>WAAF01020585.1:0-335183 GCA_013400475.1 Tricholaema leucomelas
GCCCAATGACAGCACAAGGGGCAATGGTGAAGGTGACTGAACAACTGGAACAGGCTGCCCAGGGGGCTTGTGGAGTCTCCCTCTCTAGAGATATTCAGGACTGGCCAGGATGTGTTCCTGTGTGATCTGCTCTCTCTTCAGCTCACTCTTTTCCCTCAGAAAACCAGTTCTGTACTGTTGCATTAGCCCCCAGGGCTAGCCCAAATTCTGCTGTTGTTCCCAGCAATGAAGCCATTAGGGAATCATTTATAGACTCATAGCATGATTAGGGTTGGGAGGGACCTTCAAGATCATCCAGTTCCAACTACCCCAGGACTAGCCCTGGTCACTCAAGATCTCATTCAGCCTGGCTTTGAATGCCTTCAGGGAGAGTGCATCCCCAGCCTCCCTGGGCAACCTGTGCCAGTGTCTCACCACCCTCACTGGAAAGAATTTCTTCCTAATCTCCAGTCTAAAAGAATTTCTTCCTAATCTCCAGTCTAAATCCTGCCCTCCTCAAGCTTCATTCCATTCTCTCTCATCCTCTGATTTCAAGCCCCTGCAAAAAGCCCCTTCCTGGCTTTCTTGTAGGCCACCATCAGGTACTGTAAGGCTGCAATAAGGTCTGCCCTAGGAGATGGCCCTAGGGAGGCATCACTTGAATGAAGAGCAGCAGCATCTTGCCTTTCAGCATCTAGGGTGACATTTGTTTTTACTTGAAGAGCTTATGTGGCTGGGTTGATGTGCTTCTGCTGATCTGCAAGAGAATGCTTTATCCTGTGGTTAGTTCAATTTCAAAGCTTTAAAAGAAATCAATTTGTTTCTTTGTGCTCAGTATATTGGATTTGAAAACCATAATAGGCTGTTACTTCAGGGCTGCTGCTTAACTTCCTGCTGACCCTCTCACCCAGGAATATTTTCTGGAGTTTATTACTGCTGTTTCCTAGATTTATTTTTTTTCATCCATAAACTTACATTTCATGTTCTTAAGTAACCACTGTATGAGTTCTTATGAACCATGATTGATTTTAGGGCAAAAATTCTTTGACCCACGCAGGAACACAACATCCACGGGACACATCTCATGAATATCTATAGAATCATAGAATGGATCAGGTTGGAAGGGATCATCTAGTCCCAACCACCCTGCTGTGGGCAGGAACATCTTCCACCAGCCCAGGTTGCTCAAGGTCCCATCCAACCTGGCCTTGAGCAGTTGCAGGCTTGGATCCTCCACGACTTCTCTGGACAACCTGTTCCAGTGTCTCAACTCTGTGTTCTCCTGTTTGTACTGCAAGGAATTGGAGTGGGGGGGTATGAAAGATGTGGATATTTAGGATGGAGAAATAGAGCACATGGTGCACAAAACAGATGAGGTACACCAACAAATATTGTTCTGTCCTTTGGGGCAATCCTGCCATGTTGTGTAGGCCAATGCTCTCCTGGGGAGTGTGGCCAGCAGGTTGAGGAAGAGTCTCCTCTTCCTTCACTCTGCCCTGGTCAGGCCACATTTGGAGTACTGTGTCCAGTTCTGGGCCTCTCAGTTTAATAAAGATGTTGAGGTGCTGAAACACGTCCGGAGAAAGGCTGGTGAGGAGGCTGGAGCACAGCCCTGTGAGGAGAGGCTGAGGGAGCTGGGGGTGTGCAGCCTGCAGAAGAGGAGGCTCAGGGCAGAGCTCATTGCTGTCTGCAGCTCCCTGAAAGGAGGTTGTAGCCAGCTGGGGTTGGTCTCTCTTCCCAGGCACCCAGTGACAGAACAAGAGGACACAGCCTCAAGCTGTGCCAGGGCAGGTTCAGGCTGGCTGTTAGGAAGAAGTTGTTCACAGCAAGTGATTGGCATTGGAATGGGCTGCCTGGGGAGGTGGTGGAGTCGCCATCTTTGGAGGTGTTTAAGAGGAGACTGGATGAGGCACTTAATGCCATGGTTTAGTTAATTAGAAGGTGTTAGCTGATAGATAGGACTCGATGATCTCAGAGGTCTTTTCCAAGCGGTTTGATTCTGTGATGCTGTGAAGATGGACAGAGATATACTGCAGAGAGTCCAGCAGAGGGCGCCGAAGATGCTGAGTGGATTGGGGCATCCCTTGAGGAGGAGAGGCTGAGACACCTGTGGGTGTTTAGCCTGGAGAAGGGCAGTCTGAGAGGAGATCTCAACGCTGAGGAATAGAGCAGGGTGGGGTTCGAGAGGATGGGGCTGGGCTCTTCTTGGTGGTGCCCAGTGACAGGACAAGGGGCAATGGGCACAACCTTGGATCCAGGAGGTTTCACTTGGATATAAGGGTTTGATTCTGTGATGCTGTGAAGATGGACAGAGATATACTGCAGAGAGTCCAGCAGAGGGCGCCGAAGATGCTGAGTGGATTGGGGCATCCCTTGAGGAGGAGAGGCTGAGACACCTGTGGGTGTTTAGCCTGGAGAAGGGCAGTCTGAGAGGAGATCTCAACGCTGAGGAATAGAGCAGGGTGGGGTTCGAGAGGATGGGGCTGGGCTCTTCTTGGTGGTGCCCAGTGACAGGACAAGGGGCAATAGGCACAACCTTGGATCCAGGAGGTTTCACTTGGAGATAAGTAAAAAATTCTTTCCTGTGAGGGTGGGAGAGCCCTGAAGCAGGCTGCCCAGAGAGATTGTGAAGTCTGCTTCTCTGGAGACCAGGTAGGGCTCCAGAGGTTTCAAAACCTACTTGGACATTGTGATCCTGAACAACCTGCTCTAGGTGAACCTGCTTTAGCAGGGTGATGATCTCCAGAGGTCACTCGCAACCCCTAACATTCTGTATATCACAGCTTCTTCAACCAGGAGAAGGAAGGCAAGGATGGTGCCAAAATCCTCATTATGACTTTGGCCAACACTTTTGGCTGATAAATTACTGGAAGTATTAATATTTTTTTTTTAGTATGGGAGGTCTTGAAGAGCTACTCATAGTATTGCAAATGGATTGAAGGCAAATTGAAGGCAAAACAGGGTTCCTGTTGTAACTGTACAGGGAATGGTTGGGTAGTGGAGTTATCATAGAACTGCAGAATTGCCAGGGCTGGAAGGCACCTCAAGGATCATCCAGTTCCAACCCCCCTGCCATGGGCAGGGACACCTCACACTAGATGAGGTTGCTCAGAGCCATGTCCAGCTTGGCCTTAAATACTTCCAGGGATGAGGCTTCCACCATCTCCCAGGGCAACCTGTTCCAGTGTCTCAGCACCCTCATGGTGAAGAACTTCTTCCTAACATCCAGTCTGCATCTCCTCACTTCCAGTTTTGCTCCATTCCCCCCATTCCTATCACTATCTGACATCTTTCCATGGGGCTTTCCAAGGGCTGCTTCCTTAGAGGAAGCCAAGGGCAGCACATAGCCCTGCTCATCTCTGTTGTTAAGGGGTGCTATCTGGAGCCTTTGAGAGGTTGTTGTAGCTATCACAAGGCAGCTGAGTACTAGGATTTCTGCCTGAGTGTGTCTATGGTTATGCTGGGCTAATTTCTCTCTTGCCATGCTAAACACACCTACTCTCTTCATCACCTCTCTTCATCAGCCAGAAGCTGTTTGTGTAAAGACCTCTAACGCTTCACTCCTACCAGAAAAAACTTTCTTTCTTTTCTTTTTCTCCTCTTGTGTGTATGGATGGATGAGATTCCAGACTTCCCTTCGCTGCTGTTATCCAATTTGGACACTCCACAGCAGTATTCCTTTTGATCCTGACGTGGCTGTGTGATACAGGTTACAGCAACACAATGATGCTGCATTAGTCACACCACCGATTCTCACTCTGCTTATCAAAGCAGCCTTTAGATAACTTCCAGATGAGACATGACAGTGGATAATCCATTATCCTCTTTGCTGGCTCTTTTGTCTTCTGAACAAAGCCTTTGATTCAAATCGTTAAGCTGATTCTGAGATGGAGCTGTTAGGACCAGCACCTTCGAAATGTCCTTTCCATGCCTGAATGGAAGGAATGAGCCTCTCTTACATTCTCTAGGGGGAGAGAGGGCAATGTGTGGAGAGGGGGATGAATAATGACCCCCTTCAGCTGTGAGGAGAGATAATATTATGGTAAAACAGATTTAAAAAAACCCTCAACAAGCCAAATCATGGAATCACAGAAACATTCAGGTTGGAAAAGCCCCTCAGGATCCCCAAGCCCAACCACTGACCCTATTCTACAAGCTGCACCCTAAACCATATCCCCAAGTGCCACACCCACACGTTTGGATGTGGTGCTTGGGGGCTGGAAGCCGAAGACCACTTCAGGAAGTTGGGGCGAATGTTTTAATAATCCTGCTCATTGCGTGAACACCAAAGGGGAGTGCAAAAATGAGCATCAGGAAGCCCTCAGCACATGGCCTGCAGGCTGGCAGCTGGCAGGGCACCCAGGCTCTGAAGCGTTGGAACAGCACCATCTATTGCACGGCCTCCTTTGCCAGCGTGCTGCCACATGGCACAGCCTGCCCTGCGTGGCTGCCACCGCAGCTTTGTCAGGTGAGCACAGGGCATTCGCTTCACTTCGGAGGGGAATCTGCTTTCCTGGTGAGCCACAAAAAGCCAGTGAGGAAGCAAGGACTAGACCCAGGTCTTCTGAATGACAAGCTCATGCTATGACTTCTGGCTCTGCTTCTTCTCCTACTTGTCACTATCTCTTCCCATTTCGCTTAGGGAGCGGTTTGCCCTCACCCTCCTGTGAGCTATGCTATCATCACAGCTGCAGTGCATTTCCCAGGCACCAGAGAAACTGTAGAAGCTTGTGCTGGGAAAACATTTTCCAGAGTTGCAGGCACAAAGTTAGACAAAGGGAACCACAAAAAATCATGGAAAACATCCACTTGGAAGAGCTCTCCAAGCTCATCCAGCTCAACCCTCCACACAGCACTGCAGGCTCAGCACTAAACCATGTCCCTAAGCACAGCTCCACAGGCTGCTCAAACACCTGCAGGGATGAGAACTGCAGCACTGCCCTGGGCAGACCATTCCAAGGGTTGAGAATCCTTCTAGGGCAGAAATAGTTCCTAACATCCAGCCTGAGCCGAGCAGAGGGCAGCTCCAAACTGTTTCCTCTGCTCCTGTCCCTTGCCACCAAGGAGCAGAGGCTGCCCCCTCCTCACTGCAACCTCCCTGCAGGCAGCTGCAGAGAGCAATCGGCTCTGCCCTCAGCCTCCTCTTCTCCAGACTGGACAACCCCAGCTCCTTCAGTCCCTCCTCACAGCTCAGCTGCTCCAGGCCCTTCTCCAGCCTCGCTGCCCTGCTCTGGACGTGCTGCAGCCCCTCAGTGTACTTCCTGCAGTGGGAGGCCCAGAGCTAAAGACAGTACTCGAGGTGTGGCCTCCCCAGTGCTGAGCAAAGGGACATGATCCCCTGCTGCCCATCCTGCTTCTGATCCAAGCCAAGATGCCAGTGGGCTTCTTGGCCACCTGGGCACTGGCTTATGTTCAGTGACTGCCATCCAATACTCACAGGGCCCTCTCCAAGCTGCAGCTGTGATGTATACAGGGTAGTGGAAAATAAGACTATATGTATGTGCCAGAAGTTTTTTAAAGGTACCTTTGAACCAATAACTTCCATTTTAGAATGAAAAGAAACACCAACCCCCTTTTTTTCCCCTTTTCTGACTGTAAACTGAAAGAGTCTTGACAATGCAGTGTAGATGATGAAGAGAAAAGAAAGGAAAAGACTATGTTAGAACAGCTTCCTCTCTGGTAATCAGTCTCTATCCACAGACCACAATGGCCAAAAAGCAAAAAGGGACCTCAAAACATCACATTCATGCTTCCATGAGTCATTTTTATAGACTGCTTTTAATTTCCTTACCATTTATTATGTGACTCCTGGAATAAGAGTCAGATTTAAATTAGTCTCTATGGAGAGACAGTGAAGTCCACCCAACAGGGTCAATAATGTGGAGAACAAATCTTATGAGAAGTGACTGAAGGAGCTGGAGCTTCTTAGTTTCAAGCAGAGGAGACTGAGGGGAGACCTCATCACTGCCTACAGCTACCTGAAAGGAAGAGAGGTTGGTGGTGGTCTCTTCTCACAAGTAAGTGGTGACCGAACAAGAGGGCACAGCCCCAAGCTGCACCAGGGTAGGGTTAGACTGGACATTAGGAAACATTTTTTCCCAGCAAGAGTGGTCAGGCACTGAAATGAGCTGCCCTGGGAGGTGGTGGAGTCACCAACCCTGGAGGTGTTTAAAGGTCATTTGGATGTTGTGCTTGGGGCTATGGTTTAGGCTGTACCTTGCAGAGCAGGGATTTGGGTTGGACTTGGTGATCCTGAGAGGCTTTTGAAACCTGAATGTTTCTGTGAGTCTGTGAATAACTGGAGAAACAAACCACACAGGAGCAATCATTTGGCAGGCTTGGACAATGGTTGCTAACGTGGAGAAAATCTACTGAAGAAAAAAGTGGAAAAGCATCTGGGGGTGCTGGTGGACAGCAGCTGAACATGGCAGGGATCCTGACCTGGATCAAAACCAGTGTGACCAGCAGGAACAGGGCTCTGGCCACAGCTTGAGTGCTGGGGTCAGTTCTGGGTGCCACGGGATAAGAAAGACATTGAGGGGCTGAAGGGTGTCTACAGAAGAGCACTGAGGCTGCTGAGGGGTTTGGAGGGCATCGTATGAGGGGGAGCTGAGGGTGGTCAGTGTGGAGTAGAGAAGGCAGAGGGGAGACCTCTCTGCTCTCTACAGCTACTTGGAAGGAGGTTGAAGTGAGGCTAGGGTTGGTCTCTTCTCCCAAGTAAGCAGAGATAGGAGGAGAGGAACTGGGCTGGAGTTGTGACAGGGGAGGGTTAAGTTGGAGATGAGGAAAAAATTTCTCTGCTGAGAGAGACTGCCCAGGGAGGCATCCCTGGGGGTGCTCAAGAAGTGTGTGGATTTGGCACCCTGGGCTATGGCTCAGTGGTCATGGAGGTTGGGTTACAGTTTGACTCAATGATCTTGGAGATCTTTTCTAACCAACATGATTCTGTGATAATCATTTCACTTGCTGAGAGGCTGCAGGCATGTCTGTAGCTCCTTCATGAAGATGCTCTGGAGAGGGGCTGTGATATCCTGCCAGGGACTTCCCTGTGTTCCAGGTCTTCACATGCCCTAAACTGGCAGAAGAGTGATTGGCATTGGAATGAGCTGCCCAGGGAGGTGGTGGAGTCCCCATCCCTGGAGATGATCCTTAATTTCCAGCCAGCTGAATCTAGTCTGGGTGATTTCATAAGAGTGGGGGGTCAGGTAACTCCCAAACCATCACACCAAAACAAGTGTGGGTTGGGGAAAGACCCTGGCTTGTGACTTCATGAGTTAAAGAGGTCTCAGGTGACATTTTCATGTGTCATCAGTCCCTAAAAATTCACAAAGTGCTTCCAGACTTGACAAAATGTGACCTCTCTTGCCTTGTCTTTGCTAGGACCCAAGCACTGTCACCTCACCATGCTCTTTTCTGTTTTCATGTTAAAATCAAGCAGCCTGTGCTTTGGCTGACATGCTGCAGACCTGGCATCTTAGCACCTCCTGGATTTATGGCTGCCTTCTCTTGGAAAACTTTCTGAATTCGTGTCTATTTTGAGGATGCTGCTTAGGCTGGAATCTCTTCCCTTCTCTCCTCAGATCTCTCTGTCTTAGTCTCACAGGACTGCACCAGGATGGCTTCGTCAGTTACCACCCCTGGTGAGTACACTGCGCAAAGTGAATGTAGCAACCACAGAATCATTTGGGTTGGGAAAGCCCTCCAAGGTCATCCAGTCCAACCTTCAGCCCAACACCACCATGGCCATTAAGCCATGTCCCCAAGTGCCATGGCCACCTCCAGGGATGGGGACTCCTTTGCTTCTCTGGGCAGGCTGTGCCAATCCCTGACCATTCTTGCAGCAAAGAAATGTGTCAGTGCTGGAGGTTTGCTGGGCTTCTCTCTAGGATTTGATGTGTTCTTCCATTAGGATTAATTAACCAGCCCTTTTGCAAGCCTTCCTGTTGTCAGGGCTCTTAAGTGAGAAGCATTAGCTGTAAACAGCTATTATCAAGTTCCTTAATCTCTGCGTCTAGGTAAGGACCAGATGTGGCCCAGCACATCTGTCAGGCTTATCACTGTTAAAAGAAGTGGGGGGGGTCTGACCCCAAATGACCTCAGCATCCTTCATTTTGCAAGTGTTCTGTGCCCTCGGTGCCACAGAAGCAAGCAGTGCAAACAGCATCAGCCTGAGGTAAACACCTTTAAGGAGGTTGGATCACTGCATCTGAGTTTGGAGGAGGATGTAATCTCTCTCTTCGCTGTCTAGACATCTGAAAGGGTTGTCAGGGCTACAGCTACAGCTTACCAAGCATCTGCTTTTGCTCTGTAGGGAGAGCTAAATCTCTGAGATCAAAGTCTCAGGACAAACACTTAGCTGGGATGGATTTGTGACATGAGAAATCATCAGGGAAGTGCCATCCTGCACTGGGCTCTTGCTTACTGTTTGCAAGGAGGCATGCAGCCAGCATCCATGGTGGGCATGGAAAGCACAGAGAATCACATTTGGATGCTTACACAGAGACCAAGGTGGGCAAGGGTAGATTAGACCAAGGCAAAGGGACAAATCACAGGGAGAGTGGGTCCAAAGGACAGCTATGAGATTGGTAAAGAGACTGGAAGGTGAAGGCTGATGAAGAGAGGCTGAAGGAGCTGGGTGTGTTCAGCCAGGAGAAAAAGAGACTCAAGGGGGACCTTAGCACACTCTATAACTACCCAAAGGGAAGCTGTAGCCAGGTGGAGGTCAGGCTCTGCTCTCAGGCAGCTGGTAAGAGAATAAGAGGGCATGGCCTGAAGCTGTGTCAGGGGAAGGTTAGGTTGGATATTAGGAAGCACTTCCTGATGGAAAGGGGAATTAGACACTGGAATGGACTGCCCAGGGAAGAGGTGGAGTCACCATCCCTGGAGGTGTTTAAGCAAAGCTTGCATGTGACAGTGCCATGATCTGGTCAATGTGGTGTTGTTAGGTCATAGGCTGGACTTGATGATCTCTGAGTTCTGCTCCAGCCACAATAATTCTGTGATTCTGAGAGGGTAGAAGCCATCAAAGAGCAGGACTTATTGTCTGGGGCAAGCCCATTTTCTGGGAACTGGGTGCACCTCTTTCTGGAGAAAGAATTGCTGTGTTTCTGCATGAGAAGGAGCACTGCAGAAACCTCAATCTGCAATAGCCAAGTAGGGACCACTTCAAAACAAGATAAGACAACCCTCTGCTTTAGCTTCTGGAGACTTTTCTCCTTCTTGAAGAGTTCTCTGGCAAAGCAATTACTGCTGCAGTGACTGGAAGGAAGAAAACTTGCTAGGAGATGCTTTTCTTTGAAGGTAGATCCCCTTCTGAAGCCTGCTATCAGCACAAGTCACAGTGGCATTTTGCAAACCTGCTGTGCACACCCACACACTGAATGTTTATAGAAACACAGAGTCACAGAACTGCTTTGGTTGGAAAGCTCTCTAACATCACTGAGTCCAACCTTCACCCCAACACCACCATGTCCCCAGATGCCATGGCCACAAGTTTCTTGAACACTTCCAGGGATGGGGACTCCACCACCTCCCTGGACAGCCTGTTCCAATCCCTGCCCAATCTTGCAGCAAAGACATTTTTCCTCATCTCCAACCTAACCCTCCCCTGGCACAATTTCAGGCCATTTCCTCTCCTCTTATCACCTGATGCTAGGGAGAAGAGCTCATTTAAGCTGCTCTATCACAACAGAGAAAAAATATGCTAAGGTGAACTCAAAGATAACCCAACTCCTAAGTAACAGCACCTCTCATTTCTTTGTAGCCAGCTCAGCTCTGTACTAAAGACTATTCAGTGCAGTTTGGTGGCACTTCTGTTAAAACCCCCAGAAAGGGACCAGGGGGTTGTAATGCACAAGCAGCTGAGCATGAGCCAGCAGTGTGCCCAGGTGGCCAAGAAAGCCAAAGGCATCCTGGCTGGGATCAGAAGCAGCAGGGAGGGGATTGTCCCCTTGGACTCTGCTCTGGTGAGTTTTGGGCACCTCAATACAAGAGAGCTGTGGAGGTGCTGGAGCCAGTGCAGAGGAGGGCAAGGAAGCTGTGAAGGGCCTGGAGAGTAAATCTTGTGAGGAGAGACTGAAGGAGCTGGGGCTGGTTAGTATGAAAGAGAGGAGGCTGAGGGCAGACCTCATGGCTGTGTACTGCTACCTGAAAGGAGGTTGTGGAGAGGCTGCTGCTGGTCTCTTCTCACAGGTAACTGGAGACAGAACAAGGGGCAATTGCCTCAAGCTGAGACTGGGAAGGTTTAGATTGGACATCGGGAAGAAGTTTTTCATGAAGAGAGTGTTCAGACGCTGGAATGAGCTGCCCAGGGAGGTGGTGAAGTCACCAACCCTGGATGTGTTTGAGAGTGGTTTGGATGTGGTGCTTAGGACCATGGTTTAAGGTGAATTTTGTAGAGTGGGGTTCTAGGTTTGACTTGGTGATCCTGAGGGGCTTTGCCTACATGGATGTTTCTGTGATTCTGTAAAATCCTGCTCTCTGCCTGCACAGGCTGCAGCTCTGTGACTCACTCAACCAGACAGGTCCCTGCACACCCACCTTGATGTGCCCATGGAGTGCCAGTGCTGGGGGTGGGTGCTGCTAGCATGTTCCAAAGCAGGTTTGAGGGTACTCACATCCCACTCCTGTGTGAGGTGCTGATGTGACACTCATTTGGGAAGCAAATAATAGAATCATAGAATGTTTGTCATGGTTGCAGCTGTGGGGGAGTGGGGCAGCTGCATCATTAACACCAGGCAATGACCCCTTCCAGAAGGCTTGTGTCACAGCTACTCCTGTGTCAGTTGTCACAGTTAAGTGCTTGTTAAGATCTCTGTAGCATTAAAGTTTGTCCTGGTTTGCTGGTCTAAAACCTAAATCCCAGCCCAATTACTTTTTGTAACACCAGTCCTAACCCTTGACTGCCTTCTCCTGCTGTGCTTAGCAGCCGATTCCATTCTTTGGTCTTGGCTGATTAAAAGAAAGCTAACTCTACTCACTGCTGCATGGGCCATAGTAATTACTCAGGCCCTCCTACCAGCTCCAGATCATGAGTAAGAAAAACCTTAGTGTGGAATTGCCTGGCTTACTGCAGCAGAATGAGAGGAAATGGCCTCAGATTGCTCCAGGGGAGGATTAGGGAAAATTCCTTTACTGCAGGAGCGGTCAGGGATGGGAACAGGCTGCCCAGGGGGGTGGTGGAGTCCCCATCCCTGGAGGCCTTCAAGAAATGTGTGGCTGTGGCACCTGGGGATATGGTTTAGTGGCCATGGGGGTGTTGGGTTGCAGGTTGGACTTGATGATCTGAGAGGTCTTTTTCCAACCAAAACGATTCTATAAAGGTTTCTTTCTAGGGAAATGTGGTCACTGAGCAGCTGCATTTGAAACTTACTTGGTTGTAATTGCAGCTGGAAGTTGTTTTACTTTAAAACTTCCTTCAGCTTTGACCCCTGCAGTGACTGCTGCTGCTAACACACAACACACCCACCAGAAAGGTCTGCGCTGAGCACCACTGCCCTGGTGCTGAATGCCACCTCTTCCATTTTTCTGCCCTCCATTCTTCTCCTCAGCCCATCCTGCCTTAGCTGTGACCATCCAGAATAAAAGGTTTACTTCTGTGCACCTATGGCTTATCAGACAAAGGTCTGTGCCCTGACACACAAAGGTTTCCAACACAGAAAGAAATGGCACCAGCAAAATTCATTTCTTCTTCTCTGGCTTTTATTTCATAGAATCACAGAATGGCCTAGGTTGAAAGGGACCTTACAGAGATCATCTCCTCCAGCTTCCCCTCCATGGGCAGGGTCACCTCCCAACTACACTTGCTGGCACAAGGCTTCATCCAGCCTGGCCCTCAACACCTGTAGAGAAGGGGCACCCACAACCTCCCTGGGCAGCCTATTCCAGAGCCTCACCACAATTCTGCTGAAGAACTTCTTCCTAAGATCCAATCTAAATCTACTCTCCCCCAGCTTCAAACCATTCCCCCTTCTCCTGTCTCTAGACACCCTCATGAAAAGTCCTTCTGTGGCCTTCCTGGGGGATCCCTTCAGGTGTTGGAAGGTTCTTCTGGAGTCCTCTTTTCTCTAGGCTGAACAAGCCCAACTCCTTCAGCCTGTCCTTACAGCAGAGCTGCTCCAGCCCCTGGATCATCTTTGTGGCCTCCTCTGGACTCTCTCCAGCAGCTCTGTGTCCTTCTGCTGGGGATACCAGAACTGGAGGCAGGATTGGAGGTGAGGTCTCAGCAGAGCAGAACCAGGGGTCAGAATCCCCTCTCTTGCCCTGCTGCCCACTGCTCTGGCTGCAGCCTGGCACACAGCTGCCTCCTGGGCTGCATGAGGGCACTGCTGGCTCCTGGGGAGCTTCTCATTCATCAACACCCCCAAGGCTTTCCATGCTTGCTTCCCCCCCCGGGTCATCCTTCAGCCTTTTTCAACCCTAGCCTAGCCTGCTGACTGGTGCTATGCTGAAATATGAACTTGGCTGTTAAACTTGCCCCTGTCAGAAGCACTCAGAGAGCCTTCTGGTTCATATTCCCTTCCTGGGTCCCATAGCTCTCCCTGACTGGCCAACAAGGGTCACAGCCACAGTGTTTGGATTGCAAGGATAAGGAGAGGGTGGGACTCCAAACTCCCTGTTCTGGGCTCTGCTGCCTTGTGGTTTTCAAAGCTAAGTAATGTCCTCAGAAGCAGGCACAGGCATTGTTTGGCGCAGTGCTGCTGGTGCCTGTGTCAATACTATTGCAAAGGCAGTGTCACTGGAAGAATGTCTGAAGCATCTCTTCTTCAAATACTTGAACTTCAGCTTGAAACTTTTTGGTTTCTCATTTTGAAAGGATCTTCCATTTGAAAAAGCTACTGCATTCTTCTGAAATCATTGCAGAGCTCAGAACTGGTTTGGCTTAAACTTTTTTGCCTAACCTCAAAGTTTATTACTTTTGTATGCTGCCTTGCTCGCTGAAATGCTTCTCTTTGTTCTCTCCCCTTCCTCAATCTTTAGCACTAGGTGAGGTGATGAGACTGACTCCCAGTTGCCACATCACAGAGTGCCCACCTGAATTGGTTGGGGCAATTAACAAGGCAGGAATTAAAAACCATGTAGTTCTTTTATTACCAAAAAGCCCTGCCCACAAACTCTATACAATGTAGCTATGTTTGGGTTCTAATTTGGTTGGGGAAATCTTCACAAGGATGCTTATAGGCAATTTAGTATCTTAGGAAAAACAAAACATTGGAAAGGTTTAGCCACAAAATGGCTTTGCTCCACTTACAAGCAGGCAGCCTGGAGGCCTAGGGAAAGCCTGTGCTACTCACATCAGTGGAGGAGAATTCAGAGATAGTCCCTGGCTCCTCTGCAGCAGTGTTGGGACTGCTCAGCATCTTGATAGCCCTTGAGAGGCTTCTAGACCTTCTCAGGCTCTAGCAGGGCGCTGGGAAAGAGGCAGATGATCTCTGACCTAATCCTGGTTCCTCTTGGCATGGAGGTTTGCAGAGGTGCAGGCAGGATCCTTTGCAGATGTGCAGAGAGCACAATGTTGGTGGCACTTTTTACCATGACATGAGACATTTAATTCCTTCTCCTGGGAAACTTGAGCAACTTAAGCAGGTATTGTGCATTCATGGGATGGTTTGGGTTGGAAGGAATAATCCAGTTCCAACCCTCCTGCCATGGGCAGGGACACCTTCCACCAGCCCAGGTTGCTCAAGGCCTCATCTAAGCTGGCTTTGAACACCTCCAGGGAGGAGGTATCCACAACCTCCCTGGGCAACCTGTTCCAGTGTCTCACCACCCTTACTCTAAAGATTTTCTTCCTAATCTCCAGTCTAAATCTGCCCTCCTTGAGCTTCAGTCCATTGCCACTCACCCTGGCACTACAAGACCTTGTCAAAGGTCCCTTTCCAGCTTCTTCAGGTACTGGAAGGCCGCTCTAAGGTCAGTGTGGAGCCTTGTCTTCTCCAGGCTGAACAGACTCAACTCTCTCAGTCTCTCTCCAGCCCTTTGATCATCTTCATGGCCTCCTCTGGATCCTCTCTAGCAGCTCCAAGGTCCTTCTTGACCTGAGGACACCAGAGTTGGAGGCAGTGCTGCAGGTGAGGTCTAAGCAGAGCAGAGGGGCAGAATCCCCTCCCTGTGCTTCTGCTCTCTCCTCTCTGGATGAAGCCAGCACACAGCTGGCTCTGGGCTGTCAGTGACTAGTGCTGGCTCCTGGGGAGTTTGGTACAAACTGACACCCTCAAGCCCTTCTCCTTGAGGCAGCTCTTGAGCCACTCCTCCCTCAGCCTGGATTTGTACTTGAGATCCTTGCAGGCTAGCAATGAAAGCTTGCAGGAGCACAGCTGAGGGACATCTCATCCATATCTGTCACCAAGATGAAGAAACAGCAACATGGTAAAAGAACCATTAAAAATGCTGCTTTTCATAACCAGACTGGAGCAAGCCCAGAAAATGTGCAGGTTGAGAAGGCTGTGCTGATAGAAAAAAAACAAAAAACACCCCCAAAACCCACTTAATTGAATGTGTGAATGAGGGTGAGCAAGCAAAATGCCAGTGAAACACAATGAGCAAGGAGAATCTTCCCACCCTTCTTTCCTGGATGATTGATGTTATAATCAAGGATGCTGGAGCTACACGGGAAGACAAAAATATAAGGCCCTAGTCTTGGATGGGGAAAATGAAAGCACATCCAATTTCTACTGAGGCACTGCTGTTTGTGCCACTGAAAGATGTGTCCCTAAGAGAGGTGAAATAATGTGAAAAGATAGTGAAGACAAAAAGCCACAGAAGAGAAATGGAAACATATCCCAGGCACTGTGTTCCAAATAAATACAGCTCATATCCTCAGGAAGCCTTCAAGTTGCTCTTTCTGTTTGACTCATGCCTTATAAATGGCAATCAACACATCTACTTCTCTCATTAATACCTCTCCAGCAAGGACACGTTGTCATTTATTATTGCTATTATTAATCATTATTATTAGAGTAGAGAGTTGTTGGTTGAAGGCAGTTGTGTGAGATTCGACCAGGTCAGGTGCTGAGTCCCACACTTGGGTCACAACAACCCCACAGACACCCCAGACTGGGGGCAGAGTGGCTGGAAAGTGCCCATCAGAGAGACCTGGGGGTGTTGATTAACAGCTGGCTGAAGATGAGTCAGGGTGTGCACAGGTGGCCAAGAAGGCCACCAGCATCCTAGCCTGGATCAGCAATAGTGTGGCCAGCAGGAGCAGGGAAGTGATTGTGCCCCTGGACTCAACACTGGTGAGGCCACACCATGAGGAATGGGTTCAGTTTTGGGGCCCTCACTCCAAGAAGGCTGCCAGAGCAGGTCCAGAGAAGGACAATAAAGCTGTTGAAGGGTCTGGAGAACAGGGCTGGGGAGGAGCAGCTGAGAGAGCTGGGGGTGTTTAGCGTTGAGAAGAGGAGGCTGAGGGGAGACCTTCTGGCTCTCTACAAGTCCCTGAAAGGATGTTGGAGCCAGGTGGGAGTTGGTTTCCCTATCAACAAGTGGAAGAGGAAATGATCTCAAGTTGCCCCAGGGGAGTGATAGCTTGGATATTCGGAAAATTCTCTTTGCTGCAGGAGTGGTCAGGAATTGGAACAGGCTGCCCAGGGAGGTGGTGGAGTCATCATCCCTGGAGGTGTTTCAAAGAGGCAGAGATGTGCTGGGGGCCATGGTTTAGCCCCAGCCTTGGTAGAGTTAGAGAATGGTTGGACTGAATAATGTTAAATTGCCTCTCCAACCGTAACAATTCTGTGATTCTAATTTCCACATTTATTTTTTAGCAACCCTTGGCCTTTTCTTGGGGAGATGACACTCAAAGTCTGGACTAGAAGGGCCCACAGTGAACTCAGAAATACAAAACCCTTCCTGGCATTCTCCTCCAGTATCCTATTTGAATTTAAGTGGAAAAGAGTTGGCAACTTTCTGCCTATACTTCAAACACACTTCTTAAAGCCAGGAGGGTTCTGCTGTGATTTACACACAAGCACATCAAAGATTAAAGAGGGAGACAATTACAGTGGAGCTGATGAATCCTAAATCTCAGAGCAGTGGTAAATTAAGGGCAAACTCAGCCTTGTTACTGGTTGTTCTTTTGTGATTAAGTGTTAGTTATCTGCTATGTTTGCCATTCTGTAGACCTATTTATTTGATTAATTTAATTGTTGCCCTAATTAATGTAATTATTTTGCAGGAAGGCTTGGGAGGCTGCTGCATTCATGGCTCCCTACATGGAGCTCAACTGATTAGCAGGGATGAAGTTTGCTGACCCGGTAAAAAGCCACGGCCCTGGTCCCCAGTGCCCCTTTTCGCTTGCCTGGGTTTGGCTGATGCAGCCTCTGTAAGTCTCTGTCTCCTTGCCGTTGTTCACAGATTAACGTAGGGGTGGGATTATTCATGGAGTGTTTAATTAACCATGGAGATCATAACAAGTGATAGCACCAGAGGAAACAGCCTCCATTTGTACCAAGGGAGGTTCAGGTTGGCTGTTTGGACGAAACTTACTCCCTGCAAGGGCTCTCAACTAAAAGCTGAAGGGAGACCTGATTGCTTTCTACAGCTGCCTAAAAGTAGGTTGTAGTGAGGTGGTGTGATCAAACGAGAGGAAACGGCCCAAAAGGCTGGAGAGTAGGGGAAAAAAATTGTTTGCTACAAAAGCAGAGATTGGAACAGGTTGCCCAGGGAGGTGGTGGAGTCCCCATCCCTGGAGGTGTTCAAGAAACCTATGGCCATGGCACTTGAGGATCTGTTTTAATGGCCATGATGGTATTAGTTTGAGGGCTGGACTGGATGATCATAAAAGACTCTTCCAACTGAAACAGTGCTATGATTCTGTGAGTCTATGAACAGGCTGCTCAGGGACCTGGTTGAATGCCCATCCCTGGAGGTGCTTGAAAGAGGCAGAGATATGGTGCTGAGGGCCATGGTTTAGCCCCAGCCTCGGCAGTTAGTGTGTGGTTGGACTGGATGAGCTTGAAGGCCTTTCCCAAGCAAAACGATTCTGTGAGCCGGGGGTTATGTAATCTATTTTACAGATTTTGCCTTCCCAAGAGGACTTTGGGGAGCGTTGGTGTAGTTTTCGCTCCGGGCACAGGAAGCTCCAGCCCAAGCAACTTCGGGGCAGCGGGCTGGGAGCGCTGGGCTGGGAGCGCTGGGCTGGGGCCGCGGGGCTGGGGACGCTGGGCTGGGAGCGCTGGGCTGGGGCCGCGGGGCTGGGAGCGCTGGGCTGGGAGCGGGGCTGGGAGCGCTGGGCTGGGGCCGCGGGGCTTTCCGCGCGCGCCGCTCCGCCGCCCTCGCGCACACCCGTGCAGGGGCCGAGCGTCGCCACCGGCTTCCCGCCCAGCACCGCAGGCTCCGGCGCGGCGGGGCCAGCCAGCTGCGCTCTAACCCGGTGCCCAGGGGAGGCGGCGGCTCCCGGCACCCTCCGTGCTGTTCGCCTCCCCGACCCGCGGAACTGCTCCACCGCGGGCGGCGGCGGAAGGGACGGTAGAGCCCCGGCGCCTGCGCCCCGCCACGCGCCTGCGGAGGGGAGCGAAGGCGGCCGGGTGAGGGGAGCAGCCGGGACGCGGCCCCAGGCGAGTCCCTCGCCCGCCCGTTGCGCAGCGGGCGGCGGAATCGGCGCGGAGGGGCCGCGCTGTGGACCGGGGGAATCTCCGCCTCCCGCGCCTGCCCTCGGTCTCGCACAAACACCGCCGGGCGCGGAAACCGCCCCGAAGGAGAAGTTGTTCCCCCCCACCGCCTCGCACATCCCCTCCCGCGGCGCATCCGCCCGCCCGTATCCTGCTCTTGCTCGGCTCATGTTGGGAGCTTCTCGTTTCGCTTTGGTTCGATCGGTAGCGGTGTGCCGAAAGGAGGCTCCGTCCCCGAGGCAGCCTGCGGGGGAAGCGCGCTGGGTGGGGGCAGCCAGGAAGGGAGGATCTCTCTTCGGCGGCTTCTCCTAAAATCCATCAGCGAGCTGCGAGCAGGGAAGAGTTTGGCGTTGGGCAGGCGAAGCTGGGCTTGCTCCCCAGCCGTGATGCCGCTGCACTGAGCGCGGCTCTGCAACTCCAGGGGACGGTGCTCGCCCTCCACTTCCACCGCCCCCCAGACCCAGTGCCGCGCCAGCAGCACTAGCGGCTCGTCCTTGCGGCCTCGCTGTATGAGGACCGGTCCGAGGACTGAACGACTCGGCGCCTGCTAGGGCTGCTCTCCGCCGCGCCCCCAGCTCCAGCCGGACTTGCCCCGGCAGCGCCGAGGAGCAGCGCGCAGCCCGCGGAGTTGTGTCGGCCGGCTCCGTGCGATGGCGAGGCTGCGGAAGAGCAAACTAGCCGCTGGATTTCTATTACTTTTCCAGTGCCTGAGCGAGCGCTGCCCGCTCGCCGGCGGAGGGACGGCTACGAGGCAGAACCACGGTAAGAGAGGCCAGTACCTGCCGGGCGGGGCCCAGCGCGGCGGGACCGGGGTCGAGGGGCCGGAGTCGAGGGCCCGGGCCGCCTTCCTGCAGCCTCGGCGCTGTATGGGCTCAGCCCGCAGCTGCGCGGGCCGCGTACCGGAGAGGGCGAACGGCTTGTGGGGGTGGGGGTTGGTTTCCCTCTGCTCCCGGGGAGGCCTGGGGGGAGCTGCGGTCTCGGTTTCTCACCACTCCACCCGGCTGCTCCAGAAAGACCTCTCTATGGCTTCAATTTTAATTGTTTAAAATGAGAATTTGGGACTTTCCTCTAAATACAAATCTGCCCCCCGTCCCTGGGAGCTGTTGCCTTCCCCAAGCCCCTTCGCGGGGTTCCTCCGGAGCCGCCGCCTCCTCAGCCATGGTCGAGGAGCGTCCAGAGGCGAAATGCTCCCCGCAACCGGCGGGAAGGGAGGGACAGAGCACCGGAGCCCCCAGGAGAGCCGGGGGTCGGGGCGATCCGGCAGCCTTCCTTTCCCCCCACTCCTCACAGCGGCAGCGAGCCGTGGAAGGGGCTGGAGGCAAAGTTTGGCTGCAGCTGTTGCCTGGCAGAGCTAGCGGGCACTCTGCTCTTCCGCGGCACGCAGCAGCTTGCAGCCTTCCCTGGAAACCTGGCTGCAAGAGAGTGGGAGAAGCCCCACTGTGTGCTGTGCGACCTGTTGGTTAGTTAGGAGAGGCTCTCTCTGTTGACTGAGCTTGGTTGTGATAGTCTTGGGGTCCTCTTGTCAACCGTTGTCAAAGACACCTGTGAATGGTGACGCTCGGCACCGGTAAGCGCTTAATCCTGGGTCACCGAGTCACCCCAGCGTGGGGCTGCCTTTGGATGGGTTAAGCCTCTGTATCCCACGTTCCTCGGGCTGCGGATGGGAAAGCTGTTTGCAGAGAGATGTATGAGGAAGAAGTGAGGAAAGTCGTGGGGTTTTGTGTGTCAGGGGACCTTACTGCAGCAGCTTCTCGAGGTATTCAAAAGCCGTGCCTTTTGTGTTTGAAATACCAGCCAGATTCTGATCGCATGAAACACGCTCGCAGCAGCCTCCCTGCTGCAGCAGAACTGCCCCTGCTGCCTTTTCCAAAAGGTCTGATACAAATGTGCAGGGTTTTGTGGTCACGGCGTCACTGACCCGAACAAGAGAGGCTGGGGAGCTTTTGGAGATGCTTGGTGAGATAATGTGCCAGACAGAGCCGGGATTTTCCCAGGCAGGGGCCTACCACCGAGTTTGGGAATTGCTTAATGACAAGGTAGCTCGGCAGGTTGCTGGAGCTCACGTGTCACTTGGGGCCAGAAGGAAAAACCAGGAGGAGACTTCTAATCACTGCTGCAAGATTTATGCTTGCTGCTCTCAGGCGCTTGCAGGCAACACATGTTGGCGTTTGCAAATGTTAGTTATGAGGGAAAAATGAAGGGGGGTGGTGACACTAGAAAAACCAAACTACTGTGTTGCAGGAATTACTGTGGCAGTGGGCTGAGCTCACAAAGTTTATGACTGACTCCAGCCATTGTATCCAGGACATACAAAGTTAGTGCTGACTAAATACAAGACAATTTACCAGCGGGCAAATAATCCCCACGCCTCACTGATGCAGGCTCGGAAGTTGTAGCAGTCATTAATGTCTGCACCAGGAGGTGCTAAATAGAAGATGTACCAACAACTTGCTTGCTGTAAATCATTTACTACTGACTTGTGCCTTCTCCAGTGTGATAAGAAGTATGAAGGAGTTTCTAATCAGGCAGATATTGTTTTGATAGTTAATGTGAGTTGGAGAGTTAATAGCAAGTGATTGTTTCCTTCAGCTGGTGTGAGATGGACAGTCCCATGGCAGTTTTGGCAGCCATATGTTTCTATCTTTGACATCCTTTCCCTCCTTGGTTGAAAAGTCTGTGTTATGAGAGCAAGAATTAGAAGTCATTATTGTAATCGGAGTCTTTAACGTGTTTTCATTGCTAGTTTTGTTTTTGGGTGTGTGTGTTTCTATTACTGCTCTGTAGGGGGGCAAAAACGCAGCCAGGGGCTCGGGAAGGAGGTGATTACGTAAAACCAGGGAAAGTCAACTTCAGGTGCTGTGAGTTAAAATAAGTGCTGCCGTGTTTAGCGTTTACTGAATACCTTCGGATCAGCTTAAAGAAAACCTTGGAAGAATGAAAGTAAAAAAAAAAAAAAAAAGAAAATAAGTAATAATAAAGAAAAATCCTTGAAGTAGCTGCCAGTTGTTAAAGGGAGGCTGCTTGGACAGACTCTTCAAACACTGGGTAACAAAACACCTTCCTGAAACTGAATGAAATAACTGTCCAGAAATGGAAACATTGAGTGTTCCCTGGGAGAGGGTTTCAGGGGATGCTACTGAAAGGCTATGCCAGGACTCCTGCAGAGAGGGGAAAAAATGACAGGTGTTTTTTGCCAGCTCCTCACAATTGCCTTGCAGGTTAAAATCAGGTCGGATCAATTCAAGTCAAGTAATTGTTTAGGTATGCCTGGGCTTGTTTGGCTGCCTCTGGCTACATTTAAAATCCAGATTTTCGTGACTGAGATGTGTGGGAGTGAGGTTGTGGCTGGATCGGGGCTGTCCCCACTAGAGGGCACGGTGACTGCCAGGAGGGATATGGCTCTTCCCTGGGAATGCTCCATCCCAGCCATCCTCCTCCTAGCCTGGGCAGTGCTTTGGTTTTGCAGACAAAAATGGTATAAATCAAGGATGAGGGCTCTCTTAAACAGCAGGTTTGTGTGCATGAAGTTTGTCAGGCTGCAGCAGGGTCGGTTTAGACTGGACACCTGGAGGTGTTTAAAGGTTTAGATGTGGTGCTTGAGGGTGTGGAGAAGAGGTGAAGATTGTGGAATAGGGCCAAGGGTTGGACTTGATGATCCCAGGGGTCTTTTCCAACCTGAATGACTCTGTGATTCCATGATTCCTATGTCTGTGACAGTAACCAGACTGAATATGAGCTGGAGTTAGCCAGCTGAAGCAAAAGGGCTTTGGGAAGCTGGTGTGAGCAGTTGCGTTCCCAGCTGTTGAAGTGAGAGCTTGCTGCTGGTTCAAGTGCTGCTACAGGAAGCCTCAAGACCCCTCCATTCTTTTGCAAACCCCATCAGGCAGCATTAGGAAGCTGGTATTGTACATTTTTTCATCTGTCAAAGCCTATTCTGGAATCTGGGTACAATTTATATTCATTGAACCGCTGCTGTCTTCTGGCATCAGCAGTCAGAGAGGGGTAGCATTATTTTTATGGGATAAACTGCTATTAAGGAGTGTTTATGGAGCATTTCTCTACTGCTGAAATAGTCACATTTTCTCTCTTGTGAGACCCTACGTGGAATACTGGCTGCAGTTCTGGTGTCCCTAGCATAAAAAGGACGCAGAACTCTTGCAGTCAGTCCAGACGAAGGACAAAAAGGTGGTCCAAAGGCTGGAGCACCTCTGCTATGAGAATAGGCTGAAGGAGCTGGGGGTGTTCAGCCTGGAGAAGAGAGGACTCCAGAGGGACCTTCTAGCTGCCTTCTGATGTCTGAGGGACCTGCAGGAAAGCTGGAGAGGGACTTTGCATAAGGGTATCTAGAGACAGGAGAAGGTGGAATGGTTTGAAGCTGAGGGAGAGCAGGGTTAGACTGGAACTGAGGAAGATGTTCTTCAGTATGAGGGTGGGGAGGCTCCGAAATAGGTTGCCCAGAGAGGTTGTGGCTGCTTCCTCCCTGTAGGTGTTGAAGGCCAGTTTGGGTGAGGCCTTGAACAGCTGAATCCAGTTGAGAGGTGTCCCTGCCCATAGCAAGGAGGTTGGAGTCGATGACCTCTGAGGTCCTTTCCAACCTAAGCCATTCTGTGATTCTGTATTGCCTGAGTTTACTGTTTAAAAACCCCTAAATGCAACCAAACCCAGACTGTTGCCATCACACAGTAGGACTTCCAGTTTTTACTTTAGAAGTATCAAAAGAAATAAGTTGCTAGACAACATGCATGTCAAGCAGTTTGTTCTCTTTGCATTCAAAATGACTCTCTTTCTGTTGGAGACAATCGGGTTCCAGAATCCTAATGAATCCTGTATAGATGCCATATGTGTTTTAGTAAGAATTCCCTCTAAAGAAGTAACTTCTTTATTTAAAGCTTTCTCAACAGTTAATCCTTTTATTTTTTGTGCTGTCTGCCTTTGTCATGTAGTTGGAAATAGTGCTAGTAAATAGTGGATAAATTAAGGCTATGAGAAGGTTGACTTAGGTATTAAATTCACTATCACTGAAACTCATTTCCACCAATTTAGCCCGAGATCAATTCTCATAGTTCATTGAAGGTTTAAAACCCGCCCTGGGGAAGACAGTGGTTTGTTAGGCTGTAAAAATTCCTCTTCAGAATTTACATCCTCATGCAGGCACTTCAAACCCAGCAAACACTTGACTTGGACACTAGATTTTATCTGGCACTTAACTTGGAGTTGATGAGAACAGACTCTGCAGTGTAAACAGATGTAGAAAATGAGGAAAATGGCTTTATATGCTGAAAAAATTCTTTCTGGCCTGGGCAAGAATTTCTCAGCAGTGCACACAACAGGCCAGGTAGAGCAAAGTGCTGGTGCAGCATCTGCTGCCTCGCTGAGTACTGGATTGCTCTAAGAGAATTTGGGGTTCTGGAGGGCAAGAGACTTCTAAGACTGTGAAGGGGATAGATCATAGAGTTACAGGATGGTTTGGGTTGGAAGGGATCTTAAAGATCATCCAGTTCCAACCCCCTGCCATGGGCAAGGACACCTGCCATGGGCAAGGACACCTGCCACGGGCAAGGACACCTGCCACTAGCCCAGATTGCTCAAGGCCTCATCCAAGCTAGCCTTGAACACCTCCAGGGAGGAGACATCCACAACCACCCTGGGCAGTCTGTGCCAGTGACTCGGCACTCTCACTGGAAAGGATTTCTTCCTCATCTCCACTCTTTATCTCCTGTCCTCAAGCTTCAATCCATCCCACCCCTTGTTCTGTCTCTCCAAGCCCTTGCCAAAAGTCCCTCCCCAGCTTCTGTGATAGGACACAGAACAACAGGTACAAGCTGGAACCCAGGATGTTCCAGCTCAATATGAGGAGAAGCCTCTTTGATGTGAGGGTGCTGGAGCCCTGGAGCAGGCTGCCCAGAGAGGTCGTGGAGTCTCTGCCTCTGGAGGCTTTCCAAGCCCACCTGGATGCGTTCCTGTGTGACCTGCCTGGGTGATGTTGCTTTGGCAGAGGAGTTGGACTCGATGACCTCTGGAGATCTCTTCCAACCCCTATTATGTGATTCTGTAATTCTGCTGCTGGCAGTCTTGGCAAAAAGAAAGCTGCGTAGGAGCCCCAGTTTGAAATCTGCCTGAGGTCACAGTCTGTTAGAAGCAGAACTCAGCTGAGGTGGCTGTTGTGATGAGTGTATTTTGCATTCCCAAGTGGTTCCTAAGCAAAACGAATATCAAAGCGATTTAGGAAGGCAGTAGTTAAGATAAGCCTGTGCTGGAGGCTCTCTGCAGAGTGAACAAAAGGTAGTTTGATGGGAGCATGTCTCATCCAGTACAAGAGAATGTGGCAAGCTTGCTGTCAGTGGGAAATGATACCCAGCTATTAGGTTTGATGAGGGCTGAGCTGTGAGTGCAATTGGCAGATGTCGTATTTACTAAACTGGAGCATTGCATAATCACAGCAGGAACTGGAAGAACCCAGGAGATTGCTTTTCCCTGGAGAAGTATGCAGAGAAACCATGCTCAGTGTCTGTGGGTTGTGTTTGTGCTTGTGGCTTCTGACAAACCAGCTTAAAACGTTGCCCCGAGGTAATGTTTGTGAGGGCTGGGTGCTGTGTCTCATCATGGAACACTTCCTCTGCTTTCTCCTACTTCTCCTTCCCTATCTAACTCATAAACGTTGCTTCAGTTAGCACTCCTTGCTGTCAACATTGAGCAATCACTCCTGCTGAGTGTCTTTGTAAATTCTGGAAGACCTCCTGTGATGTTTTCGTCTCCCTTGACCAAAGGACAGAGTGTAGGAGTGTGTCCTCAAGTTGGATTTGGCCCAGCCTTGCTCTCTTCTGAAAGAGGCAAACAAGGCAGGTTCTTAGGCTGGGTCTGAGGGCAGCCTTGATGTTTGAGTTGAACACAGTTTCAAAAGCAGCAAACATCTCGATAGGAGAAGGCTAAGGGTTAACATGAAACTAGATACAAGACATCACTGGCTGGACTGCTGGGCCAGAGCCAGTTGTGTAAAAGTCAGCCAGGCATAGTGCTGGGTCCAGCACTTGGATCACAGTAACCCCATGGGTGCTCCAGGCATGGGGTAGAAGAGACTGCAAAGTGCCCAGCAGAGAAGGAGCTGGAGGTGTTGGGTCAACAGCCAACGTGTGCCTAGGTGGCAAGAAGGCCAACAGCATCCTGGCCTGCATCAGACCTCTATCAGGTCTTTTCCAACCAGAAGAGATTTTGTGGTCACAAGAGTGATGCACCTGCTCTGCTTGACAGTGATAAGATTCCAGCAGGAGTATTCCCTTCAGTTTCACCTGCTGCACTTGGAATGTGTGGGACAGTTGAAAAATCAAATAATACTGATAGTGAGAGTAAAACTAAGCACCATAGAATGGCTTAGGTTGGAAGGGACCTTAGAGATCGTCTGCTCCAACCTCTCTGCCATAGGCAGGGAGGTCTTTCATGGAATCACAGAATGGTCTGGGTTGGAAGGGAGCTCCAAAGGTCATCTAATCCAACAACCTCTGCAGTAAGCAGGGGCATCCTTTCAACTAGTCTTGGCTGCTCAGGGACTCATCCAACTTGTCCTTACACACCTCCAGGGAGGAGGCAGCCACAACCTCTCTGGGCAACCTGTTCCAGAGACTCACCACCCTCGTACTGAAGAACTTCTTCCTAAGCTCCAGTCTGACCCTGCTCTGCCTCAGCTTCAAACCATTCTCCTCTAGTGTCTATTGCTAGACACTCTTATGTGAAGTCCTTTTCCAGCCTTCTTGTAGAGTTCCTTCAGGTATTGCAAGGCAGCTCTAAGATCCCCCTGGAGTCTTCTCCAGGCTGAACACCCCCAGCTCCCTCAGCCTATCCTCACAGCAGAGGTGCTGCAGTCCTTGGATCGTCTTTGTGGCCTCCTCTGGACTCACTCCAGCAGTTCTGTGGGACTGCAGAACTGGAGGCAGGATTGGAGGAGAGGTCTCAGCAGAGCAGAGTTAATCCTCTCTTGTGCCCTGCTGCTCACACTGCTCTAGATGCAGCCCAGGACATGATTTGTCTGGCTTGGTAACCATCTTCAAGTGTATAAAAGGCTTCCATAATGAGGAAGGGAATAGGTTGCCTTCAACAAGTCCCCTCAACCTGGGACAAGTAAGGACTTAAACCGCATCAAGACAGACTTGTAAATGTTAAGGCTAGGAGAGGAGATTATCTGTAAGTAGCCTTCCTCACTGAAAACAGGTTACATAAATGCCTGTTGAAATGTCATTCTGTGCAGAAAGGCAGCTGCCCATGCCCGGCAGCAAGTGGCTGGACAGTGTGACCTTTCAAGGGCTCACCCAGTGTCCAGTGTGAGTAACTAAGTACACAAGGGTTCACCTCGGGCTGCTCAGCTAGATCAAATACCAGCAGGGATTTGAGTCCTCTCCTAGCTCCTTGAGGCCTTTATTTAATTTTCAGTGATACTGTCATAGACTTTCTGTGCCTGCAGAAAAGGTAAAAAGAATGATAGGGATTGGAAAGGTACCTCTGGAGATCAAGTCCAACCTCCCTGCCAAAGCAGCATCACCCAGGACAGGTCACACAGGAACACATCCAGGTGGGTTTGGAAAGTCTTCAGAGAAGAAGACTCCACAACCTCTCTGGGCAGCCTGCTCCAGGGCTCCAGCACCCTCACAGTTAAAAAGTTTCTCCTCATGTTAAGGTGGAACATTCTGGACTCCAGCTTGTACCTATTGCCTCTTGTCCCATCACAGGACATCACCAAAAAGAGCCTGGTCCCTTCTTGATACCCACCCCTCAGCCATTGATAGACATTGATCAGATCCCCTCTCAGCCTTCTCTTCTCCAGACTAAACAGCCCCAGGGCTTCCAGCCTTTTCTCATCCAGCAGGCATCATCCTTGTGGCCTCTCTTGGGACACTCTACAGTGGAGCCCAGAAATGGACACGATATTTCAGATGTGGTCTTGCCAGGGCAGAGTATGGGGCCATGCTATTCTTAATGCACCCCAGGATCCCATTGGCCTTCTTGGCCACAAGGGCACATTGCTGTCCCTTGGATGACTTGCTGCCCACTGGGACCATAGGCTGCTTTAGGTATTGTTGTTCTGTCCTGAAATGAAGCTTTTGAAGTCATATTTTGTTCTTATTTGTTTTAAACTTCTGTCTTTCCCTGTGAGTGCTACTATTAAATGCACATTATTGATTTTAATTTTGGTTTTAAGGTACAGAGACTTTATTTTTTAACTTTAGGCAGGCATCACTTCTCTCATGGCATTTTATTGAGTGAGAAATCCTTGTTTTGAGTAGGGAAGGTTCCACAGATGGGCTGTAGAATCCATTCCCTTGAACAGGCTGCATTTCAGGTGTATGTTCCTTCACAGCTGATACTTAGAGCTGTGGTCTGTTTCTTTACAGATGTAAGTGAACTGTGCCATGGGCCTGCTTACCTTACATTGATACAAGGCCATTAAGAGGTGAAACTTCTTCACTGAAAGGGCTTTCAAGCACTGGCTGCCCAGGGGGTGGTTGAATCTGCACCCCTGAAGGTGTTTCAAAGAGGTTGAACATCATGATTTAGCCACAGCCTTGGTAGAGTTAGATAATCACAGAATGCATCAGGTTGGAAGGGACCCTCAAAGGGCATCTTGTCCAACCCCACTGCAGTCAGCAAAGACATCCCCAGCTAGATCAGGTTGCTCAGAGCCCTGTCAAGTCTGACCTTGACTGCCTCCACCACCTTCCTGGACAACCCATTCCAGTGTTCTACCGCTGTCACAGTTAAGAATTCCTTTGTAATGTCCATGTGGCTGTGTTCTAGGTCAAGATGGATCAAACCTGCCCTTGTTAGTCAAGTGAGGTTTAAAAAGAGACAGACTACAGTTTGGAAGAGGTAGAGGAGGTGAAAAGAGAAATTTGAAGAGAATGAATGTTACAAGGAAAGCCTGGATGAGGCATTTAGTGCCATGGTCTAGATGACTGGATAGAGCTGGGTGCTAGGTTGGACTGGATGATCCTGGAGGTCTCTTCCAACCTGCTTGATTCTATGATTCTACATTTTCAAACCTTTAAGCATGTGAAGTCCACTTAGAACAACATGAAGACTTGAAAAGCAGAATAGCTGACTTCTGCTTCATGCTACCAGGTGTTATGTAGAATCATAGGATCGTTTCATTTGGAAAGGCTCTAACTCTACTCTTAGAGAACAGCACTACCGAGGCTGGTGCTAAAGCATGTCCCTCAGCACCACCTCTCTGTGTCTATTAAAGATAGGCTTAGTCTAAAAATATTCAAGGGAACAACCAGCTGAAATTGGAAAATGATGTCAGAACTGACACCCTTCCATCAGGTGTTTCATCTGAGGAGTGTCAAAACAAGTGAGTTTGAGTCTCTTCTTTTGATTGTGATAAAATGTCTCATTTGCCACTTTTCATGTTGGCATTTAGATTAAAGTGGTTCTTCTGGGAGGTCGAAGCGTAATTGAAAAGCATTTTATTTTGCAGTTTGTGTAGGTGTAGAGACAGCTTTTGTTTCATTTCCTATCCTACAGCAAACATTGATTATTTACCCTCTAGATCATAGGATGCTTGGGCTTGGAAGTGACCTCCAGAGATCGAGTCCAACTCCCCTGCCAAAGCAGCATCACCTAGATCAGGCTGTACAGGATCAGAATGTCCAGGCAGGTTTTGAATGTCTCTAGAGACGGAGACAGCACAACCTCTCTGGGCAGCCTGCTCCAGTGTTCTGCCACTCCCAAATTAAAGAAGTTTCTCCTTCTATTCCAGTGGAATGCTCTGTGTTCTGGTTTGTGCCTATTGCCCCTTGTCCTGTCACTGGGCACCACCGAAAAGAGCCCAGTCCCATCCTCTTGACCTCTACCCTTTAGCTATTGATCAGTATCGATCTCAGTCTGCTCTTCTCCAGGCTAAACAGCCCCAGGTCTGTCAGCCTCTCTTAATAAGAGAAATGCTTCACTCATCCTTCTGGCCCTCTGTCGGACTCTCAGTAGTTCTTTCTCCCTCCTGAACTGAAGAGTCCAGAACTGGACACAGTACTCCAGATGTGGCCTCAGTACGGCAGAGTAGAAGGGGAGGAAAACCTCAGCATGCTGGCCACGTTCTTCTTAATGCACCCCCAGGACACCATTGGCTTTCTTGGCCTGGAGAGCACACTGCTGGCTTAAAACACTGCCTTGGAGCAGGGAGATGAACTTTCTTGTCATCTTGACTGGAGACTTCCCCTTGTCACTCTGGCTGTGTGCTGTGAAACCCATTTTACCTTGTAGAAACCTTACTTTTTCTTGAAGAAAAGGAAAGGGGAGAATGGCCCCAAAGAACAATCCTCTTGATCATCCAGTTAGTTCTGGAGTTTTGTTTGTTTGGTTTGGTTTTGGTTTATAGCATATTTCTTGTTCAGGTTGCTTCTTGGTTACAATGATATCCACAAGGCAACTCAATTAAAAGAGAGCACCCTTTCCAGCTTGCAGCTGCTGTAAAGAGGATGGATTTATTACTTATTTGCACTGGAGGCCTTTATGGGCTAGAACCTTAGCATTTGGTGTAGTGCAGAAACCTGCCCTCAGTATCAGCATCATTTATAACTGGTTCCTCTACACAGCTCTAAGCTGTGGTCTCCAAACAAAGCAAGTGGAGAGGGTGAATGACTGCTGGAGATTCTCCTCAGTCCCGGTTTCCACGTTCTTGTCGGTACCTCTGTTATTCAACTGCTTTAAAAAAAGCAGTTCTTAGGAATAAAGCTTATTATGCAAATTGTGCCAGACATAAGCACTGAAATGTAGAGTTGGATGCTCTGGAAGTCCACAGCCTTTCAGGTTTGCGTTCAACCACCTTTCCCCCATCAGATCCCCTGTTGGTCAGTTGAGGGTCACCTGTGCTGTCCTCTCCTCCCTGCAGGTGCAGGGCTATGTGAAGATGCAGAGGAAGAGATTGCAGCTGTGGGGAGTAGTGGACAATGCAGGTGACCCTCAACTGCCTGAAGAGGGGTTCTGCTCTGCACCCCCACGCAATCCACAGGATGCAGCAGTATCCTTGATCTGCAGCCCAGCCCTTGGCACTGCCCAGAGCCACTGAGCATTGTCACTGCCGGCAGCAGCCACTGCCTATGAACGTGGCCTGAGCTGCAGAAAGTGCAGCTGCTGAGAATGGGCTGAGCTGGGAAGGGACAACATTGACCAGCATGGCCAGCAGATTGAGGGAGGGAATTCTGCCACTTGGTACTGGAGAGACCTAACCTAGAGTACTGCATCCAGCTCTGGAGCCCTCAACACAAGAAGGACATGGACCTGATGGAGCAGGTCCAGAGGAGAGCCATGAAAATGATCAGGGGTTGCTACAAGGCCAGGCTGAGGGAGATGGGGGTGTTCAGCCTGCAGAAGAGAAGGCTCTGGGGACACCTAGTAGTGACCTTCCAGTACCTGAAAGGGGCTAAAAGGAGGATGGAGAGAGACTGTTTGCAAAGGCCTTCAGGGACAGGATGAGGGCAATGGCTGCAAACTAGAGCAGAGCAGATTGAGATTGGATGTGAGGAACAAGTTCTGCACCAGGAGGGTGCTGGAACAGGTTGCCCAGGGAGGTGATTGAGGCCCCATGCCTGGAGATACTGAAGGTGAGGCTGGACAGAGCTGTGGGCAACCTGATGTAGTGCAGGATGTCCCTGCTGAGTGCAGGGGGGGTTGTACTGGGTGACCTTTGGATGTCCCTTCCAACCCAACTCATTCTATGACCACAACTAGTTTTAGCTGTAAGCAGGATGCCCCTTTAAGAGCTGGGCACTGGGATTTTATTGTATTTCATTTATTTTTATGATGTGCAAGACACGTTTAGGAGATAAACGACCTAAATATTCGCGTAGATTTTTACGATCTGTCTCCAAGGGACTGAAATGTGGCCTGAGCGGGAGGGAGGGGCAATAAACAGACACAGCTCTCATCAAGTTTAAGTGTAAACACTTATTACCTGCTGCTTTTTGAATGCAAATTTGAAGTTTATTGTTCGACTCTTTGCACAAACACAACTGCTCTTAGCTTCAAGGGGTGACCCAGAGATGCTAATGGCTTGCTTTTTGTTTTCCCCAGGCAGGTATGGAGAATAATCTGAAGGTGAGGCCTTTAGGGTAGGAAGTTCTGTCCACTTTTATCTGCAGAAGTTTGTACTGCAAACCAAAAAGAAGTCTTGAACCTTCTTCCCTGCTTGTCTTGGAATTTCATGGCACAGCTCAGTGGGGGTGCATTCCAAGCTGGCATTCCTCCTGACATTTAAAACCTCTGTGGCCAGGTGGCTTGTCCAGTCCTCAGCTGTGTCTTGATCAGACGTGGTCGTGTTTTATTGGCCATCATAAATCCATGGCAGTTCATCTGTCCCAATTACCTGAGTCTCTGAGCTGTAAAGCTCTCCTTTCCCAGTAATCTGTTGTTTGACCATCTAAGGGAGGTTTCTTTAGACTTTTAAGTAGAATTCAAATCCATGTTGAGGTTTCCCATAAAGTAAGAGAAGGCAAAGTGAGGAAAAATCATAGAATCACAGAATTGTCAGGGTTGGAAGGCACCTCGACGGTCATCCACTTCCAACGCCCCTGCCATGGGGCTAAAAGAAGGATGGAGAGAGACTGTTTGCAAAGACCTGCAGGGACAGGATGAGGGCAATGGCTGCAAACTAGAGCAGAGCAGATTGAGATTGGATGTGAGGAACAAGTTCTGCACTGGGAGGGTGCTGGAACAGGTTGCCCAGGGAGGTGATTGAGGCCCCATGCCTGGAGATACTGAAGGTGAGGCTGGACAGAGCTGTGGGCAACCTGATGTAGTGGAGGATGTCCCTGCTGAGTGCGGGGGGATTGGACTGGATGAGTTTTGGAGGTCCCTTCCACCCCAGACTGTTCTGTGGTTGACTGAGAGCTATCAAACACTTGCTGGGTGGCTATGAAAGGTGTGGTTGGGTTCCCTCTGTACGTTTCAGCAGCTGTATTGATCCTGCAGGACTATTCCACTGGCAGTCTATGGGAAGGAGAACAACACATCCATGTTGGATTGGAAAATAGGTGACTTAGAGGACAAATGTTCTGCTCCTTTAATTTCAATCTGTAGGGAGCCAGAGAGTGAAGACAGCAAAGGATGTACTGAGAAGTTCCTGTAGGGAAGCAGTATTCTTTTAGGGGAAAATGCTGCATTTTCTATCCTAGTTCAGGTTCTTTTTCAGTCCTCACAAAGCATTAAAAAACCCAAGACTTTCTGCAATGTTGTACCCCTGGAAGTCACGGGAAGGAGGAACTGCCTGTTGCACAGCTTGAGGAATGTCAGAAACTTCTTAATTATATAGGACAGGTAATCTGGGAAAGAAAGCTTCCCAAACTGGATCTCCCTGCCAGGTGACTGCTCTTATCAATGACTGCCTTGTGAGAAAGAGCTGGGGAATGAAAGGACTTTTTGTCTGGGTCTGTGCTCCTGGCCATTCAGGAGCAGTGCTTCCTTTTTCTCTCTGGAACACCTGGGTTAAGGGGGCACTGCAAGATGGAAATGGACACCTGAGGAAGAACAACCCCAGGGATCAGTATAGGTTGGGGACTGACCCGTTGGAAGGCAGTGAAGGGGAAAAGGCCCTGGGGGTTGACCATGAGCCAGCAATGTGCTCTGGTGGCCAGGAGGGCCAGTGCCATCCTGGGATGTATTTAGAAGGGCTGTGGTTAGTAGATCGAGTGAGGTTCTCCTGCCCCTCTACTCTGCCAAGCTGAGGCCACATCTGGAGTACTGTGTCCAGTTCTGGGCCCTTCAGTTCAAGAGGGACATAGAACTGCTGGGGAGAGTCCAATGCAGAGCCACAAAGCTGCTGAAGGGAATGGAACATCTCTGTTATGAGGAGAGTCTGAGGGAGCTGAGGCTGTGCTGCTGGGAGAGGAGGAGACTGAGAGGTGACCTCATTCGTGTTTATAGAGATGTAAAGGTGAGTGGCAGGAGGCTGGAGCCAGGCTCTGCTGGGGGATGCCCAATGACAGCACAAGGGGCAGTGGTGGAAGCTGAGGCATAGGAAGTTCCATGGAAAGATGAGGAGGAATTTTTTCCCTGTGAGGGTGACAGAGCACTGGAACAGCCTGCCCAGGGGGGTTGTGGAGTCTCCCTCTCTGGAGATACTCAAGACCTACCTGGATGTGTTCCTGTGTGATCTGGTCTAGCTGATGCTTCTCTGGCAGGGGATTGGACTGGATGAGCTTTTGAAGTCCTTTCCAGCCCCTGACATTCCATGATTCTGTGAATGCTGTCAGGAAGAGAGTGGGACTCTTTTGGGTCTGTAGCACTTTTTCAAAGGTTCAGTTGTTTTATAGATTCCTATAGAGTTACTTTTCTGATGGAAGGGGTTAAAAAGTGAGTAATGATGCTGAAGATAAGTAGAGGCTTTGTTCTCGTGGCTGACTGCTCATTTTCTGTATTTACAGCTGTGCTATGGCAGTACTGAGTTTGCCATGGACTCAGAGTTGTAGGGGTTGCAAGGGACCTCTGGAGATCCTCATGTTCATATGTGTGCAGCCTAATGACGTTTGAGGAGTAATGGCTGTGATTGTATGAGAAACAGAGAGAAATAGCCATGAGAAATCCCATGTGCCTTCCGTGATTTAAAGCCACATTGTGTGCTGGTTCACCCTCCCATCCCTCTTGACACTTCAGCTGTAATATATTTTGCTTTGTGAATTTAGAATGGATGGCTTCCAGTTTTAGAATAACTGTTTGTGAGCTATTCTGTAGATTTCATCATCACCATCTATTAAAGCACTTTGGAAAAGACTGATGGATTTAGCCAGAGAAGTGCCACATCCAAAAGCTGCTGTTACTGATTTTCCTTGTGCCAGTGGAGCGCCGGAGTGTTGAGCACCTTGCTGAGATCGCATGCAGCAGATCTGGTCTAGGCACAAGACAGCAAGACAAATAATTCACAGTTCTAATTTGTGTTTTCATATTTAACCTTCAGAGCAGTCACTGTGTAGTTCTCAGTGATGCAATGACAGACTTTAAATGGGATGAAGAACTGCTTGCTGAAACGTGAGCTGGTAGCCTCTTTATGATTTCTGTCACAGCTCTGCCATCCTGCCAGCAGCTCAGGCTGACAAGGAGACCCTGATGGGAACTTTTCTGTTGCAGCAAGAAACAGTTTCCATCCCAGATAAGATTTCAGCTTCAAATCTATTTCAGAATTAGAGGCTACAGTATCACAAAATTTCAGGGGCTGGAACGGCTTGAAAGCTCATCCAGTTCAAGCCCCCTGCCAGAGCAGCATCACCTAGGGCAGATCACACAGAAACACATCCAGGCAGCTCTTGAGTATCTCCAGAGACAACCCCCCTGGGCAACCTGTGCCAGTGTCTCACCACCCTCACTGTAAAGAACTTCTTCCTAACATCCAGTTTAAATCTCCCCTCTGCCAGTTCAAACCCATTACTTCTCATCCTGTCATTACAAGACTTTGTCAAGAGTCCCTCCCCAGCCTTCTTGTAGCCCCCTTCACTTACTGGAAGGTCACTCCAAGGTCTCCTGGAAGAGCGAATATAAATACCTAAATCTATGACGTAGATGGCTCAGTAATTTGTCAGGCCAGTTTACCTTGAGAAAGCTATGCCAAGTTGCTGAAAAGCTCTTCCCAGAGAAAGGAGGGCCCAAGAAGAGGAGGCCAAAAGAGAGCTGTTAATTTTCTTGTGCAGTATACATAGCTGAGCATTTATTGCAACTGATGGGCCTTTTGCAGGATCAAATGCATGACATGGACTAGTTATTTGAAGGCCTGCTCTAAATTGAGTGCATTGGCTGGATGGTTCCCCCCCTGCCCCTTTCCTTAAGGAGCAATTATCTGGTTTGGAAATTAAGTCCAGTGAAATGACTGTCTCAGTTCTGAAAGATATGCACCTGCCTGGATAATACTTAGAGGAGATATATTGGAAAATATATGCATATATATATTATAAATGTTCTAATCCTTTGCTTAGCTGCTTCCATGAAACATTGAGATACCATTTTGGTCAGGCATTGGAACAGGCTGTCCAGGGAGGTGGTGGAGTCCCCATCCCTGGAGGTGTTCAAGAAACCTGGGGCCATGGCACTTGGAAATATGGCTTGATGGCCATGGGGGTGTTGGGTCGATGGTTGGACTCAATGATCCTTGAGGTCTTTTCCAGCCTTAATAATCACAGAATTGTCAGGGCTGGGAGGAAGAGGGACCTGAAGGATTGTTCAGTTCCAACCGCCCTGCTATGGACAGGGCCACCTCACACTAGATCAGATTGCTCAGAGTCACATCCAGCCTGGCCTCAAAAACTTCCAGGGATGGGGCTTGGAGGACTTTTCCTTTATGATTCCATGATCCTGGTTGTCTTTTTTTTTTTTTCTGCTGCCAAATGTTATTATGGATGTGCCAAATGTCACAAGAGCGTTGAAAGGCTGCAGACCACATTTGAATGCTACAGAAGTAGCCGTGGGACATCCTGGCTGTATGTGTTGATAGTGTTTATGAACCTGTTTTGACTGGTGCCCAATTGCAAATCGTTTTGACATCGGTGTGGAAGCTTTTAAATGCTTTCTGTGTTTGCCATGACTTATAAAAGCAAATAACAAGAACAAGCTTAAATTAAAACAAGCTGGTTGGAGTTTACTGCTCTTCGAACAGTGTTCTCTTATCCTGGGGCAGCAGGAACTGAAGAAACTGGGAGGGCCTAATGACTTTCCCTAAGCAGACCTCATTGGCAGCCATGACCAATTTCCTGCTCTTGAGGATTTTATGACCTCTTCAGCCCCGAGTCTTTGTCTTTTACTGCAGCCTTCCATCTGCTGAAGAGAAAGAATCTTGCAAGAAACAGTTGTCAGCAGCAAAGCAGCTTTGCTTGCTCTGCTTTAGCAAACCCTTACCAGCTTGCTCAGGATCCTTCATTAGGACACCTGAAGTGATGTGTTTACGAAGAGGTTTTAATTATGGGCCTAGAGAAAGGTGAATAAAGAAGGAACTCAGCAGGCCCACAGATGTTGAAGCAAATTGCACAAAGAGCTTTGCTGAGAGATGAGCCTTTTGAAACATACTCAAAAAGACCTCTCCTGAGCTTAGCCAACAGTTGTAGCAGAGAAGTTCCCTGCCCCCTTCCCCTCATCACGGCAGCACAAATCAAACCCATTCTCAACTGAGCAGCAGCCTGAGCTCAGTCTGTATTTGAAGAGGGAGGGTTGCTTGTTCTGCAGATAGTTTTGTGAGAAACACATTTTTCTTCCTTTTTTTTTTTTTTCTTCATATAAAGATTTGACTAAACTGAGGAACAAACCTCCCCAAATATAGCACTGGGTCAGGTACTGGGAAGAAAATTAACTCTCTCCCAGCCCAAACTAGGACATAATACAAGGTTAAAATTCACACATATGGTGAGTGATAGCTAAAATTACTACTTCTAAGATAAGAATCCCCCCCCTACGTTATAATCTCCCTGTGTGCTGCAGAAAGGCTGGACCTTGACAGGGAGAGACAGATGTGGAAAGAGCTAAGGTGCTGCTCAAAGTTAGGAGAAGCAGCTCTGCCAGCAGCAAGAGGGAAGCATACCCTTGCCACAGAGTGTAAAATGTTACACCAAGTTTGAGCCTTCATTTGCAATAAAAAAAAACATTCAAATTGCAGCAGGTGCAGAGGAAGCCTCTTTGGGATGAAAAGGGACAGTTTGTCCTCCGTGAGGTGGGATAAACTCCTTTAGTCTCACAAAACCGACCCTGGAAGAAGTTGTAATCACTTTCTATAAATACATTTAGGGAGGAAGAACAGAGAGGAGAAGACATTGGAGGGAAAAGAACAAAAAGTTGCACGATGGCTGTGAATAAATGTGTGCTGTGAATGCAAAGATCAGTAACCAGTAAAGCAGTGAGGTTCTGCCTGTGCTCCCTTCTCAAAGGAATAGAGCTCTCGAAGGATGTGCACTCCAGATTTAGGAAAGGCTGTAAAGTGGATGCTTGTGGCTGTAGGGTGAATCATAGAACTGTTCCTGCTGCAAAAGGTGTCTGAGGTCATTGAGTCCAGCCATCAAGCCATATCCATGGCCCCAGGTTTCTTGAACACCTCCAGGAGTGGGGACTCCACCACCTCCCTGGGCAACCTCTGCCAGTCCCTGACCACTCTTGCACCAAAGCTGTTTTTCCTAATCCTAAAGCTCCCCTGGCACCATTTCAGGCCACTTCCTCTCTTTCTATCAGCTGATACTAGGGAGAAGAGACCAACCCCTACCAGGCTCCAGCCTCCTCTTAGGGAGCTGTAGGGAGCAGTGAGGTCTCTCTTCAGCCTCTCTCACTCTGCTGGCCACACTCTTCTTACTGCACCCCATAATACCATTTGCCTTCATGGCCACGAGGGCACACTGCTGGTTCCTGGGCAGCTTCCTGGCCTGCAGCGCTTCCCAGGTCCTTCTCTGCAGAGCTGCTTCCCAGCAGATGCCCCCTCACCTGTACTGCCGCAGGGGGTTTTCCCCCTCAGGGCCAGGAGCCTCTGTTGAGCTTCCCAGCAGAAATGCCACGAGTCTCAGGGAATCTTGGGATTTGGGAAGGAAAACACAAGGCTGGCATTTTTGGGTGGTTTTTCTTCTGTACTTTCTGAGTCGTCCAGACTGATTCATTTCTTTTCCCTCTTGAAACTGAAGAGTAAACCTCCCCCCAGTCTTTACCCAGTGGCAGGACTTTGGTCATGGATCTTGTAGCAGATGAAGTATGGCTAAGCTAGTGGCACTTAGCTGGGAGAGCTCAGTAGTATATTAAGTCCATTTCATTTCTTGCCGTGCTTTGGCCACCTTTGCCCAGGGTCTTAGATACTCCCTGCAGTTTGTCTGATTTCCCTGTTTGAAGGGAGAACCTGGGAGCCATCAATTAGACTGTGCCAGCTTGCACTGCCGTACCCTTGGCTGAGCAGCCTTTCTCGAAGCCTTCCTCAGTGGTGCTGCACCTTGCTGCAGAGATGGAGATGGCTTTTCACCCCTCTGTGGTGTGCTGCATGGCGTTTGGGACAGAAGAATGGCTCTGTTCTCTCCTTTAGACAAAAGCTGCATCAGCCTCCATGGCTGCAGGACTGGAACAGTGGAGTTTTCAGACAGCTGACATTGGACTCCTCCAGTGAGTGCATTGGCTACAAGTAGCACTGCAATGGGGAATCTCTCTCCTTGTGCTCCTCTGACCCACACTTCAGAGCTGCACTGAAAGTGGTAGAATCATAGGATTGTGACTCATAGGATGGTGAAGGGACTGGAACATCTCTGCTGTGAAGAAAGGCTGAGAGCTCTGAGGCTGGTTAGTCTGGAGAGGAGAAGACTGAAAGGGATCTGATGAATGTCTATCAATATCTGAGAGGTGACTGTCAGGTTGAAGGTGCCAGACTCCGGTGGTGACCAGGGACAGGACAAGGAACAACAGGTACAAGCTGGAACCTAGGAGATTCCACCTGAGCATGAGGTGAAACTTGTTTGGTATGAGGGTGCTGGAGGCCTGGAGCAGGCTGCACAGAGAGGTTGTGGAGTCTCCTTCTCTGCAGACTTTCTAAACCCACCTGGATGGGTCCTGCGTGACCTGCCCTGGGTGATGCTGCTTTGGCAGGGGTATTGGACTGGATGATCTCTGGAGGTCCCTTCCAACCCCTACCATTCTGTGATTCTAGAAGGTGTTTATTTTCCCCTAAGCGACCTGTTCCATTTTCTTGCAGTCTGTCTCCACCGTACACATCTGCTGGTCCTGTTGTCATTCATTAATTTTCCATCTGAGATTCTTGTTCACTCATTATTTTCTGCCAGCTCCTGAAGAATGTATTTATATAGGGTTGTTTTTTCCTCAGCTCTTCTTTCTTTCTCTGAATTAATTATGAATTGACTCATTTGCTCTCTGCTTGTCTGTGTTCCAAGCAAGTGATAGTTGGATGTGCCTTTTATTGCATCACTTATTACTTTCTGTATTTCAATTCCTGGAGCAATCACCCTCTGACAAGTGGTGTCCATTCTTCTGTGTCTCAAAGACTGCACACGCATAGAAGGGGAGCTTTAGAGTCACAGAGTGGTTTGGGTTGAAAAGGACCTCCAAAGGTCTTCCAATCCAAGTCCCTCTGCACTCAGCAGGGACAACCTCAACTAGGTCAGGTTGCCCAGAGCCCTGTCCAGGCTCACCTTGAATACCTCCAGGGATGAGGCCTTGACCACCTCCCTGGGCAACCTGTTGCAGTGTTCCAGCACCCTCCTGGTGCAGAACTTGTTCCTCACATCCAATCTCAATCTGCTCTGCTCTAGTTCGCAGTCATTGCCCTCATCTTGTCCCTGCAGGCCTTTGCAAACAGTCTCTCTGCAGCCTTCTTGTAACCCACTTCAGGTACTGGCAGGTCACTATTAGGTCTCTCCGAAGCTTTCTTTTCTCCAGGCTGCACTCCCCCAGCTCCCTCAGCCTGTCCTCGTAGCAGAGCTGTCCCAATCTCCTGAGCATTTGCATGGCCCCCTCTGGATTTGCTCCATCAGGTCCATGTCCTTCCTTTGTTGATGGCTCCAGAGCAGGACACAGCACTGCAGGTGAGGTCTGAGCAGAGCAAAGTGGCAGAATCACCTGTCTGGATCTGCTGGCCGTGATCTGCATGTGCTACCTGCTACCTGCCCAGGAGGTGGTGGAGTCACCATCTCTGCAAGTGTTTTAAGAGGAGGCTGGATGAGTTAATTAGAAGGTTAGGTGATAGGCTGGACTCGATGATTCTGTGGTCTTTTCCAGCCTGGTTAATTCTGTGATTCTGTGGTCTGGTATGTGCTCTGGGCTGCAGGGGCACACTGCTGGCTCATTGAACTTCTTGTCCACCAGCACCCCCTGGTCTCTTTCTCCAGGACTGCTCTCAAGTCAGTCACTGCCCAAGAATCACAGGATCACAGAATGTCAGGGGCTGGAAGGGACCTCGAAAGCTCATTCAGCCCAGCCCTCCTGCCAGAGCAGGGCCACCTAGAGCAGATCACACAGGAACACATCCAGGCAGGTCTTGAGTATCTCCAGAGAGGGAGACTCCACAAGCCCCCTGGGCAGCCTGCTCCAGTGCTCTGTCACCCTCACAGGGGAAAAATTCCTCCTCATGTTTAAATGAAACTTCCTATGCCTCAGAAGCAGAACCTTGTGTGACTGTGACACAGTCCAAGCTGTGGCACACGGTGGCTTGCCCTGGCATGTCAGGTTGCCACGTTGTGTCCTTGGCCTGGCAGCAGCTTTCCCCCTAAGGCTTTCAGCAGAGTAATTGGGAGCTTTGTAGAGTGGTTTTGGCTCTTACCTTCAGAAATATTTCAGCATGTTACAACAATGGGATTTTAATGTCTCCAAAGCCTTCAGGATCTAGGCCTTTCTCAGTTTTTGCAGTGTGTGTGCATACAGGGGAGTTCATCAAGAGAGGCTTAGTGCTGAGCACTTTGGTCCTCATCCAGCATAACCTTCCAACTTGTACTTAATCATCAAGCTCCTGGGTAGTCCCACTGAGGTACCTGTGTGAGTCCTTGGCTGGAACGGGGCAGGCTTGGCATCCTTTAGCCTGGCACTGTGGAGAACTCCTTGTCTAGCCAGAAATTGCTCATCACAAGCCCAGAAGAAGGACTGTGATTGCCTGCCAGCTCCTCTTGTGTCCTTTGCCTCACTGAATGGTTATTGGGCAGTAATGATGCTTTGCATCTGATGACCCAGAAGCTGAAGGCTGTGTCACCAGTACTGCAGTGCCTGTCTGGTGGGGAAGCACTGAGCACTCACCAGTGTCTGCTGATTATCTCCTGGGGTCGGTGGCTGCTGAGTTCTTTCAGATTCATTGAAATGTTGGCAGCTGAGGGTCCTCTCCCTGAACCAGCTTTGTGCCTGGCCTCAAAACCAGCAAATGGGAAGCTGCTGATTTCACAGCCTGCTCTCCTCACCGAGCTGCTGGTGGATGAACAGAAGCAAAACCTTAGCAAGTTTGCTGATGACACCAGGCTAAGTGGTGTGGTTGATAAGATTAAAGCAAAGAATGGGTGCCAGCCAGAGGGACCTGGACAAGTGGCTGAGGAGAATCTCATCAGGTTCAATCAGGCAAAGTGCAAGGTCCTCCACCTAGGTCAGGGCATATCAGCCTCAATATCAGTCCAGGCTGGGGGATGATGAGACTGAGAGCAGCCCTGCAGAAAAGGGCTTGGGGTTGCTGGTGGGTGAGAAGCTGGACAGAAGCCAGCAATGGGCACAGGCAGCCCAGAAAGCCAATGGCAGCCTGGGCTGCATCCAGAGCAGTGTGGCCAGAGATGGAGAGAGGGGATCCTGCCCCTCTGCTCTGCTGTGACCTCACTTGCAGTGCTGTGCCCAGCTGTGAGGTCCCCAATGCAAGAGAGACATGGACCTGGTGGATCAGGTCCAGTGAAGGCCATGAAGGTGATCAGAGGGCTGGAGCACCTCTGCTCTGAGGACAGGCTGAGAGAGTTCAGGCTGTTCAGCGTGGAGAAGAGAAGGCTCTGAGGAGACTTTAGAGCTGCATTTCAGTATCTGAAGGGCATCTACAGGCAAGCTGGAGAGGGACTGTTCAGAAGAGCCTATAGGGATAGAATGAGAGGCAATGGTTTGGAACTGGAGCAGGAGAGATTTAGGTTGGACGTCAGGAGAAAGTCCTGCACCATGAGAGTGATGAAACACTGGAACAGTCTGTCCAGGGATGTGGTTGAAGCCCTGTCCCTGGAGACATTCAAGACCAGCCTTGCTGTGTCTCTGGGCAGCCTGGTCCAGTTGGTGGTGTCCCTGCTGCCTGTAGGGGTGTTGGGACAAGATGACTTTTGAGAGTCCCCTCCAAACCAGTGCAATCTGTGAGTCTCTGAATGCATCTAAGGTCTCAGAAGGCATTTCACAGAGTCCAGTGAACAGCAGACACCAGTCTGGGCATCCTGTGTTGTCTGTTTATGCATTGTCGGTGCCAAAGCTTTGGCATCCTGTCAGCATCTACAGATGACTTCACTTGTAAAGCTGAGCTATAGTTTATTATGTCTTAATTATCTTGTGCCATGCTGCTGGGATCTCTCTCTCCTCAGCTTTGCATCACAGAACAGCAGTGGACACAATTCTGGTTGGTACTGTGCCTGCTGCTGCCTGCAAAGGGGCTTGGCTGCTGCTGTATGCCAGTGAATGACAGAGGGGAGGGTTCTTAGTCCCTGTGCCATCAGAGGAAGGTAGTGTATTCTGCAGGCAGGATTTCTGGCTTGAGTGCACTGCTGTTCTCTGAAATGTGGAAGTTATTGAATGGTTTCAGTTCACCTTTTTATGGGGAAAAAGAATCACCATGTTTGGCCTTCTGATGATGATGGATTCTTTTTCACAGAATCATTGAGGCTGGGAAAGTCCTCAGAGATCATCAAGTCCAGCCTGTGACCTAACACCAGCACAGCAGCTAAACCATGGCACCAAGTGCCACATCCAAGCTTTCCTTAAACACCTCCAGGGATGGTGACTCCACCACCTCCCTGGGCAGTCCATTCCAGTGTCTAATTCCCCTTTCTGTCAGGAAGTGCTTCCTAACATCCAACCTAACCTTCCCCTGACACAGCTTCAGGCCATGCCCTCTTGTCCTCTTACAAGCTTCCTGAGAGCAGAGCCTGATCCCTGCCTGACTGCAGCTTCCCTTCAGGTAGAGTGAGTGCTAAGGTCCCCCCTGAGTCTCCTCGTCTCCTGGCTGAACCTCTCTAGCTCCTTCAGCCTTTCCTCATCACCTTTCCCCTCCAGCGCCCTCTCCAGAGGAAGCCTTGCTTCAGTCCTCAGGTCTGCTGTGTTGTAATGCCCTCCTGGTATGCCCCCTCCATGAAGGTGCCCAAGGCCAGGTTGGATGAGGCTTTGAGCAGCCTGGGCTAGTGGAAGGTGTCCCTGCTCATGGAACTAGATGATCTTTAAGGTCCCTTCTAAGCCAGACCATTCTATGATTCTGTGTTGTTGGGGAGAAGAAGGGAGGGATGAAAGAAAGTTTTAGCTGAAAGTGCCAGTGGCTGTCTGCAAATTCCAGCCCAAATGCTGTGGTGGCAGAGGCCAAGGCAGGTGTGGCCCTGGGTGACAACAGGAGGTGCTCTGTGCTGTGGTTGTTAACAAAGGGAGGGACTTTGGGAAGGACTTTTTAGGCTGTCAGGTAGTGATAGGACTGGGGGGAATAGAACAAAGCTAGAAATGGGGAGATTCAGACTGGATGTTAGGAAGAAGTTATTCACTGTGAGGGTGCTGAAACACTGGAATGGGTTGCTCAGGGAGGCTGGATGAGGCTCTAGACAGCCTGATCTAGTGTGAGGTGTCTCTGACCATGGCAGGGAGGTTGGAGCTGGATGACTCTTCTGGTCCTTTCCAACTCTGACTGATTAAATGATTAAAGCAAGGAGCCCTGTGCTTACCTGGGAGAGGAACTGGTGCGGGAAATTGAACCTAATTCTATTACCCACAGCTGGGTTATGTTTGCTTGTTGATCCTTCCTTTTAAATGGGTTTAATTGGTCATTTTACTGTGTACTTTTAGGGGTTGGTCATGCATCATAAAAGTAACTGAGCTTTGTCTTCCAGTGACTTGCATGGGAGCTGCTCTACAATTAGCTTTAAATGAGCAGCTGATGTCAGGCAGTGGCACTGGCACTGGAGACTGGAATTGTTCTGCTGCCTGCAAGACAGATATTAAGGAATTCCTAAGAGTTCTTGTTAAGAGATGATTGATACCCTCACAAAGCAGCCACTTGACTCTCCCAGTGTTCAAAGGGCAAGTGGCTGCTGAAATAGATCCAGGTAGCCCAGGTAACAGCTTACCAGCTCATCTATGTCCAGTATCACAGAATCATAGAATGGGTTTGGTTGAAAGGGACCTTAAAGATCATCCAGTTCCACCCCTCTGCCATGCACAGGTACACCTCCCACTAGCCCAAGTTGCTCAAGACCTCATCCAACCTGGCCTTGAACACCTCCAGGGAGGAGGTATAAACAACCTCCCTGGGCAACCTGTGCCAGTGGCTCAGCACCCTCACTGGAAAGAATTTCTTTCTCATCTCCACTCTCAGGCTGCCCTCTTCAGACTTCATTCCATTCCCTCTTATCCTGTCACTCCAAGCCCTTGTAAAAGTCCCTTCCAGCTTTCTTGTAGCCCACTTCAGGGTACTGGAAGGCTGCTCTAAGGTCTTCTTGCAGCCTTCTCTTCTCCAGGCTGAGCAGCTCCAACTCTCCCAGCATGCCTCCATAGAGGAGGATCTTCAACCCTCTGAACATCTTTGTGGCCTCCTTTGGCCATCCTCCAGCTGAGGACAGAACTTGCCCTCTGTGTTTCAGTAGACATCTACCAGGGGTAACGTGGAAGCATGTTCTCATATTTAGTTTATAAACAGAGTAACTCCATTCAGTGTGCCTCTGAAAACACAAGCTACTAAATCACTTTACTCTGAGGCCACAGTTGGAACACTTTACAAGAGCCAAGACATAAAATGAGATTGCTAAGGAGCTGATAAACCCTTTTGCCTTTGTAATTTCTCAAGCAAAATTCAGGGCTTCTGGCAGCAGCCAAGGGGCAGCAGCAAAATCTGTTGCTGCAAAAGGCAAATTGTGTCACCATTGGTCGTTTAGTTCAAAGCAGGGAAAGCAGAATGAGCCAAACCATGATTTAATGTGACTTAGCAAATGGGGTTTGCCATCTGTTCTTGCCATCGGAGCTCCATTTAGCCCCATCCCTGTGAGAGCTCTTCTAGGGAAGAGCCACAGTAAACTCTTCAGCAATCTTTGTTTATGGCTGGGGATACTCATCTCAGCCATTCTCACCCTTGTCATGACATGGAGCTGTGGGAGCAGGTTCAGAGGAGGCCACAAGGATGCTGACAGGGCTGGAGCACTTCCCTTGTGGAGGCAGGCTGAGAGAGTTGGGGCTGTTCAGCCTGGAGAAGGCTCTGGGAAGACCTTAGAGCAGCCTTCTAGTACCCTGAAGTGGGCTACAAGAAAGCTGGAAGGGACTTTTTGCAAGGGCTTGGAGTGATAAGAGGGGATGGATTGAAACTAGAAAAGGGCAGAGTTGGAATGGAGGTGAGGAAGAAATTCTTTCCAGTGTGGGTTTTTAGACACTGGCACAGGTTGCCCAGGGAGGCTGCGGATGCCTCCTCCCTGGAGGTGTTCAAGGCCAGGTTGGATGAGGCTTTGAGCAGCCTGAACTAGTGACAGGTGCCCTTGCCAGTGCCAGAGGGCTTGGATGATCTTTAAGCTCTCTTCCAACCCAAACAACTTTATGAATCTATGAATAACTCCAAGACTCATTGAAATAAAGATTAATAGAGGTAAGGGCATGGCTGCTGTAAATGCTGTGCAGGCAATGGGAAGGAGTTCTCAGGAACTCGGCCCCCCCCCATTGATTCTGACCCTTTACATCTTTATCAGCATGAGTGAGGTCACCTCTCAGGCTCCTCCTCTCCCAGCAGCACAGCCCCAGCTCCCTCAGACTCTCCTCATAACAGAGATGTTCCATTCCCTTCAGCAGCTTTGTGGCTCTGCATTGGACTCTCCCCAGCAGTTCTGTGAGGTCCTTCTTGAACTGGAGGGTCCAGAACTGGACACAGTACTCCAGATCTGGCCTCAATAGGGCAAAGTAGAGGGGCAGGAGAACCTCTCTGGACCTACTAATCACAGCCCTTCTAATCCACTCCTGGATGGCATTGGCCCTCCTGGCCACCAGAGCACATTGCTGGCTCATGGTCAATCTCCCATCCACTAGGAGCCCCAGGCCCTTTTCCCCTTCATTGCCTTCCAACAGGTCAGTCCCCAACCTACATTGATCCCTGGGGTTGTTCTTTCACCTGAGTCTCACTTGCAGCATCCTTCGGAGATGAGCAGCAGATGTCCAGCCTGCAGCTCCTCTGCTCCCCCAGTGCAGCTGCTCTTTTGTCCTTCTGCCTCAGTAACTGAACCTACTGTCAGAGGGGAAAACAAACCCAAACCCTGCTCAGATCCTGAGGAAAAATGGCTCCTGCCTAATCAGCTGGATGCATTTTTCAGTTTACAAACAGTTCCTCTGCACATTCATCATCTGTCTCCAGGGAAGGTCTGTCTGTGCCGATAGCTCTCGGCGTTGCTTCCTGAGTGCCTCAGCCCACTCACCAGACTCACCCTGCCTGTCAGCTTGTATTTCATGTAGAGAGTTCTTCTGGTGAGTGATGCAGCTCTTTGGTAAAGAGGAAATGCCTTCTTGCCTCTTTGCCTTTTTCTGGTGTCCATCATATTTGTATGTCTGGTACTGGTTCTGGTTGCTGTGTGCTGTCAAAGAGAAATGGTGTTGGTGGAGTAAGAAAGGGTTTTTGGAGCCCTTTTCACCAGAAATGATGGTTGGTGTCTTCAGCAGTTGCCAGTCTTGTACTTCCATGTGGAACCCACTGAAATGGAAATACAGCTTCTGTACAGATGCATGTTTTGTAGACTTATAGAGTGGTTTGGGTTGGAAGGGATCTTAAAGATTAGCCATTTCCAACCTCCCTGCCATGGGCAGGGACACCTCACACTAGGGCAGGCTGCTCAAGGCCTCATCCAGCCTGGCTTGAACACCTCCAGAGAGGGAACATCTATGACCTCTCTGGGCAACCTGTTCCAATGTCTCACCATCCTCACTGGAAAGAATTTTTTCCTAATCTCTGGTCTAAAAATGCCCTCCTCAGCTTCAGTCCATTGACCCCCATCCTGTCACTCCAAGCCCTTGTCTAAAGTCCCTTCCTAGATTTTTGCAGCCCCTTCAGGTACTAGAAAGCTGCTCTAAGGTCTCCCCAGAGCCTTCTCTTCTCCAGGCTAAACAGCCACAACTCTCCCAGCCTGTCCCCACAGGGGAGCTTCTCCAGCCCTCTGATTGTCTTTTGTGGTCTCCTCTGGACCCTCTCCAGCAGCTCCAGGTCCTTCTTGAGTTGGGGACACCATAGCTGGAGGCAGTGCTGCAGGTGAGATCTGAGCAGAGCAAAGGGGCAGAATCCCCTCCCTATGCTGCTGCTTTCATGCTGTGGCTGCAGCCAGCACAGAGCTGGCTCTGGGCTGCCAGTGACCAGTGCTGGCTCCTGGGCACTTTGGCACCAGTTGACACCACCAAGCCCTTCTCCTCCAAACTGCTCTCAAGCCACTCCTCACCCAGCCTGGATTTTTGCTTGGGAGCCCTGATCCAGTTGTAGGACCTTGTACTCGACTGTTCCTCATTTTCTGTCACTTGAGGATAAAGATACATTTCATTTAATGATTAATTCATCCAAACCCTCAAAAATACCAGGAGTAAACCTTGTAGCCACTTGGATGTGGGAAATGCAGAAGGAGAGAAAGAGCCTAAATGTGGTGCAAGTAATTAAAAGGTTTCTGCATCTGCTTTCAGCATCCAGCATGAAAAATTTCCTCCAGCATCTGTCAGAGAAAACTTCATGGCTGATTTTTGATGGCCTGTCACACCATGTTGTCAGAGGAACAGCTTGTGAATTGATTGCTTCCCTGGAGCCAGCAGTGCCCTCATGCAGCCCAGCAGGCAGCTGTGTGCCAGGCTGCAGCCAGAGCAGTGTGGGCAGAAGGGCAAGAGAGGGGATCCTGCCTCCTGGTTCTGCTCTGTTCAGACTTCACCTCCAATCCTGCCTCCAGTTCTGGTGTCCCCAGCAGAAGGACACAGAGCTGCTGGAGAGAGTCCAGAGGAGGCCACAAAGATGATCCAAGAGCTGGAGCAGCTCTGCTGTGAGGATAGGCTGAAGGAGCTGGGGGTGTTCAGTCTGGAGAGGAAAAAAATCTGGAGGGACCTTAGAGCTGCCTTCCAGTGCCTGAACGGATCCTCCAGGAAGGCTGCAGAGGGACTTTGCATCTTGTGTCTACAGACAGGCTCAAAGGGAATGGTTTGAAGCTGAGGCACAGCAGGGTTAGACTGGAGCTGAGGAAGAAGTTCTTCAGTAGGAGGGTGGGGAGACTCTGGAATAGGTTGCCCATGGAAGTTGTCGGTGCCTCCTCCCTGGAGGTGTTGAAGGCCAGGCCGGATGAGGCCTTATGCCAGCAAGTCTGTTTGAGAGGTGACCCTGCCCATGTCAGGAAGGTTGGAGTAGATGATCTCCAAGGTCCCTTCCAGCCTAAAGCATTCTGTGATTGTGTCCCCCTCAGCCAGCACAGGGGCCGAAGGAACGATCTGTAGAGAGGGCACCAAAAGAGCATCTTTCTGAGTTTATTTAGCATCTGAGGAGCTCAGACAGGAGTTTCTGTTCCTCATTCAGCAGCAGATAATACAGAGCAGGGGGAAGGTGGAATGGTGAATGCTAATTTACCAAGTTTGGGCTTGGGGGATTTGATTCTTCTATTAAAGAGAGTTACAGACCATCCCAGCTAATGAGAAGTGATGGGACTTGAAGTAGTGTTTGAAAGAAGTGGGGGAACAAAGAGGCACAAACTGCAATTACAGCAGTGATGGGGGTTTGGGGAGATGAATTGTGGGAAGACGAAAGGCTGATGGTTGAGGATATGAGAGGAATAGTTGCCTGGTGAAATTAATTGGTTCTGATAGATGAGATAAATGAGATCTTTTGGAGCTTTCTTGGCTCTGGAGAGAGCTGCTATCTACAAGGCAAAATGTGTTGTGGGGATGAATATTAGAAATTCTCTTTTTCCAGTTCGTTTCCTTTTATTTTATTTGAGATGAAGTCAGCTGAAGTAAGAGGATGCAAACCGTGCAGCACCTCATGACTTTGTGATTCTGAACTGTCCACCCTGTAGTGGCACAGACATAGAGTGGATAGGCTTAAGAGCACCTTTGGTCACAGAATGTTAGGGGATGGAAGTGACCTCAAAAGCTCATCCAGTCCAACCCCCTGCCAGAGCAGGATCACTCAGAGCAGATCACACAGGAGCACATCCAGGTAGGTCTTGAATATCTCCAGAGAGGGAGACTCCGCAACCCCCCTGGGCAGCCTGTTCCAGTGCTCTGTCACCCTCACAGGGAAAAAATTCCTCATGTTTATATGAAACGTCCTATGCCTCAGCTTCCACCACTGCCCCTTGTGCTGTCACTGCACATCACCCAGCAGAGCCTGGCTCCAGCCTCCTGCCACTCACCTTTACATCTTTATCAACACTGATGAGGTCATCTCTCAGTCTCCTCCTCTCCAAGCAGCACAGCCTCAGCTCCCTCAGGCTCTCCTCATAACAGAGATGTTCCATTCCCTTCAGCATCTTCATGGCTCTGTGATGGACTTTCCAGGACCTCTGTGTCCCTCTTGAACTGGTCCTTCTGGAAATGCATTCTAATGAGTTCCAGGTGGGATGCAGGAAGGCACTTGTTTTCAGCTTCAAAAACAGCAGTGCAGGAAAGGCAAGGAACAAGTAGCTCAGAGCTGGGTTTTATTTTACCTTTACCAATTCAACTGTCACCAGCCCTCAGTGTGTTCAAAAGCCGTTGGAATGTGGTTCTTGGGGATATGTCCTCACACCTCTGCTGTGAGGACAGGCTACAAGAGTTGGGGCTGTGCAGCCTGGAGAAGAGAAGGCTTCCAGGAGACTTTGGAGTGGCCTTCCAATATCTAAACGGGGCTACAGGAGGGCTGGGGAGGGACTATTGACAAGGCCTTGTAATGACAGGATGAGGAGTAATGGGTTTGAACTGGCAGAGGGGAGATGGAAACTGGATGTTAGGAGGAAGTTGTTTGCAGTGAGGGTGGTGAGACACTGGCACAGGTTGCCCAGGGAGGTTGTGGGTCACAGAATCACAGAATGATCTTTGTGATCCTCAGCTTCCCTGGAGCTGTTCAAGGCCAGGTTGGGTGAGGCCTTGAGTGACCTGTTCTAGTGGGAGGTGTCCCTGCCTATGGCAGGGGGTTGGAGCTGGATGAGCTTTGAGATCCCTTCTGAACTAAACCATTCTATGGGTTGGGCTTGGTGATCCTGAGAGGCTTTTCCACTTGAGTCTTTCTGTGAACTGTCCTCAGGGCTTTAAGGAGGTGCTTGAGAAGTGCACTAAAATATGCAGTGAAACAAGAATAAAAATGACCAGGAGAGCACCAGGGAGAAGGCTTTTTGCCAGATCTACAGTCCTCAACTAATCAGAATAATTTAGGTCCTGGCCACAGTCCAGAAAGGCCATTTCTATAACAACTCCAAGCGAGCTCAGGACCTCTTCTCTCTGCTGACCATGTAGTGGTTTTCATGCTGAGAAAACAGAGGATGCTGCTAATGCTCCTGCAGAATTCCACAGTACAGCCCAGAGATGGAATGCAGAGGTTTGATTAGCTGGAGAGGTGATTTTTCTACCTGCTGGAGGGACAGCTTTTGTTTCACATCTGTGTGCCGTATGTACTTCAGTGACAGCAATAACAGCTGAGTTCCACAGGCCTGTTTTTCAGAACCTCCTTTCTGCAAAGATCAGTGGCTGGCCACAAATGGCTGAAGTGGTATTCATGGACAACATCTTCCCTTAAAACATTTCCCTGACTACATCCATTGCTTCACAGCAGCTCCCATCTGCAATGTCTGTTGTGTCCCTCCACACTCATCTGAGAGTATTCACACCAGACAGAGGTATGTGGCTGAGAAATGAGGGTGACAGAGCACTGGAACCAGCTGCCCATGGGGCTTGTGGAGTCTTCCTTTCTGGAGATATTCAAGAACCACCTGGATGTGTTCCTGTCTGATCTGCTTTATGTGATCCTGCCTTGGCAGGGGGGGCTGGACCAGATGATCTTTGGAGGTCTCTTCCAGCCCCTGACATTCTGTAATCTGTGCATCAAGTCACAGAATCACAGAATTAACCAGGTTGGAAAAGACCTCTGAAACCATCGAGTCCTATCTATCATGTAACACCTTCTAATTAACTAAACCATGGCACCAAGTGCCTCATCCAGTCTCCTTTTAAACACCTCCAGGGATGGTGACTCCACCACCTCCCCAGCAGCCCATTCCAATGCCAATCACTCTCTCTGTGCAGAACTTCTTCCTAACATCCAGCCTGAACCTGCCCTGGCACAGCTTGAGGCTGTGTCCTCTTGTTCTGTCCCTGCTTGCCTGGGAGAAGGGAACGACCCCATCTGGCTACAACCTCCTTTCAGGTAGTTGTACAGAGCAATGAGGTCTGCCCTGAGGCTCCTCTTCTCCAGGTTGAGCAACCCCAGCTCCCTCAGCCTCTCTTCACAGGGCTGTGCTCCAGCCCCCTCAGCAGCCTTGGTGCCCTTCTCTGGACATACTTGAGCATCAAATAACTCTTGACCAGAGCTCATCCTCCCAGTCTTTGCTGCAAGGCAGATCACAGAGTGGCTTAGGTTGAAATGGACCTCAGAGGTCATCTACTCCAACCTCTCTGCCATGGGCAGGGAGGCTTCTCAGCTAGACTCAGCTGCTCAAGGCATCATCTAATCTGGCCTTGAACACCTCCAGGAAGGGGGCATCCACAGCCTCCCTGGGCAACCTATTCCAGAGTCTCACCATGAAGAACTTCTTCCTCAGCTCCAGTCTGATCCTGGTCTCCCTCAGCTTCAGACCATACCCCCTTGTCTCGCCTCTGGGCACCCTAATGAAAAGTCCCTCTGCAGCCTTCCTGTGGGTTCTCCTCAAGTATTGGAAGGCAACTTTAAGGTCCTTCTGGAATAGACTCCTCTGCAGGCTGAACAGAACCAGCTCCCTCAGCCTATCCTCCTAGCAGAGTTGCTCCATCCCTTGAATCAGTGGAAGCAGTGAGTTTGATTTGCATGAAGATTACGACTATAGTTAAGTGAGCTCCGAAGTGACAAAGCTTCTCCAGGAGAAGAATGGAACCTTGACTACAATGTGTAGCATGATATTAGGCAGTGCAGCTGAAGGGATGGGGGACTTTGTCCAAGAAGTGGGCATGGCTTTGCCCAAAGAGTTTGTCCTGGATGGTTTTGTACTCTACAAGTGTTGACTTCCAAAGCAAACAACTCCTGGGCTGCTTTGGAATCTGTTGTGTAACTTCATCTGAACAGCTGTACTGAGATCAAGCAGATAATCTCCAAAGAGAAATGGCTGGAGTGTTCTGCTTATACAACACAGGAAACATTTGAAGGCTTTTAAAAGTCAATAGCATCTGGAGTTGCACAACAGCAAAGGTAGCAGGGACAAACACATGTCCCAGCATTCCTGCAGCAGTGGGAGGCTCAGCACAGATTGTGTAACAGTCATGAAGAACTCTTCTCCCTAAGAACAAGTGGTAAGGCAAGAGCAAATGGGCTCAAGTTGCCCCAGGGGAAGTTTAGGCTGGAGATTGGAAGAAAATTCTTCCCTGAAAGGATTCCCATCCACTGGCACAGGCTGCCCAGGGAAGTGGTTGAATCCCCATCCCTGGGGGTCTTTGAAAGAGGCAGAGATGTGGTGCTGAGTGCCATGGTTTGGTCCCAGTCTTGGGAGAGGTAGAGAATGGTTGGACCGAATGACCTTAAAGGACTTTTCCAGCCAAAATGATTCTAGGATTCTGTGCTAATTAGTTGGGTGATGCTATAGCTGAGAAGGAAAAAGCATTTGGGATCTAATAATAGCTGTATTTTGTTCTGTGCTTATGGATCCTACAGCATTGAAAAGAAACTAAAGAGGTGAGCAGTTCTGAGCTCTCAGCTGAGAATTAATGCCAGACACGTTTAGGAAAAGGTTGTCATGCTTTGAGAGATCAGCTGGGAAATGCTAAATTTGCAGATGAAGGAAAGGTGAGAGGGTTAAAAATATGCAGGATGATAAGTGAAAGAAAAAAGAACCAGTTCTGTGTGAAAATGTACAAGAGATTTAGACTGATTTAGACTGGAGATGAGGAAGAAATTCTTTCCAGTGAGGGTTTTTAGATACTGGAGCAGGCTGCCCAGGGAGGCTATGGATGCCCCCTCCCTAGTGGTGTTCAAGGCCAGGTTGGATGAGGCCTGGAGCAGCTTGGGCTAGTTAAGAGGCATCCCTGCCTCAGGTGGGGGAGTTGGAATTAGATGAGATCCCTTCCAACCCAAAGCATTCTGTGAATCTATGAAGAGTCTGTTCCTCAGAATGGTGTCTGCACCCTTACAGGAGTAAGGAAAGATGGGGGAGAAAGAGGATTCATGTTAGAAGTTGTAAAGGCTAAAATAGATGCAAAGAAGAACACAAGGCTGTCCTCTTCTGAGCTCATATCGCCTCGACAGGAGTGCTGCAGCCAGGTTTGCACTTTGTAGTTGAGGAAGGGTGTGATCAGCTGACTGGAGTAAAGGAGATGACCAAGAAGATGTGGGAATTGTGACCTATGTGTCTGGGAAGTGTAGAGAAACATGAATGTGGCTTGGTTAGTAAAAGAGGCAGCAGATTGAAGAGGAAGAGTATTTTTCAGGTGCTTCAATAGTAGTTGTAAAGATGTCCAGGGTCAGGGCTGGGCTGGCCACTAACCGAGTGTCAGGGGCTCTCTGTGGACCTCTCTGCCTTCCCAAAGGGATGAGAAAGGGAATAAGGGAGAGAAACTGATGGAATTGGGAAGAAACTGAAACTGCTTGAATGAAAGTAATAAACTGCAGTAGATCCCAAGAGATATAAACCACCATGGAGCCCAGCCCCTGATGGCAGTCAGTCACCATTGTCACCGCTGATGCGGTCCCAGACTGGACTCAGTGGCAGATGGGAACCAGATTCAGGAGCTGGATTGTGGAACTGGATTCAGGAGCTTGTGGGTTGGAATCAAAGGCAGCATGAGCAGAGCCCTCCTCAGATGCCATCTGCTGAAGAAGAGTGACCCTGGTGACCCCTTAGCTTCATACCAAACATGACATCCGTAGGATGGAATCTCTCGATGGTCAGTTGAGGGTCACCTGCACTGTTCCCTCCTCCCCACAGGCGCAGCCTTTCCTGTGCACCCTCACAAGGTGCAGCAGTGCCCTTGGCACTGCCCAGAGCCACTGAGTGCTGGCATTGCTGGCAGCAGCTACCACCTGTGAATGTGGCCTGAGCAGCAGACAGTGCAGCTACTGAGCAGGGACTGAGCTGGGAAGGGACAGCACTGACCAGAACTAGCTCTGGTTTAGCTCAGATCAGGATGAAAGGGAAAGACAATAGTTTGCTCTTCCTGTGTAGTGTGGATAGTATAAGCAGTGCTGGGCTTAGATGGCAGTGAGGGGGTAGGAACCTCCCCCATGTCAATCTGAGCAGTTGAGCTCTTCAGGAAACTGCCCAATGATGTGGAAAATCTCCATTGGTAGAGGTACTTGAGAATGGGTTAGACAACTGTCTAGCAGGAGTGTCTGAGGTAGAACTAAACCTGCTTCCACGCGGTGAGGCAGGAGAGGTTTCGTCTTGCTCCACTTCCTCTGCTGTCTGTGAATTACATGAAAAGATCCCCACTTTGTCCTTCTCCAGGTACTCATCTGTATATATTCAGATGTCCAGAGGAGGCCACCAGCATGATCCAAGGGCTGGAGCACCTCTGCTAAGAGGACAGGCTGAGGGAGCTTGGGGTGTTCAGCCTGGAGAAGAGAAGGCTCAAGGGGGGCCTTAGAGCTGCCTGCCAATGCCTGAAGTGATCCCGCAGGAAGGCTGCAGAGGGACTTTTCCATGAGGATGTCTAGAGACAGGACAAGGGGAGCGGTTTGAAGCTGAGGGACAGTAGATTTAAACTGAATCTCAGGAGGAAGTTCTTGAGTATGAGGGTGGTGAGGCACTGGCACAGGTTGCCCATGGAGGTTGTGGATGCTCCCTTCTCAGAGGTGTGCAAGGCCAGTTTGGCTGAGGCCTTGAGTGGCTGAGTCTAGTCGAGAGATGCCCTCGCCCGTGGAGCAGCTGGGCTCTAAGGTCCCTTCCTAGGTCATTCTATGATTTGTGTCTATGATTTGAGTGCCAGCAGCAGGCCACATCAGAGGGAAGCAGAAGGCATTTGCCAGCATTCTCTCCAGCTCTCAGCAGCCCACTCATACAACACTGCTTCCATTCTGATTTATTTCTTTCTGCTCCAAGAAAAACTCCCATCACTCTCAGCTTTCACCAAGGCCCAGGACTTCCATCCACCATTCTGGAAGCAAGCATGCAAATAAAGAAAGCTCCCAGTATTCCATGAGGTGGAAAAGAAAAGACTGGAGGAAAGTCTGGACCTCCTACAAGCTGTTGGTCCCCCTGGTCAGAAGCTACCAGGTGTGTCTGTGCCTTTCCCTCAGAAGAGCGAATGGTGGATGTGTTTGTGAGTGTCCTTCAGGTCCTCTGGGTTCCCTGTTACATAATCACCCTGAGTTTCAAGCTGGAGGGTTACCACACATATGGCAAGTACTCCTCTGGGATAATTGGTGTCTGGACGGATGAGAAGTTCCTCGGGTTTGTTCCTGGGCTGATGCTGAAGTCTTGAGTGCTTTGACTAACAAATAAAGCAGTTGAATTCCTGCTTCTTTAGTGCAGTGCCTTGGATGATCCAGCCATCTCTGGCTGGCTGGACTGGCAGCCTGTGCTGTATTATTCAGCACCAGCTCTGGCTCTGAATCCAGGCAGCTGCCCTGGCTCCCAACCTTTACCTGGCAAGCATCCTCCTTCAGAAAGCCAGTGTGTGCAGGGGCTCAGGGACAGGATGCAGCAGCTGTGCCTCATAGAACCAGAGAGTCACTGAGGCTGGAAGAGACCTCCGAGATCATTGAGTCCAACCATAACCCAACTACCAGGACCACTGAACTATATCCTGAAGCACCTACAGCTTCTTGAACACCTTCAGGGATGGGGACTCCACCACCTCCCTGGGCAGCCTGTCCCAACCCCTCACCGCTCTTGCAGCAAAGGAATTCTTCCTCATCTCCAACCTAATCCTCCCCTGGCACAATTCAGCCCAGTTCATCTGCTCCTATCTCTGCTTACTTGGGAGAAGAGACCATCCCCAGCCTCACTCCAACCTCCTTCCAGGTAGCTGTAGAGAGCAATGAAGTCTCCCCTCAGCTTTCTCTTCTCCAGACTAAACAACCCCAGCTCCCTTGGCTGCTCCTTGTACGATTCCCTCCAGACCTCTCAGCAGCCTCAGTGCTCTTTTCTGGACACAGTCAATGTTTTTCCTCTACTGTGGTGCCCAGAACTGAACTCAGTACTTAAACTATGGCTTCACCATGGCCGTACATGTGTATCTTCTAAAGCACAGGATCCCAGGATGTTAGGGATTGAAGGGACCTCCACAGATCATCCAGTCCAATCCCCCTGCCAGAGCAGGGCCAGAGAATCTAGCACAGGTCGCACAAGAACACATCCAGACAGGGCTGGAAAGGCTCCAGAGAAGGAGACTCCACAACCTCTCTGGGCAGCCTGTGCCAGGGCTCTGGGACCCTTACACTCAAGAAGTTCTTCCTTATGTTGAGGTGTAACTTCCTGTGCTGTAGTTTATAACCATTGCCCTTGTTCTGTCCCAGGGCACAACCCAGAAGAGTTTGTCCCTTCCCTCTTGACCCCCAGCCCTCAGCTGATTAGATCCCTCTAAGTCTTCTCTTCCCCAGACCAAACAGCCCCAGGTCCCTCAGCCTCTCCTCACAGGGCAGTGCTCCAGCCCCTTCAGCATCTCCATAGCCCTCCCTTGGACTCCCTCCAGCAGATCCCTGTCCCTCCTGAGCTGGGAAGCCCCCAGCAGTATTTGAGAGTTTAAGCCCCCCTGATCTCCCCTGCGTTAGCAGATGGAAGTTTGGCTGGGAGGCGCTGGCTGATCCAGCATTTGGTAGGCTCCATCCCAGAGCTGGGAAGCGTGAAGCAAACACCTTTCTTTGCAGATTTATTTAGTAGATTTGCTTCATTACTCTTCCTTCCACAAATAAACAGTTGCAGTGCAGGTTTGCTTGTTGGCAGCTTGATGGTACTAATCAACCTTCAACTAAAGCTTCTCCATTTTTTTTCTTAGTGTATTGTTTCATCTTTCATCTTTAATCTTCCTTTGAACTTTTTTTGTTCTCAATAGTTTATTGAGGCCTTCTCAAGACAAAAGAAACCAAACCAATTACCAAAAACGAGCCCAACCCAACCATTTTTTCATCCCTCAGAGACTGGTGGCTTAACTACATCAGCAGAGAATCACAGAATCCCAGTTCCCTCAGCTGCTCCTCCCCAGCCCTCTTCTCCAGACCCTTCCTCAGCTTTGTTGCCCTTCTCTGGACCTGCTCCAGCAACGCAGGACATAATTTGATGACTTTTCAGAGGAAATGAAGGTTTTTTTTTGAGCTATTTTTGATGTGAGCTCAGTGAAAATGAAACTTTGAAAAACGAAGATGCTCAGAGTCAGATTCAGCATTTGCCACTTGTATCCCTTTGCACAGCATCCAGGCAGTCTTTGTGCTTTTGACCTTGTGCTGAGACCTTTGTCTTGCTGCCAGGGAGAAACCTGTGAGGAAAAGCATAGATTCATAGAATCATAAACCTGTTTCATCTGGACAATACCTGTAAGATCATTGAGTCCAACCTCAGACCACCATGGCCACCAGACCATGTCCCAGAGTGCAACGGCCACATGTTTCTTCAACACCTCTTGGGAAATGAATCAGTATAGGTTGGGGTCTGACCTGTTGTAAGGCAATGAAAGGGAAAAGACTCTGGGGATTCTAGTGGATGAGAGGTTGACCATGAGCCAGCAATGTGCTCTGGTGGCCAGCAGGGCCAATGCCATTCTGGGGTGGATTAGAAGGGCTGTGGTTAGTAGGTTGAGAGAGGTTCTTCTGCCCCTCTACTCTGCCCTGCTGAGGCCACAGCTAGAGTACAGTGTTCAAGAGAGACATGGAACTGCTGGAGAGAGTCCTCTCTTATGAGGAAAGGCTGAGAACTCTGAGCCTGTTTGGCCTGGAGAAGAGAAGGCTGAGAGGGGATTTTATCAATGTCTAATGTCTGAAGGGTGGGTGTCAGGAGGATTGATCCAGGCTCTTTTCAGTGATAGCCACTGATAGGACAGGGGGAAACGGACATAAACTCAATCACAGGAAACTGCATCTCAGCATAAGGAGAAACTTGTTTGGTGTGAGGGTGCTGGAGGCCTGGAGCAGGCTGCCCAGAGAGCTTGTGGAGTCTCCTTCTCTGCAGACTTTCCAACCCCACCTGGATGTGTTCCTGTGTGACCTGCCCTGGGTGATGCTGCTCTGGCAAAGAGGTTGGACTGGATGATCTCTGGAGGTCCCTTTCGACCCCTACCATTCTATGATTCTTTAATTCTGTGACCTTGGTGTGTGGGAGATTCTGCCTTTTGCCAAGGCTAGCAGGAAGAGCTGTGGCTACAACTGCTCCAGTTGATCTGTAGCTCCTTATCCATGTTGCATTTAGTTTTTGAATAGCCTCTGAGGAAAAGAAAAAAGAGGAAAGCAACATTTAGTTTCGTTGTTAAAGGAATTGTTGCTTTGGGGTTTGTTTCTCTTGGCTCTCCATTCATTGTCCTGGAGCAACCTTAAATTGTTTCATTTGCAGATTCTTGCTCCATCCCCTGTTAGATGTTTGTTCTTGAGTTGTATGGACACAAACATCTGCAGAAATCCCAGTTCAAAAGAACACTCAGCTGAGGAATTGTTGCAGAGACAGCTGCCAGTGGACATCCTGTGGCTGGGAGGCTGCAGAGGATGGCATCCACCTCACATTTTTCCCTTTCTGCCTGTTGTGTGTAGGCAGCTGAGCTGGCCAGAAGTTGCACTTTGTGAAGGGAAGAAAGACTGGGCTGGATATTTTAGACAGGCTGAGCCTTACTGACTCCTCATTAATTATTTAGCATGGGTTTGCTCACTCAGTGGCATCATCTTTCAACCAAAAAAAAAACCAAAGGAGAAAAACAACTAGGAATCTGTACAGATTTGAAGGAAGCAGAGCAGCACCGTAACATCAAGGGACATAACAAGCAAGGGAGGCTTTGGCCAGGTTGGGTTGGTCTCTTCTCGCAAGCAACCAGCAACAGAACAAGGGGACACAGTCTCAAGTTGTGCCTTGGCTGGATGCTAGGAGGACGTTCTTCCCAGAGGCAGTGGTTGGCATTGGAATGGGCTGCCCAGGAAGGTGGTGGAGTCACCATCCCTGGAGATGTTCAAGAAAAGCCTGGATGAGGCACTTAGTGCCATGGTCTGGTTGACTGGATAGGGCTGGGTGCTAGGTTGGACTGGATGAGCTTGGAGGTCTCTTCCAAACTGATTGATTCTGTGATTCTATGATAACCACCCTGGGCATCTGAGCTAAGCTGGGGAGAAATAAAAGTGATAGAATCATTGTCCAGTGTTAGTAGAGGTTCTGTCTTGGCAAAATCTATCACCAAGCATGGGCAGAAGCTTTTATTCAATGATTTTTCTTTCACTTGCAATAAGAAGGATGATTGTATTATTTTTATAACAATTACAGTTTATTTTCTTGATTGCTTCCTTAGTCTCAATTTCCAAAAGCATGTCAGGAGGTACCAGAGGGGGCAGAGGTTATGAGGCAGAGAAAGAGGGGAGGACATCTTTCTTTTTCTTTTTTTCCTCTTGATTTACAAAGATTAAGAAACCCTCTCCTTGGGTTTGTATCTCCATTCCAGGAACACATTCTGTTGTTGCTGATGTAATGATGGGAGTTGTCAGGAGACATACATTTCTGCTCTGTGGCATCATAGAATCATAGAGCAGTAGGGGTTGGAAGGGACCTTCAGAGATTATCCAGTCCAACCCCTCTGCCAGAGCTGTATCACCCAGGGCAGATCACCCAGGAACACATCCAGGTGGGGTTGGAAAGTCTGCAGAGAAGGAGACTCCACAACCTCTCTGGGCAGCCTGCTCCAGGCCTCCAGCACCCTCACAGCAAACAAGTTTCTCCTCATACTGTGGAGTTCCATCTCGCACCCATTGTCCCCCATCCTATCACAGGGCACTGTGATACTCCTCATACTGTCAATACCAGACCTTGTCAATAGTCCCTCCCCAGCCCTCCTTTAGCCCCCTTCAGATACTGGAAGGCCACTCCAAGGTCTCCTGGAAACCTTCTCTTCTCCAGGCTGCAGAGCCCCAGTTATCAAAGCCTGTCCTCATAGCAGAGCTGCTGCAGCCCTCTGAACATCTTTGAGGCCTCCTCTGGACTGGCTCCAGCAGTTCCATGTCCTTCTTGTGCTGGGGGCTCCAGAACTGCACACAATACTCCAGGTGTGGTCTCAGGAGAGCAGAGCAAAGGGACAGAATCCCCTCCCTTGCCCTGCTGCCCACACTGCTCTTGATGCAGCCCAGCACAAGGTTGCTGTCTGAGCTGCACTAACACTGCAGGCTCATGTGGTGCTTTTCATCAGCCCAGACCCCCAGGTCCTTTTCCTCAGAGCTGCTCTTAGCCGTTCCCCACCCAGTCTGGAGTTGTGCTTCAATGTTTTCACCTAACAGCTGGAGTGCAGGGCAAAGGTTTTACAAAGACCCTCGGTGAAAACTTCCCAGTGAAAGTTTCATTGGCAGCCAGGGTGGTGATTAATGCCTGACAGATGAGACTGGGAAGAAGGGCCAGTGCCCATCAGTGCATTTTAAGGGATAACAAGGCAAAGTGCTTGTCTTCAGTGTTCAGAGCTGAGGCTGATGAGAGGAGGTGCACAGCTGTTAGGCAGCGATGTCTTTCTGCCTTGTGAGTCTCTTTGTCGTCAATGACATTGTGAGGGGAACAAAAAACACAAGAAAAAAGGGAGTTCTCCAGATGCACTTTTGATGAAATAATGATAAAGCATTTATCATTCTGTCAAGATTTTTTTTTTTCCTAGTCCATACATTGCAAGCAGAGTAAAAGATCTGGCTCCTAAATGCATGGTTAAGCTAAGTGAGCACCACAGGTTTGGGTTTGTTTGGGCTTTGGCTTCCACAAATCATTTCACCTGTCTTGAGTTTGACAGTGTGAAGATAATGTGGGAGAGAGGTGGAGGATGTCTCTGTTACACAGGTGATGGGCTTGAAAACTAGGCAGTTAGCTTCCCAACCTGTGCACCAACCAAAAAGGCTTTGTCTGATAATGTTTAATAATGAAATGTTGGGTAGGTTTCTAAGCAAAGAATTCACTTCTTCACTTACCTGTTTCAAAGCAGCAAAGGGCTGAGCACAACCATCTTTTGTCACACAGAGAGCATTTGCTGGCACTCAGGAGCCAAAAAGAGTCGTGGAACTCTGTGATTCCCTACTTGTTTCAGTTGGAAGAGCCCTTTAAGCTCATGCAGTCCAACTGTTCTCTAACTCTGCCAAGGCTGGGGCTAAACCCTGTCCCTCAGCACCACATCTCTGCCTCTTGGAAACACCTCCAGGGATGGGGATTCATCCACCTCCCGGATGGAAACCACTGTTCCAGTAGTTGAGAACTGCTTCAGGGGAAGAATTTTCTTCTGGTGTCCAAACTAAACCTCCCCTTCTATAACTTGAGGTCATTTCTTCTCTTTTTTTTTTTTTCACATGCTACTAGAGAGAAGAGACCGACTCCCACCAGGCTCCAACCTCCTTTCAGGGAGTGGCAGAGAGCAGTGAGGTCTCTCCTCAGCCTCTTTTTCTCCAAACTAATCACTTGCAGCTCCCTCAGCTGCTCCTTCCCAGCCCTCTTCTCCAGACCCTTCCCAGCTTTCTTGTCCTTCTCTGAACCTACTCCAGAACCTCACTGTACATCTTTAGGTGAGAGCTCCAAAAGTGATGCCAGTACTCAAGGTGTGGTCTCACCACTGCTGAGTACAGGGGGCAAGTATCTTGTCCTGCTGACCACACTATTCCTGATCCAGTCCAGGATTCTGTTGGCCTTCTTGGCCAACCTGGGCACATGCTGGCTTATCTTCAGCCAGCTGTTAACCAATAGTCCCAGGTCTTTTTCTGCTATTCTGTGATTATTTTTGCTCTTAAAGACTTAGATATTTTCCTTATTTTAGCAGCTCATAGCCAGGATCCTCTAAAGCTACATGGTAGCTTTGTAGATCCAGCTCACAGACAGGTTTATCTGGCTGAAAGTTCAGGCATTCCTCATGGTTTGCTGGGTCACAGTGCCGGGGCAGCCAGCGGCTGCAGGCCATCAGCAGCTCTCAACCAGCACAGCTGAGCTGAGTTGGCTCCAGGTGTGTCCCAGCTCAGCATCACACTCAGTATAAAGGGGGAGGCTGAGGAGAGAGGAGCCTCCTACAAGAGCCTCCTGCTTGGGCTGCTTCTCACCCTGCTCCTCTTCTTTCTCCTGCTCTTGGGGTCTGCCTTCACGTTCAGTGAGGCTGCTGCACCTTTGCTAGGTGAGTGTAACTTCATGTGCTTTGTGTTGAGGCTGAGATCAGTTTGGCTGTTTCATTAACCCCATTTCCATTTCAGCCTGTGGATCTCCTTTTCCCAATGCTCCTTTTCTGCTGGGGAGGGGTCACTGGAGTGTAGAGCAACTGCTGCAGTTGAGCTCCAGAGACATAGATAGCAGCCAATCTGTCAGTCTCAGAATCATAGGATGGCAGGGGTTGGAAGTGGCCTCTGGGGTCATCCAGTCTAATCCCAGAACAGGATTACCCAGGTGGGGTTGGAAAGTCTCCAGAGGAGACTCCACAACCTCTCTGAGCAGCCTGCTCCAGGGCTTCAGCACCCTCACAATGAAGAAGTTTTTTCTCACATTGAGGTGGAGTTTCCTGTAACTGAGTTTGTGTCTATTGCTCCTTGTCCTGTCATGAGGCATCACTGAAGAGTGCCTGGCTCCATCCTCCTGACAACCACCATTCAGATATTTTTGGACATTGATAAGGTCCCCTCTTAGCTTTCTCTTCTGAGCAGCCCAGGACTTTCAGCATCTCCTCATTAGAGAGCTGCTGCAGTGCATTTATCATTGTCCTAGCCCTTTGTTCAGCTCTCTTCAGTAGTTCCCTGTCCCTCCTGAACTGAGGAGCCTGGAACTGGATACAGTACTCCAGATGTGCCCTCATTAGGGCCAAGTAGAGGGGAAGGAGAACCTCTCTCCACTTGCTGGTCGCACTTTTCTTCTGTTACACATTCTTAAATGTTCATTTTGCTTGGATTTATCAGCAGGCCTTGTCTGGAAAGAAAATCAGAATTAAACTGGAGGACAGCACAGCCTCTGGCACTTGGCTTTTGTTTTCTTTCTGTATTAATTTTCTGCTTATATTAATAATGTTGATGTCAACTATGGGCACTTTGCTGCTGTGAAGAATGATCAGGACATTGCTCAACTTTAAATTTAATTATCTTTTCCTATTGAGGTAGGCAGGGAGGTCATCAATACACATCAGAAAGTGACCTCTGAAAGGGCAGTGGTTTACCTTTTGGCCATATCATCAAGCTCTTCTTGCATCAGCATAAGTGGTCATCACAAGTGATCACCAAACCAGCCCCTAGTGCAGAGGAGAGAAATAATTGATCTCATTTAGAGGAGGGAGAATTTTTTTTTCTTCCTGAAAATAAAACAGCTAATGAGGAGGTTCGTTCTAATTACAGCCTGTGAAGCATTGACTTGTGAAAATGCAGGTGATTGTTCTCTTTTGCTTCTCACCGAGGCACTCTGAAGAGTCTATTGACTCTTTACCGAGTGAACAAACTTTAACCAGAAAGAATTTGGAAGTCACATTTCACAGAAAGAATCATAGAATGGTCTGGGCTAGAAGGGACCTTATCATCTAATCCCTCCTGCCATGGGCAGTGACACCTTCCATTAGATCAAGTTGCTCGAGGCATCATCCAGCCTGGCCTTGAACACCTCTAGGCATCAGGCATCCACAACCTCCCTGGGCAACCTGTTCCAGTGTCTCACCACCCTCACTGCAAAGAATTTCTTCCTTATCTCCAGCCTAAATATGCCCTCCTCAAGCTTCAGTCCACTGCCCCTCATCTTATCTCTGCAAACCCTTGTCAAAAGTCCCTTCCCAGTTCTTCTGTAGCCCCTTCAGGTACTGCAAGACCACTTTAAGGCCTCTTTGGAGGCTTCTCCTCTCCAGGGTGAACAGAGAATATTGGTGGCTCTGAGTGGCGTGGAAAGCCCTGTGGGCCTTTTCCAGCTGTGGCTGGTGGTGCCTGAAGCCTACAGTGAAGCTTATTTTTCAAGAGGATTGATGGCAGGGGAGTGCTGGGGAATTGCTGTTTTCTTCTTTGCCAATGTAGTGTACAGAATCACCTGCTGCTTGGAGTAGTGTCCCATGAAGTGCAGAGGGAGAGCTAGATGGGCAATGGTGAGGGAAGAAAAACAAGGCTTTCATGTTGTGTGGAGATCAAGGCTTTTTCCATCATCATAAAAGCACAAGTATATTGGCTCTGTTCCTTAGCTTGTGAGCCTGTGACTGGTCTGCTTGGCCTGTTCATGCATCTCAGCCGCAGCCTTCGTAGTCTTCGTGGTCTTTACTTGCCCATGGGTTTCACTTACAGTGATAGCGTTAATAGAATCCTAGAGTGGTTTAGGTTGGAAAGGACCTTAAAGATCACTTTGTTCCAACTCCCTGCCAACTTCCCAATGGCCCAGGCTGCTCAAGATCTCATCCAACTTGATCTGGAACACCTCCAAGAAGGGAGCATCCACAACCTCCTTGTCCAGTCTCACAACCCTCACTACAAAAAATTTCTTCTCAATCTCTGGCCTAAATCTGCCCTCCTCAAGTGTCAATCTGTGCCCTCTCATCCTTTCTCTCCAAATCTTGGTTAAAAGTCCCTTTCTAGCTCTCCTGTAGCCTCTTTCAGGTGCTGGCAGTTTGCTCTAAGGTCTCCCCAGAGCTTTCTCTTCTCTAGGCTGAACAGCCCCAACACTCTGAGCCTGTCCCCGCAGAGGAGGTTCTCCAGCCCTCTGAGTAAAACCCACTGTGCATTCAAGGAAAAGATTTTCCTGAAGATGTTTTCTGATTTTTCTGAAGTTTCTGCTGTTCTCTAGCACTGTTGTGAGACCTCAGCCATGGTGCAGCAGTACAGTCTGCTGCTTCTCAAGCTGTGTTAGAGAACTCCTGGCTTGTACCTGGGAGACTTGAAGACAGGTTTTGCTCCCCATCTGTTCTGCTCTGCTGACACCACAGCTGCAATACTGTGTCCAGTCTGGAGATTTCCCCAGATTAAGAGAGACAGAGATCTGCTGGAGAGAGTGCAATGGAGAGCAATGAGGATGATGAAGGGTCTGGAACACCTGTCTGAGGAGGCTAAGAGCTCTGGGGCTGGTTAGTCTGGAAAGAAGGCTGAGAGGGGATCTGATCAAAGTCTATCAATAGCTGAGGGCTGGGGGTCAGGATGAAGGTGCCAGGTGATGTCCTGTGATTGGACAAAGGGCAAAGGATACAGAGTGAAATCCAGGAGGTTTCACCTCTACGTGAGGAGAAACTTGTTTGGTGTGAGGGTGCTGGAACCCTGGTGCAGGCTGCCCAGAGAGGTTGTGGAATCTCCTGGAGACTTTCCAACTGCATCTGGATGTGTTCCTGTGTGACTTGCCCTGGGTGATCCTGCTCTGGTGGGGGGGATTGAACTAAGGTGTTCTCTGGAGGTCCCTTCCTGTTCTATGGTTCTAATTAAGACTTTGCTTCTTCATCTTTTTGAGCACCCTAATGCCTCTTGGAAGGTCCAGGTATTACTGAAATCTTGGCCCAGGTTCCATAAAGTACTTTTCAGGGAATTTTCTTCTCCCATTTGTGTGATTTACTGTGCCCAGGTGCCAGCATCAGGGAGTGCCCCAAGGCTGCCTGGCTCTTGCTGGCATCTCTCTCCATGTTCTTGGTGGAGTGGGAATTGGCTGCCTGCTGTTGAGGTGTTTGCCTTTCAGGATGTAAGAGCACCTTTGAGCATGGTGTTTGAAAGCAGTGTTGGCTACCTATTGTAGTAGAGCAAGTGAAAAGCAAACCCAAATATAGAACCATTGCCTTGGCTGGAGAAGACCTTCAAGGCCATTGAGTTCAACTGTTTACCTGATACCACCATGGCCATTACACCATGTCCCCAAGTGCCATGGCCACACATTTCTGGAACACCTCCAGGGATGGGGATTCCATCACCTCTCTGTGCAGCCTGTACCAGTGCCTGACCATTCTTGAAGGAATGCAATCTAGACAGCTCAGATGCCTTTCTTACTGGGGAGTGTAATAGAAGTGAGACTTGGTTGGTTTCTTTGATCTTGAACTCAGAAAGCAGACAGTTTATTAATTGACTAATTAGGCAAATTCATCCCTGTGCTAATTTTTTGCGTAGGGATGTGTCTAGACTGGGTGATATGAGTGTTTTGGTGACACGAAACGCTCATCCAGTCCAACCATTCTCTAACTCTGCCAAGGCTGGGACTAAACCATGTCCCTCAGCACCACATCTCTGTGCCTCTGAAACACCTTCAGGTGTGGGGATTCAACCACCTCCTTGGGCAGCCTGTGCCAGTTGTTGGAAACCCTTTCAGGGAAGAAGCTACTTCTCACATCCAGCCTAAACCTCCCCTGGGACAACTTGAGGCTTTTGTGATCTATCATTTGGATGAATTTTTAGGCCTTTACTATGGCATGGTTCATGTGGAAGTAATTTAAAAGGAGCTTTACTTAGTTTTGCTACTAGACTCACAAATATACTGTAGGGCATGCCAGGACTTTTAATATATATGGAAATATGTATGAAGAGGTGGTTTAGGAATATCCTCCAGTGTCTTATCTTTAAATATGTTTAGTGTGCCCTCGAGGCCAAGCAAGCCAACAGTCTCCTGGGGTGCATTCAGAGGAATGTGAGTAGCAGGTCAAGGGAGGGTTTTCTCCCCCTGTGCCCTGCCCTAATGAAGCCCATCTGGAGTCTTGTGTCCAGTTCTGGGCTCCCCAGTTCAAGAGAGACAGAGAACTACTGAAGAGAGTCCAACAGGGGCCACAAAGATGCTGAGGAGAGGCTGAGAGACCTGGGGCTGTTTAGCCTTGAGAAGGAGCTAAAGGATGAGGCTGAAGAGAATAGGGCTGGGCTCTTTTCAGTGGTGCTCAGTGATAGGGTAGGGGGCAGTGGGCCCAAACTAGAACATAGAAGGCTTCACTCAAACATAAAGAAAAACTTCTTTGCTGTGAGGGTGCTGGAGCCCTGGACCAGGAGTGGAGGCTCCTGGAGTGATTCCAAACCCACCTGTACGCTACACTTATCTTGTGTATACTGCCCTAGGTGACTGTGGTCTGGCAGAGGGGTTGGACGTGTTGATCTCTGGAGGTCCCTTCCAACCTTCCCCATGCTGTGGAGTCTGTGAAAAGCCAGTAGCTGGCTGAATTTGCTGAGCTAGAAGAGTCTGGATGTGGAAGGGATGAATATTCCAAGGACAGGAAGCTAGCAAATGGTTTCTCTTTCATAGTAAGTGGAAAAATTCTTATTTCTTAAAAACTAGCAAAGAAAGACATTATTTGGTAAACATTGGCCAGAGATGGGTTTGGCAAAAGTCATCTGCACCTCATTAGAGTCAAATGTGGCCGTTAGTAGTTGATAAATAACTGAATTGTAGAAGGTAATGTTTTTACCAGGTGAGAAATTGCAGGCTTTGGTAGCTCTCTCTGAAAGGGTTCTAGAAAATCAGGATACACTTTGGAAAGGCCTGGATATGTAGTTAGAGGTTTCCAAGGCAACAAATGATTGCTGTGGCTGCTTTTGGACTTCAAGCTAGTTAAGGAACTGTAAGCACACTGTGTGTTAGTCAGCAGTTTGGTTCTTTGTTAGGCCAACATATCACAAAGATGAGGCAGAAGAGAATGTCTTTGACCTGGGGGAGGCTGTTTTTATGTTCCTTTGTCACTTCCATAGGCAGCATGGGAAGTGTTACGAGAGGCAGGATTTTATTGCTGTCACCAATTTCTTGATCAGTTGCTGACCTGTGACAGCAAGGAAAGAGTAAAATTTAAAGGATCTCGTCTCACTGCTATCAGGTAATAGAATGAGAGGAAATGGCCTCAAATTGTGCCAGGGGAGGTTTAGGTTAGAGATGACAAAAAGTTTCTTTGCTGCAAGAGTGGTCAGGGGTTGGAACAGGCTGCCCAGGGAGGTGGTGAGGTCCTCATCCCTGGAGGTGTCCAAGAAAGGTGTGGCCATGGCAGCTGGGGACATGGTTTAGTGGCCATGGTGATGTTGGGCTCCCCAGTTTAAGAGGGACAGGGATCTGCTGGAGAGGGTCCAGCAGAAGGCTATGAGGATGGTTAGTGGACTGGAACACTGCCTGGTGAGGAGAGGCTGAGGGACCTGGGGCTGCTTAGTCTGCAGAGGAGAAGGCTGAGAGGGGATTTAATAAATATTTATAACTCTCTGAGGGCTGGGGGTCAGGAAGGGGGGGAACAGGCTCTGCTCGCTTGCTGCCTGCGATAGAACAAGGAGCAATGGATAGAAGCTGCAGCACAGGAGGTTCCAGCTGGACACAAGAGGAACTTCTTTACTTGAAGGGTCCCAGAGCCCTGCCACAGGATTCCCCAGAGAGGTTGTGGAGTCTCCTCCTCTGGAGCCTTTCAAGGCCTGTCTGGATGTGTTCCTGTGTGACCTGAGCTAGATTGTATGGTCCTGTTCTGGCAGGGGGGTTAGACTCAATGATCTCCTTGGGTTCCTTCCAACCCCTGACATCCTTTGATCCTGTGTTGGGTTGATGGTTGGATGCAATGATCCTGAGGTCTTTTCCAGCCCATGTAATTCTGTGATTTGATGGTTGGTGGGACTGTCAGGATGCTGTGAAGAAAAGATGATGGGTTTATATTGCAGAGGGTTTGAGGAAGGAGAGGAAACTTCTTGTGCTTGTCCTTGATGGTGAATTCTGACTAAGGTCTGATTTCTAGGTTGTTTTTTCTGGTTTAATTGAGATCATTGCTGGTTTGGAGAGATACAGAGAGGAAGGATGAATTTCTGGGGATGTGCTTCAGGGAGCAAGTGTGTGTGGGTGTGGGAGGGTCCCATAGGATGTGCTGTCTGAGCAGGCTGCCAGGCTGGTTCCCTGGGGCAGAGTGGATTACCCAGTGCAGCAGTGTGCACAGGTGCCTCTGGTATTGTGGTGGATTGAAGATTGCCCCCAAAGAAAATCACCAGACTAGCTCCAAAGGCTTGGAAGCAAATGGAGCTATGTATTTACAGCCAGGTAAAAGCTAACCGCATATAACGCAATGCAGTTGTGCAAATATGTTGGCACATAGATACAATTCAGAAATGATGCAGAAGTCCTCTCTGCAGAAAGCCCAGAAGGGGCCACCTGCCACCACCTTCCCTCTCCACCCGTAGGGAGAAAACCAGAAAGACCCCAACTGTTACCTACTCGGCCGAGGTTAGTGCAGAAGTCAGTCAGGGTGGAGGAGTGAAGGGTGAGAATGAGAAGCAGGAGACATAGAGGCAAGGGGAAGGAATGGTTTCTGCAGCAGACTTTACCCTAAGCAGCAAGCAAATGGAATGATGTAGACTTATCTTGTTGTGATATAGACTTATCTTACTGTTGTCCTTCTGTAACCAATACAATTCTTCATTTAGAGTTTCCAGTAAAGCCTGTAAAGGCACCGAGTGCATCTTTAAACCATGTGGGAAGTGTTGCTAGCCTCTCCCTGCAGTGAATTCCACCAGGAGTAGTGCTAGGAGCCTGAGGGAATTCTGAGATTAGCCCCTGTGAGGTCAGCTCTGACACAGCCACTTGTAGTTGCACACATGCCAAGGCAGAGAGCCTCTCGACCTCCCTGCCCTGTGCCCCGCTGCACAGTGTGTGGGGCTCTCTGAGGTGCTCCCAGCAGTTTTAAGTGGTAGAACTTGGAGCAGAGTTGAAAACAAGCAAAGGAAAAAGTGTGGCCCTTGTCGTGGAGGGCCCATAGGCCCGAAATCAGACCTGCATATGCCTTGCTCTGCCTGGACATGTTTTTCCTGCTTTTAGTCAGGGGTGAGCACATGGCCAGCACAGAGAGGCACAACAGGCCTGGAGCCACGTGGAGTCTGGCCTGCCCAGGCTTTAGGTTGTGTAAGCCCCCACATGCTCAGCTCACGCTTGCCGGGTGCTAGGCCCATGTGAGCCCCATGTTTGGAAAGTCCAGGCCTGTGGCTCCTTGCCTATTATGGCAAGGTTGGCTGACTGCAAGCCCGATTGGTTATTGGTGGCCAATGAGACCATCGATCTCGGCCCACAGTTCATAAATAGAGGTGCACTCAGGTGGCAGCGTTCCTCTTTCGCTCGCCGGTGCATGCACTCAAGCCTGCCTTTACGGAGCTCAGACTCCCCGTGCAGCCGTGCATCCCTCTGCACGCCCATTGCCTTATTCCCTGGTGTGTGCCACAGCCACGAGATACCAGGAGCAGACCTATTCGTCTGCACATCTGCACCTGCAAGTGCTGCCTACGAGCTCCCTGGACGCAGCCGCCGGAGGGACCCAGCAGCTACGGGTGAGAGGCTATCACCCCTGAAGCCGGGAGTATTCCAGCCTTGGAGTCCACAGGCGAAGACCCTAAGGAGTTGGACGCTTTACAGAGGCTGTGGCGTAGCCCGGAGGGTGATTTATAATTAGTCAAAATAGTGAGTAAATATCTCTTTAATTCCTGTTGTGCCTGCCACAGAGCAGAAAACTTTCAGCCCACTCTGCTGGGCAAACAGTATATAGACCCCAAGCGGCAGTAGCCACAGGGAAAACTCTCTCTGTTAATAGTCCTATGCTAGCCATTGTATTATAGTTATTAGTAAGCCATTTGTGATTATACCCTTAATGTCTTCATAACCGTGTAAGAATAAATATTATTATAAGTTCAGTGGTTGGGGGTGGCGAGAGTTCAAAATATTGAAGTTTAATAAACATCTATTTTTATATAACTATCTCGCACCCATTGATTTCTTCCCTTCGCCACAAACGGGCGATAAGGGCAGAATTCCCCTCCGCCACAGCCCTGCTGAACAGCCAAGTGTTGCAAGCCCGTCCTTATCTCTGCGTGCGCTGGCTCACAAACACACAAGCACCTTGTGAGGATGCCATCAAGAGCAACATTTCCAAGTTCTACACAAAGAAACTTTGTAGAATCACAGAATATCTTTGGCTGGAGGGGCTCTTCAAGGTCATACAGTCCAATCTTCCACCCAGCACTGCACGGTCACCACTAAACCATAGAATCGCAGAATTAGTCAGAGTTGGAAGGGACCACAAGGATCATCCAGATCCACCCCCCCTGCTGTGGGCAGGGACACCTCACACCAGATCAGGCTGTCTAGAGCCTCAGCCAGCCTGGCCTTAAACACCTCCAGGGATGAGGCTTCCACCACCTCCCTGGGCAACCCATTCCAGGGTCTCGGCATCCTTATGGTGAAAAACTTCCTAACATCCATTCTGAATCTCCCCATTTCCAGCTTTGTTCCATTTCCCTCAGTCCTATCACTACCTGACTGCCTAAAAAGTCCCTCCCCAGCTTTCTTGTAGGCTCCCTTCACATACTGAAAGGCCACAACAAGGTCACCTCAGAGCCTTCTCTTCTCCAGACTGAGCAGCCTCAACTCCCTCAGTCTCTCCTCACAGCAGAGCATCTCCAGCCCTCTGATCATCCTCTAGGCTCTGCTTTGAACACCTTCCAGCACATCCATATCCCTCTTGTAGCAGAGGCTCCAGAACTGGAGGCAGTACTCCAGGTGGGGTCTCACCAGTGCAGAGTAGAGGGGGAGGTTCACTTCCCTCGCCCTGCTGACTACACTTCTCTTGCTGCAGTCCAGGCTCTGGTTGCTCTCTGGCTGCAAGAGCACACTGACAGCTCATATTGAGCTTCTCATCCATGTCCCTAAGCACCAGCTACACAGGCTGCTTAAACACCCCCCAGGGATGGTGACTCCAGCACTGCCTTGGGCAGAACATTCCGATGCTTGAGAACCTTCCAATGAAGAAAGATTTCCTAATCTCCAGCAGAGAGTAATTCATGTATGTCCACCATGTGTGCTTGACTCTGCACAGACACCTCAAGCTGACATGAAATTCTGGGGTGCAGCCCAGCTTCAGGCATCCTCTTAATTCCCTCAGATTTATTCTTTCACCTTTCTGCACCTTCACTGACCACATCATCTGCTCCATCTGGCAAAAGCCGACACTGCTGATGGCAGGGGGTCTGTCTGAGCGTGGTTGTGTTTGTCTTTTTCCATTACACTCTGTCGTTTATCTATGGGCTGTGTGCCAAGTGCTGAACCCAGAGGCAGAAAAACATGGCTATTAAGATGGCCTAGACAGTGGAAATGAAAATCCACCTCTGCTGAGTGAAATCTCCATTAACATATCCAGAAGAAGATGATAAATGGCTGCTTTGTTTCATTTCCCTTTCTGTGTAGACTTTGTTCCCACTGAAGTTAATAGAAACAATGCCTGTGGATCAGGGGAAGACTATACCAGAACCTCCCTGACTAAATTAAGCAGCTGAAACTTGTCATTTCCAAGGTAATGCTTGTTCCTGTCTTCAGATGTAGGCCAAGATGTGTGTATCCACGAGTGGAATTTTAATTCACACAGAATGGTAGGAGTTGGAAGGGACCTCCTGAGATTGTAGAGTCCAACCCTCCTGCCAAGACAGGGTCACCTAGCGAATCACAGAAACGTTCAAGTTGGAAAAGCCCCTCAGGATCACCAAGTCCAACCTATAGCCCCAAGCACCACATCCAAACGACCTTTAAACGCATCCAGGGTTGGTGACTCCACCACCTCCCTGGGCAGCTCATTCCAGTCCCTGACCACTCTCTCCATGAAAAACATTTTGCTCATGTCCAATCTAAACCTACCCAGCCTCAGCTTGAGGCTATTCCCCTTTGTTCTGTTTCCAGTTACCTGTGAGAAGAGACCAGAAGCAGCCTTTCCACAATGTTCCTTCAGGTAGCTGTAGACAGCATTGAGGTCTTCCTTCAGCCTCCTCTGTTTCACACTAACCAGCCCCAGATCCTTCAGTCTCTCCTCACAAGATTCACTCTCCAGGCCCTTCACAGCTTCCTTGCCCTCCTCTGCACTGGCTCCAGCACCTCCACAGCTCTCTTGTATTGCGGTGCCCAAAGCTGAACAAAACACTCAAGCTGTGGCCTCAACAGAGGGGACAATCCCCTCCCTGCTGCTGCTGGACACAGCATTTCTGATCCTAGCCAGGATGCCTTTGGCCTTGGCCACCTGGGCACACTGCTGGCTCCTTCAGCTCCTATTACAACCTCCAGATCCCATTCTGCAGGCATTTTCCAGCCACACTGCCCCAAGCCTGTAGTGTTGCTTGAGGCTGTGGTGACCCACGTGGAGGACTTGACATTTGGGTTGCACAGGAATGCATCCAGGTGAGTTTTTGTCTTCAGAGATGAAGGCTTCACTACCTCCCTGGGGAGCCTGTTTTTCCTCATCTCCTACCTAACCCTCCCCTGGCACAATTTCAGGCCATTTCCCCTCATGCTTTCACCTCATACTAGGGAGAAGAGACCAACCCCACCTCACTCCAATCTCCTTTCAGGGAGCTGTAGAGAGCAGTGATTTCTCCCTTCAGTCTCCTTCAAACTACCCCACTTCCCTCAGCTGCTCCTCCCCAGCCCTGTTCTCCAGACCCTTCCCCAGCTTTGTTGTCCTCCTCTGGACCTGTTTCCAGTATCTCACTGTCAGTCTTGTGGTGAGGGCCCCCAAACTGAATCTAGTTTTAAGAATTGGAGCATTTTCCATATCCTTTCTTAATACAGCAAATGTTAGTTGAATCCTTCCCTATAGTGAAAGCATTGCTTTGAGCTGTAAATCATCGAGGAAAAGCAAAAGTGCCCTTTGACTTTTCCCAGCATCAAGAGTCAAGTTACTGCATCTGTTGTGTTCTCTGTTGGTTCTCTGGTTGCCTTGGCTGGATGGAAGGTTTTGAGTGCCTGTGATCTGTGGGCAGTAAGGAGTCTAGATGCAAAGCAGTAGTTTCTGGCTTACACTCATGCCTGGCTGCTCAGCTGCTGCTTTCGCTATTGTCTGGGGAACTGTGGCCCCCAGGGTTCAGTAGTAAATAAGTGAGGTCATCGACAGGCTGAGTGGTGGCTTTTGGAAATATAAGACAGCTCATTTAGGAGTAGTTCAGGTCCCTGATGTGTTTTTGGGTCATTGGAATGCTACCGGTTGGTGGTAGGGCAAGGCCAGTAGGAAAACATTCAGTTAAATAATTCAACTCCTAGCTGTAGTTTTGGGGGTGACAGAGCACTGGAGCAGGCTGCCCGGGGGCCTTGTGGAGTCTCCCTCTCTGGAGATATTCAAAACCTGCCTGGATGTGTTCCTGTGTGATCTGGTCTAGGTGGTCCTGCTCTGGCAGAGGGGTTGCACTGGATGAGTTTTTCAGGTCCCTTCCAGCCCCTGACATCCTGTGATTCTGTGAAAACCATTGCTACTTGCCTTTGTACATAGCCTCTCCCCAGCTTTCTTGTAGCCCTTTTCAGGTACTGAAGGCCACTAGAAGGTCTCCCTGGAGCTTTCTTCATTTCAGGCTAAACAACCCCAACTCTCTCTCTGTCTTTGTGGAGATGTGCTCCAGCTCTCTGATCATTTTCATGGCCCTCCATCAGGTCCATGTCCTCCTTGTACTTTGCTGTTGTCAGAAGGCATGCTGCTTTAAATCCTCACAAGTCACTGCTGAGTGACACCTGATATGAAGAAAACTTTTTAGCCAAATCTGGACATGTTCCTCTCCAAAAATTACCATTTTCTGCAATGCTAATAATTTGAGCTGCCATATAGGTGGTTGGGTTTTTTTTGCCTGCACTGGAAGAAAAGAGCCTCTTGTTTCCTCTGTCCTAAACTCCAAGGCTGTTTGTATTCTTTATTATCAGCAGCCTGATTTTCTCCCAAAAGAAACTGCTGAGATTTTACAGTCTTGTTGTCTCCTCTTCGAGGAGACCTTAGAGTGGCTTTCCAGAATCTGAAGGGAGCCTACAGGAAAGCTGGGGAGGGACTATTGACAAGGTCTGGTAATGTTAGGACGAGGGGGAATGGGTTTAAGCTGGCAGAGGGGAGATTTAGACTGGATGCTAGGAGGAAGTTCTTTACAGTGAGGGTGGTGAGACACTGGCACAGGTTGCCCAGGGAGGTTGTGGATGTTTCCTCCCTGGAGGCATTTAAAGCCAGGCTGGATGAGGCCTTGAGCAGCCTGCTCTAGTGGGAAGTGTCCCTGCCTATGGCAGGGGGTTGGAGCTGGATGATCCTTGAGGTCCCTTCCAACCTAAACCATTCTATGATTCTGTTTTTTCCCCTCTTCATTTGTAGCAGGGTTCATTTTCACATTCTTTATTTGAGGAGGAGTCAAATTCTCTGAAGGTGCTGAGAGGAGATGACTAAAAATGCTACTGTTTGGATGCTTTTGTGTCCTTGCAGAAGGTGCTGCTCTGCATTGTGCAAATGTCAAAGCATTGATGGCTTCTCCTATTGCACTCTGAGGCAGTGAAGGGGAGAGCAGTGACTCTTCCAAAGCAGTGCAGTCAGACAGGTAACTTCTGCTGTCTTCTACCACATCCAAACCATTTTATCCCCCCCTCCTTTTTTTAAAATTATGGAGTTGTTTCAGTAGAAAAAGCTCTTTAGGATCCAGTCCAACCATTCTGTAACTGTACCAAGGCTGGGGCTAAACCATGGCCCTCAGCACCACATCTCTGCCTCCTTGAAACACCTCCAGGGATGAAGATTCAGCCACTTCCCTGAGCAGCCTGTGCCAGTGGCTGAGAACCCTTTCAGGGAAGAAGTTTCTTCTAATCTCCAACCTAGACCTCCCCTGGGGTAACCTGAGCCTGTTTCCTCTTTTCCTCTCCGTTGTTTCTAGGGAGAAGAGACCAACCCTGACCTGGCTCCAACCTCCTGTCAGGGAGTTGTAAGAGAGCAATGAGGTCTCTCCTCAGCCTCCTCTTCTCCACACTAAACAACCTTCTCCCAGCTGTGTTCTCTGGACCCCTCACCAACTTTGCCTTTCTCTGGACCAGCTCCAGAAACTCGATGTGCTTCTTTGAGTGAGGGCCCCTGAACAAAATTTAGGACTCCTGGTTTGCCCTTGCTAGTGCTGAGTCTGGGTAGACAGCTCCTTTCCTGGTCCTGTTGGTCACACAGATCACCCAGCTGACCTACCTGATGCGTCAACAATGGAAAGGCAGTGAGACAGAGATCTTTGCCACTGTTTTTCTGCTAAGTGCTCCTGCAGCTAACCATGTTTTACTGAAAATGGGTTTGGTTTTGTTAACTGCTTATTGAGAACCACTTGGACGAAGTTCACAGAGCTTCAGACCCACAAACTGCAAGTTAAAGCCTGTGAGTTAAGTTAATTAGCTGAGCCAGAGCTTACACCAATTATTTATGCGGAGCTTTGTCTTTGGTACTTTTTCACAAGAGAGGGAAGACGACATGCTAGAATATTTATAAGAGAGCAGTAAATCTTCTCAGATTTTCTCTGGACTCATTTCAGTGTGTTTGAGGCTGTTTCCATACCCACTCTCCCTCTCTTTGTGTGGTAGTCTTCTGAGACTAATCAGCATTCCTCCTGTTCTCACAGAGCCATTCTTCATTAGCTTGCCAGGTGGGATGATAGAAATGCTAGAAAGCTCAAACAGTTCACTGCATTGCTTTTGGCCTAAAGACAGTGTGGTGGTTTGCTGGCCTACTAAGGCATTAAAGTAGGTTGCCTAGGGTGAATTTTATAGTTCAGGAATAATCATGCAGCACTGCAAGCAGAATCAGAGAATCGTGGAATCATTTGAGCTGGGAGAGACCTTTTAAAATCATTGAACCCAGCCATTATTTAGGAACAAGTTCTAAGATCGTTGAGCCCAACTGTGAGGGTAGTGGAACACTGGAATAGGTTGCCCAGGGAAGTGGTAGAGGCCCCATCTCTGGAGGTGCTCAAGGTGATGCATGACAGGGATCTGGGCAACCTGATCTAGTCAAGTATGCCCTGCTTATTGCAGGAGGGGTTGGACAGGATCACTTTTGGAGGTCACTTCAACCCAAACCATTCTATCATTTTATGATTCTACAATTCCATCAAACCTGGCATAAAGTTTTCAACAGCATTGGGTGGAGTTTAGCTTCTAACATGCTGCTAATCTGTTAGGTTTGGATTTTGGTGTTGCTTTTTTTCCTTGAAGAATGATTATTTTATATTTCCAGTCAGAGCTGCCTTGGTCTTACAGTAAAGGGTAAGCAGCTTTGGCTCCCAACAGCATGGCATGGATTGCTCAGCAGGGCGTTTCAGCAGGGATTGTCAAGCAGGTACTGCTGGATACAAAGAGCTTTAAAGCTTAATGATCCTAGTACAGGGCAATGTGGTTTTAAGCTCAAGCCCCCTTGTATGCAGTTCCTACCAGTTGTAGGCTTCTGTGCCTCTGTGGCAATCCCCCTGTATGTGTGCGACTGTGCACATGACTTCAGGACTCCAGTCTCACCTAAATGCTTATCTACTGCTTCTTCTAGATCAAAAAGAGGAGAGTTCTTTTCCTGAACTAACAAACAGGAACCGTTTCTCATTTGTGTTGGTGGTGGGCAAAAGCTGTGTGGACATGGCACTCTTGGACGTGATTTAGTAACCATGGTGGTCTTATCCAATCATTGATCTGTTGGTGGTCTTAGGTCAGTGCTTGGAGTTGATTTGCAGATTCACAGATTGCATCAGGTTGGAAGGGACCCTCAGAGGTCATCTTGTCCAACATCCAAGTAGATCAAGCTGCCCAGGGCCACGCTGAGTCTTACCTTGAAGCCTCAACCACATCCCTGTGCAGCCTGTTCCAGTATTTCACTGCCCTCATTGTGCAGAACTTCCTCCTGATGTCCAACCTAAATCTCTCCTGCTCCAGTTCCAAACCATTGCTTCTCATCTTATCACCCCAAGCTCTTCTAAAGAGTCCCTCCCCAGGCTTCCTGCAGGTCCCCTTCAGGTACTGGAAGACTGTTCTGGGGTCTCTAGGTTGTGCTCTTCTCTGTGATAAACAGCCTGGATTCTTTCAGCCTGTCCCTATAGCTGATCGTTTTTGTGCCCTCCTGAATGTCTCCAGCAAATCTATGCCTCTCTTGTGTTGGTGACTCCAGAGCTGGACACTGTTCCAGGTGAGGTCTGAACAGAGGGGCGGGATCCCCTCCCTCCATCTCTGGCCATGCTGCTTTGGATGCAGCCCAGGCTGACATCGACTATCTGGGCTGCAAGTGCAGATTGTTGAACTTGAAGGTCTTTTCCAACCAAACCAATTCTGTGATTCTAATGAGTGCCATGAGGAAGTGATTGCTAAACAAATGCTAGAGAAATAAGCCCAGGTGCAGATGAGCACTTCTGCAAGGGTCCATAGGTTCTTGTTCTCTTTGCTCATAGAAGCACAACCTGAGTTCTGCAGCTGCTTGCTGAGGAGCGCAGGCCTTTGCCTTTCTACCTAGAGGGAGCAAGCAGGATCTAGCAATGCATTTAAAGTTTGGAGCAGGCTGCTTCTCTGTTTTCAGCTATTCACAGGCTTTTCAGCGTGACTGGAGCTGAGGGGCGGCCGCAGGGCAGCACCAACGAACCAGATCGTTTTAACCGCAATGGAGTGCGTGTGGGAAACTGCATACAAACCAGCACTTAATGCTGAGGCAGCAGTGACTGCGGGGGGGAGCAGCGCTGCCTCCTCCATGCTAATGAGAGAAAAACCCAGCACTTGGTACCAGGCCTTGCTCTGGGCACTGACAAAGCCGGGACAGCCAAGTGCCAGTGGCACTGGAACAGCATGGCTGTGCTTTTGCCTTTGCCCAGCCCACAGAATCTCAGAGTGGTAGGGAGTAGCAGGGACCTCTGGAGGTCATCCAGCCCACCCCCTCTGCTGAAGCAGGGTTGTCTGGCTCAGGTTGTACAGAAATGTGTCCAGGTGAGTTTGGAAAGTCTCCATGGGAGACTCCCCAAGCTCTCTGGGCAGCCTGCTCCAGGGCTTCAGCACCCTCAGGGGAGACTCCTCAACCTCTCTGGGCAGCCTGCTCCAGCATCCCGACAGGAAATAATTTTCCCCTCATGTTTCAGTGAACCCCCCTGTGCTCTAGCTTGTGCCCATCATCCCTTGTCCTATTGCTAGGCACCACTGAAAAGGGCTCAGCCCCATTCTCTTGTCCCCCACCCCTTAGGTCCCCTCTCAGCCCTAGATCTCTCAGCCTGTCCTTGCCAGTGTGGTGCCTCAGTCCTTTCAGTGTCGTTTGTAGCCTCCGTTGTTCTCTGCCCGGTAGTTCTTTGCTCTCTTCAACTGGGGTGCCCAGAACTAGACACCATATGCGAAGCGTAGCCTCACCAGTGTAGAGAGGGAGGAGGAGAACCTCCCTTGACCAGCTGGCCACACTCTTCTGAATACACAGCAGGCTACTGTTGGCCTTCTTGACCATGATTGCTGGCTCATGGTGAACTTACTCTCTTCCAGCATTCCAGGTCCTTCTCCACTGTCCTTCCCCCAGGACCTGGTGGTCTGTTGCACCCCCTGATGGGCAGCTGGTGCAAAGTGTCCAGCTCCCTGTTTTTCCTGTCCTTCCTCCCAGACGCCCAAGTTGAGCCCTTTGACTCCAGCATGAGGCTCTTTTATACTGATGTGGCAAAGCTGAGGTTTGCTGTTGTTGCCAGGAAGCCTTTGACCGACTCTGACCTTATTATGGGAACACTGTCATGAAGGAACAGCACCAAATCTGAAACTAGGATGGAGATGAAGTTCCTGTAGTGCCTCTGAGACATGTAAATTTTTATTTTGCCTGATTTCCAGGAAGTAAACATTGGGATCTGAGGAGGGGAAGAATAGTTTTCGACATACTTTAGGAGTCACAATACTGCTGGAGATGTTTTCAGTCATGTGCAGTTGAGCATTGTTTTCCTTCATTGTTTAGTCTTACAAGCGTAGAATTAATTCAGTTGGAAAGACCTCTAAGATCACCCAGTCCAACCATTATTTACCAAGGCTGGGGCTAAGCCATGTCCCTCAGCACCACATCTCTGCCTCTCTGAAACACTTCTAGGGATGAGAATTCAACCATCTCCCTGGGCAGCCTGTGCCAGTGGTTGGGAACCCTTTCAGAGAAAAAGTTTCTTCTAATCTCCAATCTAAACCTCCCCCGGGGCAACTTGAGGCCATTTCCCCTCATTTTATTGCTTCTTACTGGGAGAAGAGAGCAACACCAGCAGGCTCTAGCTTCTTTCAAGGAGCTATAGACAGCAATGAGGTCTCTCCTCAGCCTCCTCTTCAGACTTAACACCCCCAGCTCCCTCGGCTGCTCCTCCCCAGCCCTGTTCTCCAGACCCTTCAACAGCTTTGTTACCCTTCTCAGGACATGCTCCAGCATCTCAGTGTCTTTCTTGGAGTGAGACACTCCCGACACTGACTGCTTCCTCTGTACACTAAGATACTGACACTGTTCCTGACCTGTCTCAGGGAGTGCTTGTAGCCTGGATGGAGGGGAGACATTTCTCCTTCAGCCCAAGTCATGCTGGTGTGGTTCTGACACCCTCTCGTCCTTTTGTTCTCTGCCCAAAACATAGGCTGTACTTGAGTCCATCATGAGAGATGTTGTTAACTGCTCAGTTGTTAGAGATTGACAGGAGACAGGCTTAGGGATCATCTGGTAGCTTTCCATGCCAGATAATTTCTCCAGTCACAACAGGATCTGGGGATCATTTGGAGCATTTTCAGTGTCCAGAGTGCAGTAATGGCTCACTACTAGGTTAGTGCCTTCCTTCCCTGGTTTACCTCTCTGTCTGCAGTACCAGGTGGTGTTATTGGGATATTCTGATGTCTCTAGATCTCTGCCTGAGGGTAAAACCTTGCAGTGAGAGTCCTGTGTGACAGGAGTGCATTGCCTCTTTCCCCAGCTATATGTGCATTTGGCTCTTACATGCTGTTAATTCTCTGCCTGTGGTCAGGGTTGCATTCATTGGAGTTTGGCAGCAGCCAGCAACCCTCTGCTTGCTGCCCGTCCTGAGAGCTCCCATGGGTTTTGTTCCAGCAGCATGCAGGTTCTGCATGGGAACACAGGAGGATTTAGGGCTTCTGAAAACTAGGACAGGAATGTCACTGATTGTGTAGTCAAAAGGCAAAACCTTCCAGTTAGGAACATTTCTGTTTCAGCATGGGTATGGGGAATATGTACTGCATCCAGTTTTGATGCCCCCAGCACCAGAGGGACATGGAACTGCTGTACAGGTCCAGAAGAGGCCATGAAGATGATCAGAGGGCTGGAGAACGTCCCCCATGGGAACAGGCTGAGAGAGTTGTGGCTGTTCAGACTGGGGAAGAGAAGGCTTCAGGGAGAACTTAGAGCACCCTTTCAGTACCTGAAGGGGCTACAGGAAAGTCAGGGAGAGACTTTTGACAAGAACTTGTAGTGATAAGGTGAGAGGGAATGTACTGAAGGGTAAATTTAGACTGGATGTCAGGGAAACCGTCTTCAGATTGAGGATGGTGAGATGCTGGAAAAGGTTATCCAGGGAGATTGTGGATACCCCCTCCATGGAGGCATTAAAGGCCAGGTTGGATGGGGCCTTGAGCGACCTGGGCTAGTGGGAGGTGCCCCTGCCCATGGTGGGAATGTTGGAACTAGATATTTAAGGTCGTTTCCAACCCAAAGCCCTCTCTGATTTATGAACGTGTGCCTGAGGGAAGGACAGAGAACTCTCCCGACTACTCTGCTTTAACACAGGCTGATGTGAGCTGGAGATGCTGAGCTGGTGGCACACTCCGAGGATGGTGCTTTCCTTCTGCACACCCTCCTGTCTGGCTGCCTGGCCACAGTCCATCTTGTGCATTGGCTCATGTCAGCTTGAAGTCAGAAACAAACCCAGCAAGAATCTCTTGCAGTTTGAGGTGAGCCGTCTGAGCCAGTGGGCAGGCTACAGTTAGAGGCAGCACAGGGGCAATGGGGCAGGACCACACAACCAGGAGAAGTGAGGGAAGGGTCACTCAGGTGATGGTGACCTGACAGCTCTCCTCAACGATCTTGTTAGGTCAGGCTCAAGGCCAAGGAAGGATCTGCTCCTGCAGTCTCAACCTGTCATCTAGGCCTGGTAGCAATGAAGGAGAGGGCTTATGCTGAGTAATAGAACAGCTGTGTGCGTTCAGCTGTAGATGAGCTGTGTTGGCAGTGTCTCGGAAGCTTTGGGAAGGAAATGGTGAGCTTGCATAGGTTTTTCTGCCTTTCAGGAACTGTTCTTTGGGAAGGTTTATTGGCACAGTGCTCTGGAATCAACAAGAATAAGGAAAAGATGGAGATGCTGAGGGGTCTGGGATTGTTAAGCCCTTAGGAAAAAGGGTGAGAGAGGATCTCACTGCTCTCTGCAGCTCAGAATGGGAGGTGGCAGGACAAGGGGCAATGGACACGAGTTCATAGAATCATAGGATGGTTTGGGTTGAAGGGGACCTTAAAAATCTAGTTACAACATTCCCACCATAGACAGGGACACCTTCCACTAGCCCAGGCTGCTCGAGGCCTCATCCATCCTGGCCTTGAGCACCTCCAGGGAGAGGGCAGCCACAGCGTCCCTCAGCAACCTGTTCCAGTGTCTCACCACCCTCACTGGAAAGAATTTCTTTCTAATCTCCATTTTACATCTGCCATCTTCCAGCTCAAAGCCATCCCTTCTCTATCACTGTCAGGGTCAAAAGTCCCTCCACAGCTTTCTTCTAGCCCCTTCAGATACCAGAAGGCTGCTCTAAGGTCTCCCGGGAGCCTTCTCTTCTCCAGTCTGAGCAGCCCCAACTCTCCCTATATGGGAAGCTCTCCAGCCAGCACTCTGATCATCTTTGTGACTTCCTCTGCATCCATTCCAGCAGTTCCTTGTTGTTTTTGTGTTGAGGACCTCAGAACTGGACACAGTACTCTTAAGTTGGGTCTCAAAAGAGCAAAGTTGTAACAGAAGTCATCTAGATTTTAGGGAAGCAAACATCACAGTGTAGGTTATGATTTGAGTAAGGGATTGAACCAGATGAGCTCCAGAGGTAATCAACCTCTGAATAACAATTTTAGGGGCAGTTGGTTTATATCATACATGGATCTCAGAATGTTGAGAGTTGTAAGGGTCCTCCAGAGGTCATTCAATCAAAACTCCATGCCAAAACAGGATCACCTAGGGCAGGTCACACAGGACACATCCAGGTGGGTTTTGAAAGTCTCCAGAGAAGATGTGGACGATCTCTTCTGTCACTCCTTAATAAATCACTCTGGCTCCTTTTTGTTTGCTATTGAGCAATAATTCTTCTTTAGTTTGTCATCTCTTCTGCTGTTTTGGTGACTGCTGCTTCTCCTCTGAAAAAAGACAAGACAAGGACAGCATTTGGTTTGGCCTGCAGCAGCAGCACTTGTCTTCTCTCACTGTAAATTCATCATCATAATTAGCCCAGCTAAGTTCTTCTCCACTGTTCATTCCACCAACTCCAGTGTTCCATCAGATCAATTTGCCAGGATTATTCAATTGCAGACTGAGTTCTGGCTGTCGATGAGGTTTGTCTGACAGATGTCCTGGCCACTGGCCACATTCCTCCCCTTCTGAAAAACAGGGGACATGAGGCTGCAAGGCTGCCAAGCCAAGGCCTTTCGTAATGTTTCAGGCTGGTTTCATCTGTTTGCTTTGGAAAGGCAGCAGCAAAGTGAAGCTTGTGGGGGTCTGGATAGAAATGAGGGTGCTGGGGCCAGAACTGAAAGTATTTACAGAATCACAGAAACATTCAGGTTGGAAAAGCCCCTCAGGATCACTAAGTCAAATATCCCTACCCTACAAGCTTCCCCCTAAACCCTATCCCTAAGCACCACATCCAAAAGGCTTTTAAACACATCTGGGGTTGGCAGCTACTCCACCTCCCTGAGCAGCACATTCCAGTGCCTGAATATTGGCATTTCATTGTTCTGTCTGATAAATAAATTGAATTATTTAGGCTAATTATGGTTGCAGTACAGCTCAGGTCACAAATATTTTGGTGGGGCAAAAAAGAAGTCAAAAGTTTTGGAGAAGAAAAATTGATTTTTGAGAGTTGAAATGAGTAAATGACTACTCCCTATAGGAACCTGAGAAGTCAGCTGGTCTGAAGTTTTGACACAATTGTGACCTTAATAAAAAAAAAAAAGAAGGAATAGAAAATATGGAAAGAGAAAAACACATTTTTGGCAGGCCTAAGTCTAGACAGTCCCTGGGGTAGGAAAAAAATAAGAGTTCACTGACACCAAAATATGGCATCATCTGGAAAAAATGTCTCTGATTTCTTCCCTGTCAGTCATTTGAAGATGACTGAGTGTAGGAAGTTTCATCTCAACATGAGATGAGATGAGAACTTCTTTAAGGGTGCTAAGCTCTGGAACAGGCTGTCCAGAGAGGTTGTGGACTCTCCTCTGGAGGTGTTCAAGCAAAGACTGGATGGGGCACATAGTGCCATGGTCTGATTGATTGGACAGGGCTGGGTGCTAGGTTGGACTGGATGAGCTTGGAGGTCTCTTCCAACCTGGTTAATTCTATGATTCTAGGAAGGTCCTGCTCAGATTCACCTGTTTTTTTTTTATGCCAGTTGCTATGCTGGAAGCCAAACTCTGCCTTGGACCCTGAACAGGTGTTTCTTCTGCTCTGCAGAGAGGAGAGGGGTTTGATAGCTCACAAACACTCTGTTTTTGTTGACTGATCCTGCTTTGGTGGGGGGATTGGACTGGGAGATCTCTAGAGGTCCCTTCCAACTTCTAGCATTCCATGATCCTATGACTGAGTGTGAAGGAAAGTTTTATGCTGCTGGGATCAAGAATCAGCACTGAGAACAGGGAGAAGGCTTTCTAAAGCCTCTGACAGTGGCTCAGGCTGGGGCTCAGTCTCACTAGATTGATCTTGATCTTCAGTAGCAGCTGCTTCAGGCTGCTCTGAGTACCATTATGATGCACCTCACGTACCTGGGTTTGCTCATTCTGAAATCTAAGCAGGTTCGGTTAGTTGCTTTTTGGTTTTGTTGTGAGTGTGGATCACATCTCACCACTTAGGTTTTTGGTCTTTAGTGATTACATTTACTGTTTTATTTTAGTAGCTCAATTAACATATTATCTGTTTGGAGAAAAAAGGGAAGGGGGAAGCCCCAAACCCTACAGATATAGCAGGTGTCTTTGTTCTCTTGGGAAAAAAAAAGGAGCATGGTCACAGGCTAGTAGCTGTTACATGGCAATGAAGTGATTGTCCCCTTGGACTCAGCACTGGTGAGGTCATACATTGAGTGTTGGATTCAGTTTTGGGGCCCTCACTCCAAGAAAGACATTCACATGCTGGAGAGGGTCCAGAGTAGGGCAACCAAGCTGCTAAAGGGTCTGGAGAATAGGGGTGGTGAGGAGCAGCTGAGGGAGCTTTGGGGTGTTTAGTGTGGAGGAAGGAGGCTGAGGGGAGACCTCATTGCTCTCTGCAGCTCCCTGAAAGGAGGTTGGAGTGAGGTGGGTTTGTTTTTTGTTTCCACTGTAGGAACAAGTGACAGGAGGAGAGGAAATAGCCTGAAGTTGTGCCGGGGAGTATTAGGTTGGAGATAAGAAGAACTCCTTCCCTGAAAGGGTTCTCATAGGCTGCCTGGAGAGGTAGATAAATCACCATCCCTGGAGGTGTTTCCAAGAGTCAGAGATGTGGTGCTGAGGGACATGGCATAGCACCAGTCTTGGTGGTAGGACTGGATGAGCTTAAAGGACTTTTCCAACTAAAATAATTCTGACTCTTTGAACAATTCTTATTGGTTTTGCTTTCCTCTTTCTACCAGAAGACAATCTCTTTGGGATGAAATACACCATCCTAAAAGTAACTTGTTCCACATGTGGAAGTGCTTAGAGATCCTACTGTGATATGGTTTTCCCTTGACTCCATAGGACTTTCTGGGGTTGTGTTTAAATTCTCCTTAGCAAAACATTTGCTATATAATTATGAGTTACTTTGTGCTAATCTTTTCCTAACGCTTTTAGCAACTGTCAGCTGTTGAGACTCAGGATGAGGTCATCTGTTGGTCAGGATGAATAGAAAACCATTGACACACTGGCATGGCACAAGTTCATTCTTAAGGCTCCAACTGAGATCACCAAAGCCTGTTCACAGGTTTCTGTGATGTATCCTCATGGCCCAGACCATTTCTAACACTGCTGGCATCTCTGAACTCCTATCTTGTAATATTTCTGTGTTTGTGCAACCATAGAATTGTTTCAGTTGGAAAAGCACTTTAAGACTGAGTCCAACCATCGAACACCACCCTGGCCATTAAACCATGTCCCAAAGGGTCACGTCCTTATGTTTAATGAATACCTCCAGGGGTGGCAACTCCACCAGCTCATTGGTCAGCCTATTACAATGCTACCTTCCATTCCATGCCTATCTTCTTTTACTAGAATCTATTCCTTTATTGACTTTGCTGCTGGGTGTAGTCTCACATCAGTGAGTCTCTGGGAGACCTGGATGGTTTGGGTTTTTTCCCCATCTCAGTATTACTGGAAAAATTGTACCAGTGTGATGCAGTCATAACTCTCCCTTACAGTGTAGATCCTCTTGTCTTGCCTGTCTTTGTCCTTCATCTACATTTCCTCTTTAAATGCTTTTCCTTCTGCTCTGAGAAGTGTACAGAATCTGCCTCTTCCAAAAAGTTTCCACGGTCCTCTGTAGTCTTTAGTAATAATAATTGTTGTTATTATTGTTACTATTAATGTTATTGTTTTCATAGACTCATAGAATAGTTTGGATTGGAAGGGACCTCAGAGATCATCTAATGGCAACCCCTGTGCCATAGGCAGGGACACCTCCCACTAGCCCAGGTTGCTCAAGGCCTCATCCAGCCTGGCCTTGAACACCTCCAAGGAGGGGGCATCCACAGGATTGCTCAAGGCCTTGATGTTGGCAACAGTTTTAGGTCATGCTAAAACTATCCTGCAGCCTAAATTATTATTTCTAAATAGCAAAGGAACATCTGAAGGAAAATCTGCCTATCATCAGACATCATCCTCTGCCTCTTAGCTTTGTGTGAGCTTGCAGTCCAGAAGGCCAAGGGCAGCCTGAGCTGCATCCAAAACAGTGTGGCCAGAGATGGAGAGAGAGGATCCTGCCCCTCTGCTCTGCTGGGCCCTCACCTGCAATGCAGTGTCCAGCTCTGGAGCCCTCAGCACAGGAAGGACACAGATCTGATGGAGCAAATCCAGTGAGGGCTGTGAAAATGCTCAGGTGGTTGGAGCAGCTCTACTATGGGGACAGGCTGAGGGAGCTGGAGGTGTTCAGCCTGGAGGAGAGAAGGCTCTGGGAGGACCTAATAGTGACCTGCCAGTATGTGATGGGGCTACAAGAAGGCTGCAGAGAGACAGTTTCAAAGGCCTGCAGGGACAGGACGAGGGCAATTGCTGCAAACTCGAGCAGAGGAGTTTGAGATTGGATGCAAGGAATAAGTTCTGCACCAGGAGGGTGCTAGCACACTGCAGCAGGTTGCCCAGGGAGGTGGTTGAGGCACCATCCCTGGAGATATTCCAGGGGAGGCTGGACAGGGCTCTGGGCAACCTGACATAGCTGAGGATATTCCTGCTCACTGTAGGGGACGATTGGACTGGATGACCTTTGGAGGTCCCTTCCAACCCAGACCATTCTGTGACACTTTCTAGAAGGCAGTGAAGGGTTAAGAGAAGTTGAAAGGTCTTACACAAAGAGCGTAAGAACCAAATACTCCAAGGTGGGTTTCCGGTAGGGAGGGGAAAAGAGGCAGCTTTTGATAAGGAGAGTCAGGCAGCCCTGCCAGGGCATGTGCCAGGTTGAAATGGAGTTAAAGCTGAAGCTGCTGAAGGCACAAGGCAAACAAGGCTTGTGGGGTCTAACACGATTTCAGCCCAGCCTATGCTCTTTCATCTTTAATTGCTTAATTACAGTTTACTGTACATTTTAATGGCACAGCCTCTCAATCACTCCAGCTAAAGCAGCCTGTGATGCTGTGGTGCTCGCTGCCTGGCTTTCCACTCTAAATGGAATTCATTAATGTGCCCAGTCAAGTGAATGAAAGGATCTTTTGTGCCATTTGCTCTTGTTCCTCCCTGGTTTTCCCAACCCAGTAGCATCTTTTGGGGGTGGTGGTGGGGGGAGTTCAACTGCTTTGCAAGTGAAAAAAGCAATAAGAAATGAGTAATGGGCTGCTTTTTCTGTGTGTGTAGTATTGCAAATGGTGAAGATATTGGTTGATAGTGTTGATTTAATCCAGTATTTAGCAGAAAACAATTCCCACTTCTCAAAGAGGGATTTCTGAATTGTTGTCCTATTGATTTATCTTGGTTGCTGAAGCGTGCTATGGTTTTAACACCATATTGAACTTCCAGAGAGTCCTTCAGGGCAGCATTAAAACCTTGTTGATGTTCAACACATTGTTTGACCATTAATTAAGCTGTGAATCAGTTAGTTCCTACCATCTTTTCCTGTTCCTGTTTTTCTTGGGTTGTTTTTTGTTTTTGTTTTCCCTGTTGTTTTTCCCTTCTCTTTCCTCCCTTTCTATTTCCTTCTCTTTCATAAGACAGAGCTCCAAACTTCACAGCTTTTTGGGAAATGGGTCTGGTTTGTATGTGTCCGTGGTTTTGCTACTAATGATTAGCTACTACAAGCAAACAGTTCTGTGAGTGTGTTTTAGGTTTAGAGAGCAAAGGCGGAGCTCTTTAACCCTTCTCAAAGGGCTCCACGTGGGATTGGATGGAATTAGAAGTTCAAATGGGAGTCCTATTCATAACCACATGAAACAGTACAAAGCAAATAGACAGACTCCATAGTCCATCTCAGCCATGCTACCTCCAAGAAACCTTCCTTAGGCCAAAGCTTTTAATAACCTTCACCAAAATGGGCAAAACCCCAGGTCACAAATCAGAGAACTGTGGAATGTCAGGGGCCGAGAGTGTTGAAAACCAGGTTGGATGGGGCCTTGAGTGATGTGGTCTGGTAGGAGGCGTCACAGAGTCACAGAATGTCAGCGGCTGGAAGGGAACTCAAAAGCTCGTCCAGTCCAACCCCCCTGCCAGAGCAGGATCTCCTAGAGTGGATCACACAGGAACACATCCTGGCAGGTTTTGAGTGTCTCCAGAGAGGGAGACTCCACCACCCCCCTGGGCAGCCTGTTCCAGTGCTCTGTCACCCTCACAGGGAAAAAATTCCTCCTCATGTTTCCATGGAACTTCCTATGCCTCAGCTTCCACCAGTGCCCCTTGTGCTGTCACTGGGCATCACCCAGCAGAGCCTGGCTCCAGCCTCCTGGCACCTTTACATCTTGATCAACACGAATGAGGTCATCCCCCCCTTTTCTCCACCGTGACTCTCTCCCTCACCCTGCTGAGTGGTGCAGCTACAAGGTCTGCTTGCCAGCTCCCAGCCCCAGTTGGCAGCATTACCCAGGCCGCTCCAGGCCCCAGGTGGCAGCATTGCTGAGGCCTAGTCAGGCTGCTCCAGGCCCTGATTGGCAGCATTGCCCAGGCCAAACCAGGCCTCACTCCCACACCAAAGTTGAGGTAAAGCTCCTTGAACCCTCCTGGGGGCAGAAAGGGAGGAAAAAAGGGAAAGATGAGGCAGAAGTGTCCACTTCTATAGAGAGGCAGGGGTTATGGGAGTGAAGTCACAGAAGATTACACTTTGCTATGCCCAACCTCTGGGCCTACCCAGCCCTTTCTGGAGGCCCTTAAGGAGCTCTGTGGTTCTTGAAGCCATCTAGACAGGAAGCTGTGGCAGAGTGGTAGGGAGTTACTTCTGTGGAGTGTTTATGAACTCACCAGGTTTTACTGTGCTTCGAGAAGTCCTGCCTGGCACTTGCCAAATGAATTAGTTTAAATTCCTCTCTTTTTCTGGGTTCTAGTGAATTTTTTTTTTAGTGATTTTCTTGAGATCATGATTGGTGGAGCTTAAATTATAGCTTGGCTGTAGTCAAGGTGATAAAAGTTTGATAGGCATTCATTAAATGTGTCACCAGCTGTTTTGGATGGTGCACTTCAAAGAGAAACAAGTCTTATTAGCTGTGGAATGAGTAGCTGCTGCTTTCCTCCTCAGTAGGCTATCGGGAGAGACCTCGTGAATAGAAGAAGGGAGCATAAAGGAGACCAACCTCATGGAAACCAGGCAGGAAAGGTAAAGTGTTTTAAGCACATCAGTAGTAAAACCGTATTTGACTTCTCTGTAGCCAGTCTGGAACCTGCAGCAAATGCCAAATTCCTTTCCTGAGTTTTCTGTGGAGATGAGGGATGGTTTGTTGCAACTGTGCTGCTCCCAGAGCAGATCCTGTTCCTGCCTAATGCATGTGCACAGCATCAGGTTGTGCTATCTGCATTGGCCACTTCTCCAAAGCGGTAGCCAAAGGGCTGGGACTCTGCTTAAATGCCAGGGAAGTGGAGGATGAGAACCTGAAGACCAGAGCAGTAAGTGGGACAGGTTTGGAGGCTAAATGTGGGTCTCAGCCATAGGAGCAGTGTGTCACCACAAGGCTTCTGGTAACACATGCGGGTTGGAGTAGTTTACATGAGTGTTGGCACTTGGAATAGAGCTGTTCTGTACTCCACAGGCTTACCCTAGTGCTAGTGGACCCTATGGAGCAGAAATGGGTTTGTGTCACTTTGTTTGTCTGGACTTGTGCAGTGTTTGACACTATTCCACAACATCCTGTTTTCTAAGTTGGAAAAACATGGGTGTGATGGGTGGATAAGGAATTGGCTGGGCTGCACTCAAAGATTGAAGGTCAGTAACTCTTGGAATGGATACCTGTGGTGGTATGAACTTTGGTACTGTTGCTGTTGGCAACATGGAATGAGGCACCCTCAGAAAGTTTGACACCAAGCTGTGTGGTGGGGTTGACATGCTGGAGGCAATGGGATGTCATCCACAGGAACCTAGGCAGCCTGAAAAGGTGGGGCAATGCCAACCTCATCAAGTTCAACAAAACCAAGTGCAAGGTCCTGCACCTGGGCTGGGGCAAACCCAAGCACAAATCCAAGCTGGGCAGAGAAAGACTGGAGAGTGGTGCTGAGGACTCAGGAGTGCTGGATGAGGAGAAGCTCAACATGAGCCAGTATTGTGCACTCACAGCTCAGAAACCAGCCCTGTGCTGAGCTGGATCAAAAGCAGCATGAACAAAAGGTTGAGGGGGAGGGGATTCTGCCACTCTGCTCTTCTGAGATCCCACCTAGAGTCCCGTGTTCTGCTCTGGGCCATCAGTATGAACAGGTCCAGAGAGGGCCAAAGATGATCAGAGGAATGCTATGAAGATTGACTGAGACAATCAGAGTTGTTCAGCCTGGACAAGAGAAGGGACACCTTTGGGCAGTCTTCCAGTATTTTAGGGGGTTCAAGGACAGCTGGAGAGGGACTTTTGACAAAGGCATGGAGTGGCAGGAAGAGGAGCAGTGACTTCAAACTGGAAGAAGCTGGTTTGAGATTAGTCATTAGGAAGAAATTCTTTCCCCCAAGAGCGGTGAGGCACTGGAACAGGTTGTGCAGAGACGTGGAGGTTTCAAGCCTGGGAGTGTTGAAAACCAGGTTGGATGTGGCCTTGAGTGACCTGGTCTGATAGGAGATGTCATAGAATCATGGAATGTCAGGGGCTGGAAGGGACTATGCATGATCATCTGGCTCAGCCCCCTGCCAGAGCAGGATCACTTAAAGGAGATCACACAGGAACACATCCAGATGGTTCTTGAATATCTCCAGAGAGGGAGACTCCACAGCCCCCCGGGGCAGCCTGTTCCAGTGCTCTGTCACCCTCACCCTTTGTCCCTACCCATGGCAGCAGGGTTGGAACTAGATGATCTTAAGCTCCCTTCCAACTCAAACCATTCTTATTCTATGGTCATCTTCCCTGAGGAAAGCAGCCTTGTGTGAGCTGCTTTGTTCTTACAGCTGTGGTTTGTTGTGGAGATGTTTGTTGTCCTAACATCTTTCCTGTCTGCACTGATTGTGGGAAAAGAAATGAAGCCACAGAAGTGTGTGTGGAACAGGCAGTGCTGATGGTTCATTCATGCTGCCTGGGACCAGACTCAGAAAAGTTCTTGCCTAGAGGCCACATTTACCCTCACAGTAGGGATGCTTTATCTTTGCTGTGTTCACGTCTTGCCTACCAAGCCTGGTGCCTGCTGCTTGGGAGCAGGGAATGAGTTATTAAACGGGGCTGCAGAAAATAGAGCTCTGAGTGGGTGCCACAGGTGCAAATGGGAATCTTTGCCTGTATTACCAAACTGAAATTGATGGTGGAAACGAGTTGCTGTTAACAGACCAATTTCTGGAGAGATATTTTCTGCCTTACCCAGGCACCTCTTTTTCTGCAGCTTGAATACTACAAGAATGATTTTTTTTTTTCCTTCACTGCTGTCTGTATTTTTTTTTTATCCCTGGGTCAAATTGTCTAGTGCCAAAATGAACAATTTTTTCCACTTTTGAAAAATAGAGTTCTAAAACCAGGGAGCTAAATGGGCCTGAGAACACCACCACCTTGCAGGGATTACTCATGGATTGGAGTTTCAAAGTGTGACTTGTTTCAGCTCAAAAAAGAAAAAAAACAAACCCCATGCTTCTGCCTTCCTAAGAGTGAAATTGTGATGGGAGCAGTGAAGGAGGGATGAGACAAAACTCAGTCAACTTTGTTAAATGGCCTCTTTTGCTGAGTGGAAGTGCAGGCAAAAGCAGCAGAGTGGTGTTTGGAGGCTGTTCCTCATTTGTAGCTATGTGAAAAGAGGAATTCTGCCCTTCTGATCCTGTGGGCAGGTGGGGGAAGGACACACAAAGTAGCTCTCTTGTGCATGGTGCTCCAATAAATTCTGCATATTTCAGCACCAGGTCTTCTTAGATAAACAAGACAGGTGGAACAGAGAACTGTTTTTGTATGTTCTCATGGAGAACAGGGCTGGCAAGGAGCAGCTGAAGGAACTGGGGTTGTTTAGTCTGGGGAAAAGGTGAGCGAAGGAGTGAACTCCCTGCTCTCTATATCTCCCTGAATGGAGGTTGAAGCCATGTGGAGGTGGGTCCCTTCTCCCTACTAACTGGTAGGTTGAAGGGAAATGGCCTCAAGTTGCACCAGAGAAGCATAGACTTGATATTAGAAGGAAGCTCTTCATAGAGAGAGTGATTTGCCATTGGAATGGGCTGCCCAGGGAGGTGGTGGAGTTGCCATCCCTGGAGATGACCAAGAAGAGACTGGATGAGGCACTTAGTGCCATGGTCTAGTTGCTTGGATAGGGCTGAGTGATAGGTTGGACTGAATGAGCTTGGAGGTCTGTTCCAACCTTGTTGATTCTATGCTTCTATGAACTTCTTGACTGAAAGAGTTCTCAAAGGCTTGAAGAGGCTGTCTGGGGAGCTGTCTGAATCCACATTCCTGGAGGTGCAGTATCTGTCAGGTGATAGAAGGAGAGGAAATGGCCTGAAATTGTGCCAGGGAGGTTCAGATTGAAGATCAGGGAAAATTTCTTTGCTGCAAGAGTGGTCAGGGATTGGAGCAGGCTGCCCAGAGAGGAAGTGGAGTCACCATTCATGGAGGTGTTTCAAAGCGACGGAGATGTGGTGACAAGGGACATGGTTTAGCCCCAGTCTTGCTAAAGTTAGAGAGTGGTTGGGGTTAATAATCTTAAAGGTCTTTTCCAATGGGAATGAGTCTCAAGCTGAAGTTCATTTCCAGGAAATCCAGGCCTGTGCTTGGCTGTATTGGGGCAGATTTATTGGCAGCTGTACAGTGCTCTGGTTTGAAATCCTGGACTTCAGTTTTCTGCTGCTGAAATCATTCAGGAAAGGAATGTGAAGTCTCTCTCCATGTTCCCTGTGTTGTCCTGAATTTACACACTCAGTTTCTGTCAGTCTCAAAGCATCTCTTAGCAGCTAAAGAGGAGCTAATGATATTGCAAAATTTTGCTTCTTAGTGCTAGCATGGCCAGAGTGCCCCTTGGCAGGCTCTTTGTGTTGTGAGCCAGGATTGTTTTGTGCAGACCTTTTGAAGGTGCTGGTATGGTTGATCTTCTCTCCTAAAGGACTGGTCCTGATCTGGTTGCTATGAAAAATGATAATCCTGTTTTGTAGTGTGACAGACAAATGCAGCCACCTTAAAAGTTACACTTGCCACAGGTTTCTGGGGTGGCTTGGCACAGAGAATTGACTTAGCACCGGGTCTGTGGAGCCTTTGTTTGCAGTAAGGATAGTTTTTTTTTTACAGGAGCCCAGGCATTCAGGTAGCTTAAAACTACAGATGAATTCCTCCTCCTTGTAATCCTTAGACAATTCTATCTACAGGAGGATTATGTTCTGTTGTCTCCAGCACAAGAAGGATGTGGAACTCCTGGGGCAAGTCCAGAGGAGGGCCACAAAGATGATGCAAGGACTGGAGAACCTCTGCTGTGAGGATAGAATGAAGGGAGCGTTCAACTTAGAGAAGTCTCTGGAGAGACCTCCTAGCTGTGTTCCAGTGCCTGAAGGGATCCTGCAGAAGGACTTTTAATGAGGGTATGTAGAAACAGGCCAAGGGGGAATGGTTTGAAGCTGAGGCAGAAAAGGGTTAGACTGGAGCTGAGGAAGAAGTTCTTCAGTAGGAGGATGGTGAGACTCTGGAACAGGCTGCCCAGGGAGGTTGTGGGTGCTGCCTCACTGTAGGTGTTGAAGGCCAGGTTGGATGATGCCTCAATCAACCAAGTCTAGTTGAGAGGTGTCTCTGCCCATGTCAGGGAGGTTGGAAGAGATGATCTCTGAGATCCCTTCTAACCTGGATGTTATTTAAGAAGAGGAGACTGAGGGAGACCTCATGGCTGTCTGCAGCTACCTGAAAGGGCGTTGTGGAGGGATTGGTGCCGATCTCTTCTCACAGGTCATTAGTGACAGAACAAGAGGGAATGGCCTCAAGCTGCAACTGGGTAGGTTTAGACTGGACATTAGGAAACATTCCTGATCGGAGTGGTCAGGTGTTGGAATGAGCTGCTCAGGAAGATGGTGGAGTCGTCAACCCTGGAGGTGTTTAAAGGTTGTTTGGAAGTGGTGCTTGGAGATATGCTATAAGGGTGAACTTTGAAGAGTAGAGATAATGGTTGGACTTGGTGATCCTGGGGGTCTTTTCCAACTGGAATGTTTCTGTGATTCAAGGGTGGGGACACATTAAAAGGCAGTATCTGGAGATGTTGGGGCTTGCTGCAGCTGGTTTGTGAGCAGAAAACAAAGCAATCATTGCAGCTTTGCTGCCCTTAATCCCCTAACTATCCAAGGCATTGTGGCAGTTCTGAACTGGAATCACTTTTTGGTTTAGGGGAAGCTTTTTTTTTGTGGCCAAACAGAACATAAATGACAGCAAGTGATATTGCAGCCTGTGTCATTTAGCTCTCCTGTATGACTTTGGTTTGCATTTCACTCTCTTTTATTGACTTATTTGGACAGCAATCACATCATGTGCCAGGACAGCTTTGTGTGTGCAGGAATCACTCTCAAATGCAAATCTAAGGCCACGGACTTGTTCCAAAGAGCTGAACACATTACTGAGCACATTAACACAATCAAGCTGCAAAATGCATTAACAAATCTATAGCCTCTCTTCAGTGTAAACCCTCTAGGACTATGGGAATGCGTAGCAGTGACATCAGTTGTGACAACCTTGCTGTCTACGTTTTAGCTAAGTCTCAGTAATGGCATAACCCAGAAGAAGCAGTACTTACACTAATGTACTCTAATGACTAACAAGAGAAAGGGAAAACCACGAGTAATTGAGAGTCCAGAGAGGGAGAATACATTAGCCAGAGGAGAATAAATGTTCAGCTAATGTCAGTCTGCCAGGATGGAAAAAGCTCTGAACCTAAATCCACATAATTCTCTCAGATCTCTTCTCTGCAAATTCACATTAGTCATGAATACCAAATGCACTGATTAAAAAAGTGCATCTGTAAGCTAAGCAGGCTAGAATAAGTTTAAAAACACCCAACACAAGCCTGGTAAGACCATCCAGGGGTATTTGTGCTGACATCAGTTTCCAGACCAAGCAATCAAAACAGGAAAAAGAAAAAAAAGGCAAAGTGAAGTCTGCAGAACTTGTCTCATGTGCGAGCTCTTAATAGCCAGCAGGCGTTTTCTCCCCTGGCTCAGCAGAGAACAGATGGTGTCCCTGTTATTTGTAAATTGTTTGTGGTGCTGCAGAAACGATTCTAGTGCTGCAAGTCTAGGTTGGAGATTGGGAATGAATTTCTTTGCTGCAGGAGTGGTCAGGGATGGGAACAGGCTGCCCAGGGAGGTGGCGAAGTCCCCAGCCCTGGAGGTGTTCAAGAAACCTGTGGACATAGCACTTGGGGACATAGTTGAATGGCCATGGTGGTGTTGGATTGATGGTTGGACTGGATGATCTTAGAACGCTTCTCCAATCTTAATAAGTCTATTTCTCTTAGGCAATGAGAAGCTTCCTGACTCTGGTAGTAAGAACATAAGCACAGCAGGTATGGAGCAAGCAAAGTGAGGAGCGTAAATTACTCACAAAGCAGTGTGGCACACATTGCTATGCTTAGAAAGGACTCACAGTGCTCCTTGCTTAAGGATTTGTAAATAGGTGGGGTAGAAAAGTACAGCTTATACATCCTTGGAGGTGTTCCAGAAGTGTGTAGGCATGACACTTTGGGACATGGTTTAATGGACGTGGTGGTGGTGGTTGGTCGTTGGACTCAATCTTAAAGGTCTTTTCTAATTGAAACAATTTTATGATTCTGAGTTCAGATCCCAGGATGTTAGGGGTTGGAAGGGACCTCTGGAGAGCTTCCAGACCAAATCCTCTGCCAGAGCAGGACCAGAGAATCTAGCACAGGTCACACAGGAACACATCCAGATAGGGCTGGAAAGGCTTCAGAGAAGGAGAATCCACAACCTTTCTGGGCAGCCTGTGCCAGGGCTCTGAGACCCTTACACTCAACAAATTCTTCCTCATGTTGAGGAGGAATTTCCTGTGCTGTAGTTTCCATCCCTTGCCCCTTGTCCTATGCCAGGGCACAAGTGAGCGGAGGCTGTCCCTGCCCCTTCCTTGCTGATCTCCAGCCCTCAACTATTGATAGACATTGCTCAGATCCCCTCTCAGCCTTCTCCTCTGCAGACTAAGCAGCCCCAGGGCTCTGAGCCTTTCCTCCTCAGGCAGTGCTCCAGTCCCTTCAGCATCCCTCTAGCCCTCCATTGGACCCTCTCCAGCAGACCCCTGTCCCTATCGAACTGGGGAACCCAGAACTAGATGCACTATTCCAGGTGGGGCCTCAACACCATATTAAACAGCAGTCTTCTGCTGCGCCAAAACTGTGCAGAGCAACATCCACAGGCAGCCCTTTTTAACATTTGGCTCTCTTTCTTTTTTTTTTTTTCTTTCTGAAGTAGGAAATGCTTGTTCAAAGGATCAAAGCCCTGTCAGGACTGGCAATACGGAATGAAAGTGAGCTTCAGCTTAATCTTCATTCTTCTGAAGTGTTTTTTTTTCTTTGTAGAGATTGTGAAATCAGAAGGGTCAGATCATGCTGGTGCTGAAAGCAAATGGGAATAATTGTAGTGTTTGAAAAAAGATTATGACTTGACCAAAGTGACAGACATACCCTCAGCAAGTTTGCAGATGACACCAAGCTGTGTGGCACAGTTGACTTGCTGGAGGGCAGGGATGCCATCCAGAGGGACCTGGACAGGCTGGAGAGGTGGGCCCAGGCCAACCTCATGACGTTTAACAAGGCCAAGTGTAAGGTCCTGCACCTGGGTCGGTGCAATCCCAGGCACAGCTCCAGGCTGGGTGGTGAATGGCTGAGAGCAGCCCTGAGGAGAAGGACCTGGGGGTCTGGGTTGACGAGAAGCTCAACATGAGCCGGCAGTGTGCACATGCAGCCCAGACAGCAACCCTGTGCTGGGCTGCAGCAAGAGCAGTGTGGGCAGCAGGGCAAGGGAGGGGATTCTGCCCCTTTACTCTGCTCTCCTCAGACCCCACCTGGAGTACTGTGTGCAGTTCTGGAGCCCCCAACACAAGAAGGACATGGAACTGCTGGAGCGGGTCCAGAGGAGAGCCACGAAGATGATCAGAGGGCTGCAGCAGCTCTGCTATGAGGACAGGCTGAGAGAGTTGGGGCTCTGCAGCCTGGAGAAGAGAAGGCTTCGAGGAGACCTTAGAGTGGCTTTCCAGTATCTGAAGGGAGCCTACAGGAAGGCTGGGGAGGGACTATTGACAAGGTCTGGTAATGTCAGGACGAGGGGGAATGGGTTTAAGCTGGAAGAGGGGAGATTTAGACTGGATGTTAGGAGGAAGTTCTTTACAGTGAGGGTGGTAAGACACTGGCACAGGTTGCCCAGGGAGGTTGTGGATGCTTCCTCCCTGGAGGTGTTTAAGGCCAGGCTGGATGAGGCCTTGAGCAGCCTGCTCTAGTGGGAGGTGTCCCTGCCTATGGCAGGGGGTTGGAGCTGGATGATCCTTGAGGTCCCTTCCAACCTAAACCATTCTATGATTCTATGACTGCATTGTAGCATTGCAGAGAGGGGCAATGTTCTGGTGCATGCTGGTACACACGAGCAAACTATAATGGTATTTTTTGGCAGTGCACCAGCAGGACATGGAACTGGTAGAGCAAGTCCAGAGAAGGTCACAAGGCTGGTCAGAGGGCTGCAGCACCTCTGCTATGAAGGCTGAGAGAGTTGAGGCTGTTCAGCCAAGAGAAAAAGCTCGAGGGAGATCTTAGAGCAGCTAAGGGGGAGCTACAGGAGAGCTGTGGGGGAACACTACTGACAAGGCTATGGAGTGACAGGAGGAGAGGCAATGACTTCACACTGGAAGAAGCTGGATTTAGGTTAGTCATTAGGAGGATACTCTCCCCAGTGAGGGTGGTGAGACATTGGAACAGGTTATCCAGAGAAGCAGTGAAGGCTGCAAGCCTGGAATTGCTGAAAGCCAGGTTGGATGTGGCCTTGAGCAAAGTGGTCTGGTAGAAGCTGTTCCTGTCTATGACAGGGCTGTTGGAATTGGATGATCCAGGGGGTGTTAGTGGAGAGCAGAGGTTTTCCAGGAGGTGTTGGCAGATTTGGTGTTCTTTTTAATCTCTCTGCTGCACCTTTTGAGTAGAATCATAGAATGGTTTAGGTTGGAAGGGACCTCAAGGATCATCCAGCTCCAACCCTCCGCCATAGGCAGGGACACCTCCCACTAGAGCAGGCTGCTCAAGGCCTTGTCCAGCCTGGCTTTAAACACTCCAGGGAGGAAGCATCCACAACCTCCCTGGGCAACCTGTGCCAGTGTCTCACCACCCTCACTGTAAAGAACTTCCTCCTAAGTGACCTTAGGCCTGGCCTGCCTGTGGGGAACACTCAGGGGGCATAGCTCCCCACTGAACTAGAGGGCATAGGGTATGGTTCGTGGTCTCATTTCATGTTTAGGTGGAACTTCCTATGTTCGGGTTTGCGCTCACTCCCTATTGTCCTGTGACTTGGCACCATTGAAAAAAAGACCACCCCCATCCTCCCCACAACCATCCTTTATTTATAAGCACTAATAAGATCCCACCTCAGTCTTCTCTAAGCTAAAAAGCCCCAAGGCCCTCAGTCTTTCTTCGTAAGAGATGTTCTAGTCTGCTCAGCATTGTCAGAGACTCAGTGAATGCAGGCATGAAACACAAAGCTCTTTGTGTGAATTGCATTCTCTTCAGGGCAGCTCCAAAAGCCAATTTTGCCCTCGTTGCTTCACCAAGGCTGCTTTTCTGGGGTGGGCTGTGCATGGCACTCAGGTGCAAACACTGTTGTAGAAACCTTCACAAAACACAGAGGGAAGGATGGCTGTGAAGGGAAGAAAGCTTGGAAATGTGTGCTTGGGAGCACACTGCGGTGCAACTCTTGAGCTGTCTTTTCCTGTGGTACAGAGCTTCCTTGTACCCTTCTAGCACTTCGTGAAGGAAGCATTCACCCTTCTGGGATCACCACAAGTAGTGTAAAAAATTACTGTGGTCTAGAACTTCTTGAAGTAGTGGCAGAACAAGAGGTAACAGCTTGAATGTCTCCTGTTCTAGTTTAGTTTGTTTTAGCTTCAGGCTATGCCAGGAGGAGGGTTAGGTTGGATAGTAGAAAATATTTCTTTGCGGCAAGAGTGGTCAGGGGTTGGAATAGGCTGCCCAGGGAGGTGGTGGAGTCCCCATCCCTGGAGGTGCTCAAGAAACTTGTGGCCATGGCACCTGGGAACATGGTTTAATGGCCATGGTGGTGTTGAGTAGAAATGTGGACTGGATGATCTTGGAGGTCTTTTCCCACCTTAATGATTCTGTGATTTTGAGATTTAACTTTTTTCCTCTTACAATAAAGGAGGGATAGGATATGTCCACCTAGAAATTTTTGAGGACTGAAAGGAGCAAGAAGTGCTGAGAATGGATGAAATGTGAACTTAGCACACTTTCATCTTGTGCTTCACTGAAGCATGCAGCACCTGCAGTGCTTCTGGGTAGCTGGTGCCATTAACCAAAGAGCTGTAGCTGTTCCTTAGCTGTGTAAATCACGGGCAGCATTCTCACTGCCTGTCGCCACAACATCCATCCAAATGAGACTTTAAATTATCACCTCTCATGGCCAGACTGGAGGACCTCTGTAAAGCAATTTGCTGCTGTTCCCTCCTCCTCCCATGGAATGAACTAGGAGGAAATGTCATTCTCTTGGGACTGCTATTTCCACGCTAGCCATGAATCACAGAATTGTCAGACTTGGAAGGGACCTCAAGGATCATCCAGTTCCAACCCCTCTGCCATGGGCAGGGACATTTTCCACTGACCAGGTTGCTCAAGGCCTCATCCAGCTTGACCTTGAACACCTCCAGGGATGGGCCTTGCACCACCTCCCTGGGCAGCCTGTTCTAATGTCTCATCCCCTTCATGCTGAAGAACTTCTTCCTAACGTCTAATCTAAATCTGCCCTTCTCAAGCTTGGATCTATTGCCCCTAGTCCTATCACTGCCCAATACCCTAGAGAATTCCAGTTTCTTGTAGGCCCCTTCAGATACTGGAAGGCTACAATAAGGTCTCCTCAGAGCCTTCTCTTCTCCAGACTGAACAGCCCCAACTCTCTCAGCCTGTCCTTACAGCAGAGCAGCTCCAGCCCTCTGACCATCCTGGTGGCCCTTCCCCGGACGTGGTCCAGCACATTCAGGTCTTTCCTGCAATATGGGCTGTGCAGCAAGGCTTTAGGTTTAAAAGGTAGTGTCAAAGTGAAACTTCATTCTGGGAGCAGGCTGGAAAGGCTGAGGGAGGAAAGTCTCAAGCAATTCAGAAGGTGTCATAAGAGGCAAGAAGGCTGTCTTGGTTCTGCCTGACTTTTCCCACGTCCCTTTCTGTCACTGAAAAATGTCATGTTCAGCTTTGTTCTGCAAATATTGTCAAGATTATTCCCTTACCTCTTTCAACCTTCTTATAAAGCATTCACAGAGTGGATTTTTAATTGAAGAATAGAAGACCAGGCTCAGCCTTTTTTAATGAGGACCATTCAGCCTGCATTTCAATCTTTCTTTATGGCTGCCTTGTTGAGCCCTCAGTATCATGTCACTGATAACCTCTGCACCTACCCTTTGGCACGATTTGAATTGAGAGAGTGGAGCTGTCTCATTTCAATTCCACACACTCTTTCCTCTGCAAGTTCCCACACACCTTTTTCTGCAATCTTTTTACCTAGGAGCAGAGGAATAGTGCTGGCAGTGGCAGAGAAAACGAATCTAGGTGCTGATTGTGGGAGGTAGAGCTGCCAGTGTGGCCCTTGGGGTTGGGTGGCTTTCACTGATTTACGTCCTAGAGAAGGAAAGAACTCAGATTGAAACTACATGGGGATTAAAGGGTATTCAAAACTGCCTGTGTCATTTGTTGTCTTGAACCATGGAAGCAAAATGTCAGGGATTGGAAGGGATCTCCAGAGATCATCCAGTCCAACCCTCCTGCCAAAGCAGCATTACCCAGGGCAGGTCACACAGGAACATGTCCAGGTGGAGTTAGAAAGCCTCCAGAGCAGGAGACTCCACAATCTCTCTGGGCAGCCTGCTCCGGGGCTCCAGCGCCCTCACACCAAGGAAGCTTCTTGTTGTGTTGAGGTGGAACCTCCTGGGTTCCAGCTTGCACCTGTTGCTCCTTGTCCTATCACAGGATGCCATTAAAAAGAGCTTGGCCTTTTCTTCTTGACACTCACCCCTCAGATAGTTGTAGACATTGCTCAGATTCCTCTCAGCCTTCTCCTCTGTACACTAACCAGCCCCATGGCTCTTAGCCTGTCCTCATCAAACAGGTGTTCCAGTCCCTTCATCATCCTCACAGTCTCTCTTGCACACCCTCTAGTATATCCCTGTTCCTCTTGAACTGGAGAGCCCAGACTTGGGCACAACACCTCAGGTGTGGTCGCAGCAGGGTAGAGTAGGGGGGGCAGGAGAAGTTGTGCAGCAGCAGCTACCTCCCTGCTGTGTTTTCATTCCCAGTGCTGTAGCTGTACTTGTGCTTTATTGCTTCTTGTAGTTTTCCTTCCTTCTCTTCGCTTTACCCAACCTGATTCCCTAGGATGTTATTTCTGGTAGCACGATGCAGAGTTCAGATGAATGACTCCACAGGGGTTCTCCTGCTCATAATTCTGCAGAGGTTCTCTTTAAAACCCTTTGAGGGCTGCTGGCAGCAAGCAGGCACTGCTGTCATGTGGCCCTGCCACAGCTTTCCTCCAGTGCTGCACAACGTTCTCAGGAGTATCTCTGCTAATTCTTGTTTGTTAGCTCTGACACTGTGCCAGGCACAAGCATCAAACCACCTCTGCTGTCAGGGAGCCTTGGTTCAGACACACATAGAAGGATTAGATGCATGGGGGGATTTGAGACAAAATAATCTCATATGCAGGTCTGTACCTAGCTCTTCTCCCTGTACTCAGCACTGCGCAGGCCACACCTTGAGTCCTGGGTTCAGGTTTGGGGGCCTCACTCCAAGAAGGGCATTGTTGTGCTGGAGTGTGTCCAGAGAAGGGTAACCAATCTGGTGAAGGGTCTGGACAACAGGGCTGGTGAGGAGCAGCTCAGGGAACTGGTGGGGTTTAGTGTGGAGTAAAGGAGTTTGAGGGGAGATGTTTTGGCTTTCTACAGCTCCCTGGAGTGGGGTGGGGGTTGGTCTCTTTTCCCAATAAGAACTGATAGAATGAGAGGAAATTACTTCAGCAGAAGTTTAGTTTGGACATTATATAGAATCATAGAATGGTTTAGGTTGGAGGAGACCTCAGACATCATCTAGTTTCAGCCCCTCACCACAGGCAGGGACATCTCCCACTAGAACAGGTCACTCAAGGCCTCGTCCAACCTAGCCTTGAACACCTCCAGAAGTAAATCCTTCCCTGAAAGGGTTCTCAGCCTTAGGAACAGGCTGCCCAGGGAGGTGGTTGAATCCCCATCCCTGGAGGTATTGGAAAGAAGAAGAGATGTGGTGCTGAGGGCCGTGGTTTGGCTCCAACCTCAGTAGAGTTAAGGAATGGTTGGACTGGAGGAGCTCAAATTCAGTGTTTTGTGTGATGCCTATGTGCAATGCTGTTAGAGTCCTCTTGCCACACAATCAAACAGCCATGCAGGTTCCTAACAGGCAACCCATCTGGATGCATTCCTGTGTGAACTGCCCTGCTTGGCAGGGGAGTTGGACTCAATGACCTCTGGAGGTCCCTTCCAACCCCTAAAGTTCTGTGATTCTGTGACTTTCAAAACCCACCTGGATGCCATCCTGTGCAACTTGCTTTAGGTGACCCTGTTCTGTCAGGGTGGCTGGACTCGGTCTCCAGGGATCACTTTCAACCCCCACTGTTCCGTGTAAAGGAAACCTCTCCTTTCTCCTGGCTCATTCCTGTTTCTCCATTCCTGAAGCTGCAGTAGAGGCTCCAAATTTCATCCTTGATTTCATTAGAGCTGAAAAGGTGTTGGCATTGTTCTGCTTGCAAGCTTTCTCTCTTCTGTGGGGATGTGATTATCCAAATTGCAGCTTCAGGCACTGAATTTCTGCTAGCTCCAAACTGGGACACTGACATTTTAATTTTAGGCTCTGGTAACCAGTATCTTGCAGTTCCAATGTCCATTTAATGATGTAATAGATCCAGGGGTGTGACCTAGCTTTGAGAATTGTTTCTAATTATAGCCTCACCACAGCACAAAGTGAACACCAGGAGTGTCAGGATCACTCCTTGCTGAAGGCTTTGAACATCTTCATTGCTTATTGGCGCCCAGTCTTGTGTGCTCTACCCCTGAGCTGGAAGCCTGTTAATGGGGTTTAGCAGCGTTTGTACACAGCCACTACTCCTGCTGCTAGTGCTAGGGAATTAAATAAACCCTCATTAAGGAGAGCTAAATAGTGCCACGCAAAGAAACATGCCAAGCTCCTTGGAGTAATCTAAAAAGCTGAGAGCTTTGTGTATTTTCTTTAACAGTATCCCAGTATTGGTGGAATTTGCTCGGTGAAATCAATAGCCTGCAGTCTGTGTTTACAAACTGGCAGCCTCCAGTTAATGAATTGTCCTTGTGTTCCTCAGCAGTCAGGCACGGTGTGCACGGTGACATCACAGGATGGCACTTGGCCTTGGGGTGCCTTCCCCATCTGGTCCAACCTTTCTAGGTAATAGTGGAATTGGAATGAGCTGGCCCAGCACCCTGCAACCTGAGTCTTACAACATGGTTCCAATGTCTGAGTGCTCTCATGGGGAAACATTTTCTTCTGGAGTGCAATGAGAATCTCCCCAGCAGTAACTTGTCTCCATCAGCCCTTGTCTTGTCCACAGGACTCCTTGTCAAAAGGGAGTCTCAATCCTCCTGGCAGTCACCCTTTATGTACTAGTCCATGGCAATAAGTTCTCTCCTCAGCCTTCTCTTCTCCAGGCTGCAAAACTCCAGCTCTCAGCCTGCCTTCACATCTGTCATCTTCCAGTCTTCTGATTTTTCTCCTGGCCCTTCTCTGGACACTTTCCAGCCTGTCCACATTTGTACAGCAGGGACCAAAATTGCAGGCAGTGCTCCGGATGTGGCCTGACCAGAGCTGAGTAGAGTAGAAGTAGACTTCCTGTGCTGGTGATGCCCTTGCTGGTGCAGCTCAGTATCCTGTTGGCTTTCTTTGCCCCTGCAGCTCACTGTTCACTCATGCTAAGCTGCTTGTCCACTGAGACCCCCCAGGTCCTTTTCCAGGTCTCTGGCTGCTCTCCAGCCAGGTGGATCCCAGTCTGAGCTACACTTCTGGGTTCTGTATTCAGGTGTAAGTCTCTATGTTTATCCCTATTGAACTTCATAAGATCCTTGCCAACCCAGTCCTTCAGCCTATCCAGGTCTTCCTGGAGGATGGCTTCTCCCTTCTGGAGTGTCAACCTCCCCACTCACTCTGGTGACTTCTTTAGAGTCATCTCTGCCTTTTTTTTCTTCCCTCATCCTACTGCCCCTTCCCCTCAACTTTTCTTAATTCTCTGTAAGTGTGTCCAAAGGAATTCTGCCTCCTCCTTGCAGCCCCTGCCCTGCAGGAATGGGGAGGGTGCCAATCCTGCTTGCAGAGCACTGCAGGAAAAAAAGCAGAATTGTGCTTCTGCCCTTGGTATTGGTGTCTGTGTGTGTGAAAGCCACCACTGATGGACAGGCTGAATTCACCTGCAGATGTGGCATTGACATCTTAAGCAGCAGCTGTGTTCAGTGTGGTGCTCCCTCAGCTCATGTGTCTGCAAGCCCTAGCTTTGCTGTGGCACTCAGAAACCAGCATTCATTAAAAGCTGATCACTTGATGTTAGAGCTTGGAGTGCTTGAGTGGTTTGAACACAATGACACATCTGCCTCCTGAAACTCAAACCTGGGGTGCTTCCAGGTCTTTCTATTCACCTGTCTTGCTTCTTTATTCTGTAGTGTAGAATCCAAGGCTGCTGGATGTTTCCCACATCAGCACAGAATGTGTCAGTGATTGTAAAACTATAAGCCTGAGGAGTTCATGGTAATCACAGAATTAAGCAGGTTGGGAAAGACCTCTGAGATCGAGTCCAACCTAACACCTTCTAATTAACTAAACCATGGCACTAAGTGCCTCATCCAGCCTCCCTTTAAACACCTCCAGGAAGGATGACTCCAGCACTTACCCAGGCATCCTATTCCAATGTTAATCACTCTTGCTGTGACAAACTTCTTCCTAACAGCCAGCCTGAACCTGCCCTGCCACAGCTTGAGGCTGTGTTGTCTTGTTCTGTCCATTATGAGCTGTCCCTGAACTGTTCTGCTGAATAAGAAGAGGTGGAAAAGAGAGGTGGGCAAGAAGAAGGAGATGGGTTGTCAAAAATATGTCCTGAGAGGTGGTGGAGTCTCCGTCTCTGGAGGCCTTCAAGGCATTTGAGTAAGCTGTAATAGGAGTTGTGCCCATGCCCATGGCAGTGGGGTTGGAAGTAGATGATCTTAAAGGTTCTTTCCAACTCAAACCATTTGGTGATTCCTGAGCAGAACCATTTTGTTACTTCACCACAGTGAATCCCAACAGTTCCACATTGGTAGTGTTAGAAGACACCTTCCTACTGATGAGTAAACACCGTGTAGTCCTGTGACAATAAGAAGGCACCCTCATGAGGCTGCTACAGAAATGTGTGTGACTCCAAGAGCCAGGATGAGCCAGTGAGTAAAATATTAAAGAACTTGGCCTAGCAGTAAGATTTGCTCTGCTGCTTTTCCCCCAGGTGATATTTTCTGGATCACTGCAGTCAAGATCAGCACTCTGCATACCTTTGGTGTGTAAATTTGTTGCTAGGTATGAGCATGACCTTGTGAAAGTTGTTTCAGGAACTGTAGCTGCATATGGAGGTGGTTTAGCCTGAGTGTGTTCAGTTAATTATCCAGGATCTCCTTGAAACCGGTGGGGAGATGTTAAATGTCACCAGGTTTGATTCAGCTTGGCCTGAGACATGGGAGTGAAATGCTGTGACAAATGAAACAGCCCTGAAGAAAAGGACTTGTGGATGCTGGTAAATGAGAAGCTCAACATGAGCCAGCAGTGAGCACTTGAAGCCCAGAGAGCAAACTAGAGCCTGGGCTGCAGCAAGAGAAGTGTGGGCAGCAGGGCCAGGGAGGGGATTCTGCCTCTCTGCTCCACTCTACTGAGACCACGCCTGGAGCACTGTGTCCAGTTCTGGAGCCCCTGTGACAAGAAAGATCTGGAGGTGCTGGGATGTGTCCAGAGAAGGACCATGAGGATGATCAGAGGGCTGGAGCTGCTCTGCTATGAGGACAAGCTGAGAGAGTCAGGACTGTTCAGTCTGAAGAAGAGAAGGCTCTGAGGAGACCTTACTGTGGTCTTTCAGTATCTGAAGGAGGCTACAAGAAAGCTGAGGAGGGACTTTATAGGGTGTCAGGTAGTGATAGGACTGTGGGAAATGGAGCAAAACTAGAAGTGAATAGATTCAGAATGGATGTCAGGAAGAAGTTCTTCCCCATGAGGATGCTGAGACACTGGTGCAGGTTGCCCTGAGAGGTGGTGGAAGCCTCATCCCTGGAGGTGTTTATGGCCAGTCTGGACGTGGCTCTGAGCAACCTGATCCAGTGCGAGGCTGTCCCTGCCTGTGGCAGATAGATTGGAACTGGATGATCCTTGAGGTCCCTTCCAAGCCTGACAGTTCTGTGATTTTATGACTGTGGGAACTGAAGTGTCTTTTTCAAACTAAATATAGGTAGGAAGTTGGAGGTTTTGAAGTTAAGTGAGATGAATCTCCAGCTCTTTTTCCTTCTCTGTCCTCAGGACACTAGGTCTCTGCAGTATCCTGTGAAGATAAAAACGCTGGAAGTTGAAGCGCTTGTATCAGCACCGAGACTTACTGCTGTCCTCAGCTCTCCCACTGCTGCAAAGCCCCAGCACCTGCCTGGCTTAGCTTTAGACATGCACAAGTACTCCTAGAGTGTTAAGAAGGTGCAAACGGATAGACTTATAGCATTCTTTCCCTTGGAAAAGCCTTTTAAGGTCATGGAGTCCAACCATTCCCTATCTCTGCCAAGGCTGAAGCTAAGCCATGTCCCTCAGCACCACATCTCTGCCACTTTGAAGCACTTTCAGGGGTTGGCATTCAACCACCTCCATTGGCAGCCTGTGCTAGTGGTTGGGAGCCCTTTCAGGGAAGAAATTTCTTCTAGTCTCCAACTTAAATTTCTCCTGGTGCAACTTGAAGCTATTTCCTCTCCTCTTATCGCTTATTAATAGGGAGAAGAGACCAACACCTACCTGGACCCAACCTCCTTTCAGAGAGTTGTAGAGAGCCAGAAGGTCTCCTCTCAGCCTCCTCTTATTTGTAGGTGACTCCTTGCAGCTGGTTCAGCTTTATCCAACTTTAACACGAGTAATTTGGTATTGCTGACTTCCCAAAATTTAGCTAGAAAACCCTTCTGGGTTGGGGTCTTTGTCTTAGGCAATATCCCTCAGGGAAACTCTGGGTTAGTGCCTCCTACTCAGAGACCAGGGAATGTTTGTGAGGCTGAATCACATCAAATTCAGTCATTTTGATTGTTTTTGTTTCCTTCCAGAATTTCACCTCTCAGCAATTAATTTCTTTGCCTTGGAGAAGAGTATTAGAGCATGTAGATTGTTTTCTTTAATGATTGCCTGTCGGTGTATTATGACACATATTTATCTTAAGTGTCAGGAGGTGATTTTTGTGCTGCTCTAGAGGCTGGCAGAACAGATCAGCTGCACAAGAGGGATGTTTTCAGCGCAGATAGCATTTAACATCTGATACCTGGTTTGGGAGGGTATTGGGAATTCTGGCCTTAAGGTGTACAAAAAGAAATCCCATCATAATGGGTCTAAAATAGAGTCATAGAATCACAGAATGTCAGGGGCTGGAAGGGGTCTCAAAAGCTCATCCAGTCTAATCCCCCTGCCAGAGCAGGATCACCTAGACCAGGTCGTGCAGGAACAGTCATAGCCTGGTTTAGTTGTTAGGGACATTAAGGATCATCTAGTTGCAACTCCCCTGCCACAGGCAGGGATACCCTTTCACTAGCCCAGGTTGCTCAACTTCTCATCCAGTATGGCCTTGAACACCTCCAGGAAGGGGGCATCCACAAGCTCCCTGAGCAACCTGTTCCAGTGTCTCACCACCTATACTGGAAAGAATTTCTTCCTGATCTCCAGTCTGAATCTCCATTTTTCCAACTTCATTCCCTCTGATTGTATCACTACAAACCTTTATAAATACAAAGTCCATCTTTCTTGTGGGCCCCTGCCAGCTACTGGAGGCCCCTTTCAGGTAGTAGAGGGGGTCAATAGCTTCCTTTGCTCATGTTTAAGCTGAAACAAAAGCTTTTTGCTTTTATTTCTCTCTTCTTTTAAAGGTTGCAACTGCTGCCCCTCTGAAGCCAGCTGCAGTTAGCTGTGATTGTTGATGCTCCGAGTGTGACTGATGGTGCTTAGCACCAAGCAGAATCACCTCCCCTCATGTGCTAAATCTCCTCCTGGACTATTTAATCTGCAAACAGAGCTGTTATCTTTCAGCAGGAGCTTTCTCTAGGTTCCATTTCTGAAAGCAACTGCAAGAACAGATAAGGAATGATGCCAGAGAGAAATAAGAAATGGGAAAAAAGAAAGACATGAGAACAGAAATTAGGTTATGTTATAGAAGAGCAGATAAATACTTTAAAGAAAACAGGTACAAAGCATTAAAAGGGACATTTTTATTCTCCTAATTCTTGCACTCACAGGAGATCTTATGCATTTCTGCTATTTTAATGTGTAAATTAATACATCTAGGGGTTTCAGCTGAGCTGATCTTGCTGCTCCAGCCCATGCACAGACATGTGAGATGCAGTGCTTACCTCAAAGAGCTTGCAAGCCAGACACTGAGTCCATGACAGAAGGTGGCTGTTTCAAAATCTGGTTTCATTTCTCTGATTTTGGTTTAGTTTCAAGTGGAATGACAATGGCTATTATATTATTGTGGCCTTTCAGTATCTTAAGAGAGCCTACAAGAAAGCTGGGGAAGGACTTTTTAGGATGTCAGGTAGTGATAGGAGTGGGAGGAATGGAGCGAAGTTGGAATTGGGTAGATTCAGTCTGGATGTTAGGAAGTTCTTCAACATGAGGGTGGTGAGACCTTGGAACAGGTTGCCCAGGGAGGTGGTCAAAGCCTCAACCCTGGAGGTCATAGAATCATAGAATGGTTTAGGTTGGAAGGGACCTCAAAGCTCACCCAGTTCAGTGGAGCTAAATGTAGTTCTGAGTCTGCAGATTGCCTGCAGCTTTGTGTTGTTGGCCTGCGGTACCGAATGTGACTTAACAGGTGCCTTTATTACTTTTCAAACAGAATCAATCAGGTTGGAAAAGACTTTTGAGATCATGGAGTCCAACTTAACATCTTCCAGTTAACTAAACCATGGCACCAAATGCCTCATCCAGTTTCCTTTTAAACACTTCCAGCAATGGGGACTCCACCACCTCCCCAGGCAGCCCATTCCAATGCAAATCACTCTTGCTGTGAAGAACTTCTAACGTGCAGCCTGAACCTGCCCTGGCACAGCTTGAGGCTGTGTCCTCTTGTTCTGTCCCTGGGTGCCTGGCAGAAGAGACCAACCCTACCAGGCTACAACCCCCTTTCCCACTGGTTTACCCTTGCAAACATTCCTTTTCCCTACAAGAAAAGGTTTCCCTACATGGAGCTCTCAGGGATGATGAGGTAGCTCCTGCATTGTGCTCTCCAGGTTTCCCACTCGATTTGGGAATTTCTCCCTTAAAAGCCTGTGAATGATGGTGAATTGATACAAAATTTGGTCCTGACTATCCTTGAGCAACTTTACTGCAGGAAATGTGGAGGGAAAGTGGTTTAACCTCTTAATTCTAAGGAAAAAATACTACTATTAGTATAAGCAGTATTTTCTGGAGCAGGGAGTTAAAATATTGGTGTGCTTCGTGGAGCAGATTTTGGGTTCAGTTTGGCAAATTCAGTTGGTTTCAGTGGAACAAGACTGAAGAATTAAAGATCTGATATTTCTACTGATAAATTTCTATTTAGGGAAGGATTTTTGGACACTGAAATTACAGTATTTATTGATTTATATTTCATTAGCTCTGAACGCTCTTCAGTATCACATCTGCTCTGTGGCACAAGAAGTGAGTAATGGGGAAGATCAAGGCAGCATTAAAGAAAAAAGAAGAGGACAATGTCAGTTGGCAAAATTACTCTGTTTAATGTCTTCATTGGTGATCTGGACAAGGGGATTGAGTCCTCCATCAGTGAGTTTGCAGACAATATCAAGTTGGGAGCAAGTGTGGATCTGTTAGAGGGCAGGAGGGCTCTGCAGAGGGACCTGGACAGATGCACACAGTCCAATGCGAGGAGTTTTTTAACGAGTCCAAGTGCCAGGTTCTGCACTTTGGCCACAGCAACCCCATGCAGTGTTCCAGGCTGGGGACAGAGTGGCTGGAGAGCAGCCAGGCAAAGAGGGACATGGGGGTACTGTTTGGGAGCATCTTGGCCTGTGTTGGGAGTAGTGTGGGCAGCAGGACCATTGCTCTCTACAATTACCTGAAAAGAGGTTGTGGCCAGGTGGGGTTGGTCTCTTCTCCCAGGCAAGCAGGGACAGAACAAGAGGACACAGTCAAGGCAGGTTCAGGCTGCACGTTAAGAAGAAGTTGTTCACAGCAAGAGTGATTGGCATTGGAATGGGCTGCCCGGGGAGGTGGTGGAGTCCCCATCCCTAGAGATGTTTAAAAGGAGACTGGATGAGGCACTTGGTGCCATGGCTTAGTTAATGAGAAGGTGTTAGGTGATAGGTTGGACTGGATGATCTCAGAGGTCTTTTCCAACCTGGTTGATTCTGTGATTCTGTAAAAAAGTGAAATACCAGAGAAGAGTTTGCAAGAGTAAATTAGTGAAAATACAGAAATATTTCTCTGTGCTTTTTGAGGACTGCTTAATTGTTGTTGGGAGTTTGTCCCCTCCCTCTTGACTCCTAGCCCTCAGATATTTAGAAATATCCATTAGGTCCCCTCTAAGTCTTCTCTTCACCAGACCACAGTTGGGAATTCAGGGGAAGGTTTTGTGGGCTGAAGACTCTTCTCGAACTGGTACATTTGACTTGGAGGCTGCACATCATCTCTGGGCAACCTGTTGTAGTGCCTCAGCACTGGCTCTGGCAGTCATCTCTCTGAATGCCAGTGGTGTGTTCTGGTGTCAGAAAAGCCTCCTGCTGTTGCATGCCATTTATTGCTCTGTTTTTAAAATCAATCTGGTTTTATGTCACTTGTGCTTATCCTGTGTGGTGCTGGAGAGCAGGAGGCAGCTGTATTTGTAAGGCTCTTCTGCGCTTTGCTTGCAGCATGCTGCTGCTCACTTGGCATGGATTTTAGGGACCTGGTTTATAGGAAACTGCAACCTTGTTAAGTATTTTGATAGATGATGCTTTGCATGGTGGCAGGAGAGGCCAAGTGCCTGACCTGCTGGCTGTTGCTTTTAGCACATTGTCAACACAGAGCGCCTCACTATGTGCACGTTCTATTGGGATCCTCTCTTCTGATTTAATTGTTAAAGAATTGTGTTACTGTCTGCTCTGTTGCCTGAGGAAACAAAGTATGTGATGAGTAATAATCTCTCCATAGAATCAGTCAGGGTTGGAAGGGACCACAAGGATCATCTAGTTGCAACCCCCTGCCATCTCTATTTCCTCCAAGTGTTTGGCATTGCTTTGCAAATAGCAACTTCCACGTTTCTCTAGTGTGCTTCAAGTATCAGTTTCTCCCCTTTCTGTAATTGAATCCTTCCTGCAATGTTTTTTTCACTTGTGGATAAAATAATTCAACTCACAGTACACATCTCCTGCATCAAGCTTTGGCTGTGTACATGCAGGGCTGGTTGTGATAGAAGGAAGGGAAATAGATTGAAGGTTGAGGAGGGCAATCTTAAACTGGAGATTAGAATCACAGAATGGACCTCTGAAGGTCATCTAATCCAACCCCTCCCCCTGCAGTCATCAGGGGCATGAGAATTAGGAATTATAATTAGGAATAAATTCTTTACAGTGAGGGACTGCAAGAAAGCTGAGGAGGGACTTTTTCAAAGGACTTACAGTGATAGGATGAGAGGGAATGCACTGAAGCTAGAGGAGGGTACATTGGCTATCAGGGAGATGTTCTTCAGATTGAGGATGGTGAGATGCTGGAAAAGGTCATCTAGGGAGGTTGTGGATGTCCCCTCCCTGGAAGTGTTCAAGGACAGGTTAGATGAGGCCTTGAGCAACCTGGGCTAGTGGGAGGTGTCCCTGCCCATGGCAGTGGAGTTAGAACCAGATGATCTTTAAGGTCCGTTCCAACCCAAACCATTCTATGAAGCTATGAAATGGAGTTCCTAGATTTTGAACTGAAGTTTGTTACAATTTGGACTTCAAAAACATGGCTGGTTTTAGAACCACTGAACCTACATACTGCAGGTGAACTGTTGCCATGTGAGGTCTTTGGGCATAGACACCATGGGGACAGGCTGAGAGAGTTGGGGCTGTTCAGACTGGAGAAGATAAGGATCCAGGGAGACTTTAGAGCAGCCTTCCAGTACCTGAAGTGAACTACAGGAAAGCTGAGGATGGATGTTTTACAAGGGTTTATAGTGAGAGGTAATGGATTGAAGCTGATAGAAGGGAGATTTAGCCTGGAGATTAGAAAGGAATTCTTTAGATTGAGAGTGGTGAGACACTAGAACAGTTTGCCCAGGGAGGGAATTGGCTTTCACATCATAAAAAATATCTTGGGCCATGCCATTAGTTGATAAATCTCCATGTAATATTCCTGAGAGCAGTGTGAGTAGCAGTACCTAAACTGGGTCTGGTCGATAAGGAAGGGGGAGGGGGGGCACAATTATGTAAACACTTTTGGGACAGACAATCCAGTCAGATGTTATCCTTGATAGCATGTGAGAGTAACAGCTCAAAACTTCCTTGTGTGCTATGCAATTATTATTTTTCCAGTGTGTTTGGGTTTGTTTGGTTTGGTGGTTTTTTTATTGTGTCTTTAATACTGATTTGTTTGTTTGTTTAGTACCAAGCACAATAGGGTGTTTGGAAAGCTGCAATTTGAAAAGGGACCTCAGAGGGTATTGATTGATAGTTGATTAAATATAAGCCAGCAGTGCCCAAGTGGCCAAGAAAGTTCACTGGTATTCTGGTTTGGATCAGAAGCAGGGTGGGCTGCAGGGGCAGGAGGGGATCGTGCCCCTGTGCTCAGCACTGGGGAGGCCACATATCGAGTGCTGTGGTCAGCTCTGGGCCCCTCACTGCAGGAAGGACATTGAGTGGCTACAGTGCATCCAGAGCAGGGCAGCAAGGCTGGAGAAGGGCCTGGAGCAGCAGGGCTGTGAGGAGGGACTGAGGGAGCTGGGGGTGTTGAGGCTGGAGAAGAGGAGGCTGAAGGCAGAGCTGATTGCTCTCTGCAGCTGCCTGCAGGGAAGTTGCAGTGAGGAGGGGGCAGCCTCTGCTCCTTGGTGGCAAGGGACAGGAGCAGAGGAAATGGTTGCAAGCTGCCCCAGCAGAGGTTCAGGCTGGATGTTAGGAACTATTTCTGCCCTGGAAGGGTTCTCAAGCATGGGAATGGTCTGCCCAGGGCAGTGCTGCAGTCTCCATCCCTGGAGATGTTTGAGCAGCCTGTGGAGCTGCTGCTTAGGGACATGGTTTAGTGCTGAGCCTGCAGTGCTGAGTGAAGGGGTGGGATGGATGAATTTGGAGGGCTCTTCCAACCAAAGGCATTGTGTGATTCTGTGCATGCTGCACATGCATTTCAAACTGGAAAGCAGAGCATGCGGTTCCTAGACAGGGATGCAGATATTCTAGGTCCTGCATATGCACGAGATCAGACCTTTAGCTGTTTCAGTTGCTGAGTCAGTGTGACTGCAAAGAGCTATCAAGGAAGAGGCCTGGCAGTACTCATCATCTTAGACAATCTCAGGTAATTAAATCTACTTACCCAATGTGTTTCTTTCACTTTGACCCAGAAATCTGCAATGTTAATTGGCTGGAAACTGAGAGTTGAGACAGTGCCAGCCTCATCTAATTCAACAAAGCCAAGTGCAAGGCCCTGCACCTGGGCTGGGGCAATCCCAGCACAAATCCAGGCTGGACAGACAGTGGCCAGAGAGGCAGTGCTGAGGAGAACTGTAGGGTGCTGGGTGAGGAACAGCCCAACATGAGCTGGCAAAGGGCACTCACAGCCCAGGAACCAACCCCTACCCCTTGCTGGGCTGCATCAAAGGCAGTGTGGGCAGCAGCACGAGGTATTTTCATGTGTGTGATTCTCATCTAGATCTATTTCTCCTTCTGCCATTCTCATCTTTAAATTGCATTTAGGAAGTTCTCTTGAACTTCCAGCAGTTCCAGCATTAATTTATTCATCTTTTGCATGAGAATCTTTTTAATTGATGCTGCTTCTGTTGGTGGAGACTGTTTCTTAGAATAATGACAGCCAAATACAAAGTGGTTACTGTGTGTATTTGACCATAGCTTAAGTTTATAGTCATGAGAGAGGCAATCTGGTCCAGTGTTCCAGCACCCTCACAGTAAACATATTTCTCCTTACATTTAAGTGAAGCCTCTTGTTTTCTAGTTTGATCCCCCTGCCCCTTCTCCTCTCACTGGGCACCACTGAAAATAGCCTAGCCCCATCCTCTTGTCTCCCACCCGTCAGCTGTGGTTCAGTATTGATCAGATCCCCTCTCAGGCTGCTCTTAGCCAGGCTCAACTGTCCCAGGGCTCTCAGCCTCTGCTTGTAAAAGAGATATTCCAGTCCCCTCAGCAACTTAGTGGCCTCCATTGGACTCTTTGGAAGCAATAGTCCAGGTGTGGCCTCACCAGGGCAGAGTAGAGGGGGAGGAGAACCTCCCTTGACCTGCTGACCACACTCTTCTTATTGCACCCCAGGATCCCATTGGTCTTCTTGGCCAAAGGGCACTGCTGGCTCATGGTGATCTTGTTGTCCACCACCACCACCAGGCCTTCCTCCTCAGAGCTGCTTTGCAGCAGGTCATCCCTTACCTGTCTGGTGCAGGAGGTTGTTCCTTGCTAAGTGTGGGACCCTACACTTTGCCCTAGTTGAACTTCATGAGGTTCACCTCTGCCCAGCTTTGCAGCCTGGCTAGGTCTCACCAAGTGCCAACATAGCCAGACAGTGTCAGCCACTCCTCCCATCATCAGCAAATTTGCTGAGGGTCCACTCTGTGAAGACCTTTCATGGCTGGATTTTAGAGTGTTCACATAACTCCATAAAACCTGACAGTGCTGCTAGGACAAATTTTGAGGTTCATAATCAACTGCAGTGGAGGTGCATTTGGATTTCCGCTCGGAAATCAATTTTCACATCATTTATGTATATGAGGCTGAGGTTTCCTCCGTGGCAAAGATGGGCACCATTAGTAAGGTTATCAAAAGTGTGAGCTTCCTTTTTGGTCAGACATATTCTGCTCTAAAATGTTAATTTGCTGACCAGCTGTCCAAAAGTGAAAGCATTCAACAGTAGAATTAGGAGAGAGGAAGAGATGAATACAAGTCTGCAACCAAAGCCCTACATTGTCTCGTGTTGAGGTTCACTGTGAAAATGGAGCTGTAGAGATTGGTGCAAGCCTTGTGATTTAAGAAAGAAATCTTGTGGGCTTCTTCATGGGGGACATGGTGGAGGAAATCAAAAGACTGCAGAAGATGTTACAAAGCAAGTCTCAAGGCTGAATCACAGAACTGACCAGGTTGGAAATGACCTTGGAGATCAATCACCCTGACACCTAATACCTTCTAATTAATTAAACCATGGCACTAAGTGCCTTGTCCAGCCTTCTTTTAAACACTTCCAGTGAGACAGTGTTCAGCAAAGAATTCTCACAGAGCTCATGGGTGAGTGTGATGAGAGTAGGTTTCCCAACCACTGGCACGGGCTGCCCAGGGAAGTGGTTGCATGCCCACGCCTTGAAGGTGTTTCAAAGAGGCAGAGATGTGGTGCTGAGGGACATGGTTTAGCCCCAGCCTTGGCAGAGCTAGAGAGTGGTTGGACTGGATAATCTTAAAGGTCTTTTCCAAGCAAAATGTTTCTCTGATTCTGTGATTCTTGTTCAAAAGTGCCTCAGAGTCTAAGGACTGTAGGGGAGCAAATGTAGGGTGGGTCCTGTAACAGCTGGGTCCTGGGTATGTGCAGCGAACAGCAGGGTTAGTACCTCTGGTCATGCAGAGACCAGAGATACAGATGAAATTCAGCACAAATAACTATAAAGTGATGCTTATGTGCAAAAAAATCCCCTGTGCTAACATCACAGGTGGAATGATAGACCCTCAGCTGCTGAAGGAACGAGATCTAAAGAGTATGGTGGGCAGTTCTGTGAAAGCTTCAAAGAGATATGTGGGGTTTATTAAGAAAGGAACAGAAAAAGAAACCTGAGAGCATCCTAGGGTGGTGGTACCATTATATAAGGTGTTGTACACTGAATATTGTGCCATGTCCTCATCCCCTGTCCAAAAAAAATAGAGAGCAGTAGAACTGGAGAAGGTTCTACTGGAGAAACTGGAGCAGTAGAACCAGAGAAAGACTCCAAGGATAATCCAAGGTTGTCCTGCTTATGATTATATTTTCATTTTCTAGCATTATCACAGTGCCTACAAGAGGATAATAGATCAAAATAGGCTACCTCCAAGCCATGAGGCAGGTTATTTTCTAACTGATGTTGTGACAGGGTAGTTTTATGCTAGGGATCCATCTTCATGTGTTGTCTAGATAGAGCTGGAAATAAATGACTTCTGCAGGAGCTTCTCAACAGAAGTAGCTGCAATTTCCAGCACTGTGCATCAATTTTGCTTTGTCTTAAACATGTCGCTCCCCTGCTCCAGTAGGATGTTTCTTTTCATCTTCTTCATGAAGATATATTCCTCTTTTTGTTTTTCTTTTTATCTATGAGGAGAAGCACTCTAAAAACCTGACATATTTCAACCATAATATTGAAATTCTTTCATTTGGCTTTCAAAAAGGCTTTCCTCTGACACAGCTTTTAAATAGACCCATGGAATGCTACAGGTGTTGGGCGAAGTGGATGGGAGACTACCCAGCAGAGAAAGACCTAGGGGTGTTGATTGGCAGCCAGCTGAAGATGAGCCAAGGTGTGCCCAGGGGCCAAGAAGACCACCAGCATGGATCAGCAATAGTGTGACCAGTAGGACCAGGGCAGTGAGTGTCCCCCTGTGCTCAACACAGGTGAGAGTTTGAGTATTGGGTTCAGTTTTAGGCCACTCACTCCCAAGAAGGACATTGAGGTGTTGGAGCAGGTCCAGAGAAGGGTAACAGAGCTGCTGAAAGAGATGGAGAACAGGAATGGGGAGGAGCAGCTGAGGGACTGGGGTTGGTTAGCCTGGAGAATAGGAGGCTGAGGAGAGACCTCCTTGCTCTTTGCAAGTCCCAGAAGGGAGTCTGGAATGAGGTGGGGGTTGGGCTCTTCTCCCTTTTATCAGGAACTGCAAGAGTGGTCAGGGATTAGCACAGGCTGCCCAGGCAGGAGGCAGAGTCCCCATCCCTGGAGGCATGCAAGAAACTTGTGGCCATGGCACTTGAGGATGTGGTTTAATGGCCTTGGTGGTGTTAGGGTGAAGGTTGATCTTGAACGTCTTTTCCAACCAGGACAATTTTGTGAGCTGTGTTCCTACAGCTCAGGTGCAGAGAGAGAGCTGTGTGGTGGTGCTGTGCACTTGTAATCAGCCTGGATTTCCTTTTAGCTGTGATTTTGCACTGAAATGAACATGCATCCAAACAGCACTTTGCAGTCTGCAGCAGCACATTGTTAGCAGAACCCCTGGGGGGGCAGAGAATATGTGATTTTCTACTTCATAGAAGCACCAGCAGGCACAACTCTCAGCCTCATTTCATTGTGGTTTGTTTATTTGTGTGTCCTGTAGTGGTTTTGTCAGCTATAGGAAATGCAATAAGCAATTAGTACCAAAGACTGCTTTAATTGTGCTTTCTAGCTCTGAATTTGAGGTGGAAGAGATGCTGATAGGTTTTTGCTCTCTTTGGCTATCCTGCAAGGAAATCTGCTAATTATTTGTTGTTATTTTTGGTTGCCTCCAATACTTTTGTCCCCAGGACGCGTGTAAAAAAAAAAGGGGGGGGAGGGGGGAAGAAATCAGTGTTCATTGCAGTAGCAATGGAAGTAGCAAAATGCTTGTTTTAATTCTGGCTTACAACTTTCTAATGACAAACCATAAAATTCTAATGAGCTGACATGGTCTTGTGCATGAGTACTAACTGAGCATTTGTTTTGCCCAGAGCTAATTCACAGCAGTCATAAAAATAAAAAACAAATAAGTGGGGAAATCAAGACCCAAGCCATATTTAAGGATGTTGTGTTTGAGGTAGACTTGTTTTAGAGAAGCATCTGAGACAGCCACTGCAAATCACTGACCTGAAATGGAAGTTGGCTAAAGTGCAAAAGCAGCTTCTGAGTGAAATATTCTAATCTTCATGGCAAGTGTTTTATTTCAGTTTGCTCACAGAATCACAGAATTGATTGGGTTGGAAAAGAAATTAAAGCTCATCCAGTCCAACCATTGCTTAACTCTACCGAGGCTGGGCTAAGCCATGTCCTTCAGCACCACATCTCTGTCTCTTTGAAACACCTCCAGGGATGGGGATTCAGACATCCCTCTGGGCAGCCTGTGTCTGTGGTTGAGAACCCTTTTGGGGAAGAAGTTTCTTCTAATGTCCAAAGTAAAACTCCCTTGGTGCAACTTGAGGGCATTTCCTCTTGTCCCATCACTTTTTGCTAGAGAGAAAAACCTGACCCCCACCTCAGTCCAATCTCTTTTCAGGGAGTTGCAGAGAGCAACAAGGTCTCCCCTCAGCCTCCTCCAGACTACACAACCCCAATTCCCTCAGCTGCTCCTCTCCAGCGCTGTTCTCCAGATTCTTCCCCAGCTTTGTTGCCCTTCTCTAGACTGGCTTCAACCCCTCAATGTCTTTCTTGGAGTGAGTGCCCCGAGACTGAAGCCAGTACTTAAAATGTGAACATGCTAGTGCTGAGTCTGGAGGGACACTCACTGCTCTGGTCCTGCTGGTCACAGCATTCCTGATCCAGGCCAGGGTGCTGGTGGCCTTTTTGGCCACATGGGCACACTCTGGCTCATCTTCAGCCAGCTGTCAATCTGTCGATCAATGCCCCCAGGTCTTTCCCTGCTGGGCAGTTTCCCGCCACTCTGCCCCAAGCCTGGAGCAATCATGGGGTTGTGGTGACCCAAGGGCAGGACCCAGCACTTGGCCTTGTTAAATGTCATACAGTTGGCCTCTGCAGAGCCTTCTTAACCTCAATCAGATCAATACTTCCACCCAGTTTAATGTCATCTATGAACTTGCTCAGGCTGCTCTCAATTCCCTTGTCCAGATCATCGATGAATATATTAAAGAGAGCTGGCCCCAGGATTGAGCCTTGTGGGCCACAATACTTGTGATAGGCTGCCAGCTGGATTGAACTCCATTCTCCAGCACTCTTTGGGCCTGGCTAGCCAGGCAGGTTTTTAGCCAGCAAAGAAAGAAAAACACTCTAGAAATGAAAAACAAGATTAAACTGAAAGATTTAAGTCAAGTTCTTCTGCTTACTGATTTAACTCCTGATTAAATTTGGTGATTCCAATCATTTGGATTTAAATCTGTACACTTTGACATACAGGGAATGGTTCCATTAATTTTAATGAGGCTATTTCATGTGCAGAGCAAAACACCTGCAGAGATCCTTGCAGGGAGTACTCTTTGGAGCATAAAGTTTCTGGTTTCATCATGAGGTGATTTTGGGTTTAGTGTTAATTTATAGTTCCTTATTTTCTTCAGAGAAAGGAGACATATGGCAAGCACTTCATCTGCAAGATGTACATCAGAAGTGGGGCTCTTGGAGTCTCTCTGCCCTAAGTGACTGAAATGGGTCACGAGAAATTGTTGTTACTTCCTTCCGAAGCTGGGCTGTGAGCCAGGCAGAGCTTAGAATCGTAGAATCAAGAAGGTTGGAAAAGACCTCTAAGATCATTGAGTCCTACTGTAACCCAGCACCAGCATGGCCACTACACTGTGTCCCCAAGTGCTATGGCCACAGGTCTCTTGAACGCCTCCAGGGACGGTGACTCCCTCACCTCCCTGGGCAGCCTGTTCCAATCCCTGACCACTCTTGCAGCAAAGAAAATGTTCCTGACCTCCAACCTAGCCCTCTCCCAGCACAGCTTGAAGCCATTTCCCCACTAGGTAGAACATTTGTGCTTTTAGAAACCACTTCTTCAATGTCTCAGCTTCTTAACAGAGGTATTTTTAAAAACATCTTTTCAATATCAAAGTGCCAGTACCAAATGGCTGTAAAAATTCAAGTTCAGGTTAGACCTGGAAGCCAAATTTATCAACATGCTGTTTTGTAGGCTTGGGTTTAAGAAACCTTTTGTCATCGCTGAGTCCAACCTAACTCTACCAAGGCTGAGGCTAAACCTTGTTTCTCGGCACCACATCTCTACCTCTGAAACACCTCCAGGGATGAGCCTTCATCCACCTCCCTGAGCAGCCTGTGCCAGTGCTTGAGAACCCTTCCAGGGAAGAAGTTTCTGCTAATCTCCAACCTCAGCCTTCACTGGTCCAACTTGAGGCCATTTCCAAGAGAAATGATTCTCCGATTGTATTTCTGATTCAAGCAAATCCAGTGCTGTAGTGCATCTTGCTAGATTTCCCCCTGGATTTCAAAGGTCAGAGGTCTAAATCAATGGCAGCTGGCAGAGCTGTGTGTTGTGTTAGTGTCTTTGCTGGTACTTCTTGCAAACCTGCTCAACTCATAAGTAAAAATGAATCTTTTGGAAGCATCAACTGTTCTGAGAAGCCTGCAACTGAGCGCATTTGTTTGTGGCATTGTCCTGAGGTATTTGTGGTTAGCTTCCACTTGCATAGTCTAACAGATTGATTTATGAGTCCTCGCAGAACAGGCCACATGCACTAGGACAGGAATGCACAGATTGCTGCAGCAGAAGTCCAGACATCCTGTAGGTAAATGCAAGTGTAAAGTGTTTCCAAGAGCCTTATGCTTAAGAAGTAGGTCAGGAAAGAAGTAAGAATACAGAAGAACAGCCACCAGTGGTTTTGTCTATGTGGGCAAGCATTTAATAGTGGCAGGTCCTGCACTTAGAATCATAGAATCAACCAGGTTGGGAGAGACCTCCAAGATCATCCAGTCCAACCTAGCACCCAGCCCTATCCAAACAACCAGACCATGGCACTAAGTGCCTCATCCAGGCTTTTCTTGAACATCTCCAGGGATCGTGACTCCACCACCTCCCTGGGCAGCCCATTCCAATGCCAATCACTCTCTCTGCCAACAACTTCCTCCTCACATCCAGCCTAGACCTCCCCTGGCACAACTTGAGACTGTGTCCCCTCATTCTGGTTCTGGTTGCCTGGCAGAAGAGCCCAACCCCACCTGGCTACAGCCTCCCTTCAGGTAGTTGTAGACAGCAATGAGGTCTGCCCTGAGCCGCCTCTTCTCCAGGCTGCACATCCTCAGCTCCCTCAGCCTCTCCTCACAGGGCTGTGCTCCAGGCCCCTCAGCAGCCTTGATACCTTGGTGCCCTTCTCTGGACGCATTCCAGTACCTCAACATCTCTCTTGAATTGAAGGACCCAGATCTGGACACAGTACTCAAGGTGTGTCCTGACCAGTGCTGAGTACTGGGGAAGAATAACCTACCTTGTCCTGTTGGCCACACTGTTCCTGATACAGAAGTACACTTGGGTCATGATTAGCCCATGAAGGCTACAGGCTTGGGGCAGAGTGGCTGGAAAGTTGCCCAGCAGAAAAGGGCCTGTGGATGCTGGTTGACAGCAGCTGAACATGAGCCAGCAGTGTACCCAGGTCACCAGCATCCTGGCCTGGATCTCCAGTAGTGTGACCAGCAGGACCAGGGAAGTGATTGTCATCCTGTACTCAGCACTGGTGAGGCAACACCTTGAGTTCTGGGTTCAATTTTAGTCCCTCACACCAAAAAAGACATTGAGGGGCTAAAGCAGATCCAGAGAAGGGCAGTGAAGGATCTGGAGAACAGGGCTGGGGAGGACCATCTGAGGGAGCTGGGACTGCTTAGTCTGGAGAAAAGGAAGCTGAAGGAAGACCTTCTGGCTTTCTAAGAGGTTGGAGTGGGGCAGGGTTTGGTCTCTTCTCCATAGTAAGAGGCAATAATATAAGAGGAAGTGGCCCCAAGTTGCCCCAGGGAAGGCTTAGGTTGGAGATTAGTAGAAATTTTTTTTCCCTGAAAGAATTCTCAAGCACTGGCACAGGCTGCCCATGGAGGTGGTTGAATCGCCATCCCTGGAGGTGTTTCAAAGAGGCAGAGACGTGGTGCTGAGGACCATGGTTTAGCCCCAGCCTTGGTAGACTTAAACAGTGATTGGACTGGAGGATCTTTAATTTCTTTTCTAACCAAAATCATTCTTGATTCTATGTTAGAAGTCAGTGAAAAGCAGCAGGGAAGGTTTGACTGAGAGGCTTCTGTGAGTGGGCTGAGAAACCCTGCAGGATGTGTGCCCAGTGTGTGAGCATGGCTGTAGCAGGAAAAAGAAAAAGTATCTTTGGCTCTTAAACTGCCACAAAGGGGATGTTTTCTTTACAAAGAGGAGTTTACCAGCTTGCTGATATCTGGATGTGACACTTGGCATTCTAAATGTTAGAAAAAGCGGCTTTGAAGGAGAGGAGTTGGGATTTTTTAATGCAAGAATGGAATGGAGCCTGATTTTATTTCATGATACACTGTGGGCAATCATTCTCACAGAAGTTGGTGGTGGTTGATTCCCAGCTCACCCATGTGGTTATTCCCCTGCTTTGCCACCCCTCAGCAGGTTTAGGTCATGCAGCAGTGCTCTGCCCTGCTTCTTTTCACTTTCTGACAGCACTTTAAGTGATTGAAAGAATGGTCCTCACATTTATTTCCCTATAAATCCCACAAACGATCAGCCAAGGGCAGTGTGGTGTTCAGAGCTGTGCTGCTGAAGCGTGGGCATAGCTCTAATTACTGGTGGTGGTGTCAGATCAGCTGCAGAGCTTCCTCCTGCATGAACAGTGTTATGTTAGTGAAGGACCTGGTTTCATGCCACAGTTCTGTTTGTCTTTATTCATAGAATGGTTTGGCTTGGAGAGGACCTTAAATATCATCTAGTTACAAGCTCCCTCCCTGGACATGGGCAGCTTCCACTAGAGCAGTTTGCTCAGGACCTCATCCAACCTGGTCTTGAACGTCTCTAGGGATGAGGCATTCACAGCCTTCCTGGGCAGCCTGTTGCAGTGTCTCACCACCTTCACTGCAAAGAATCTCTTCCTCATCTCCAGTGTAAATATCTCATCTTCCAGCTCAAAGCCATCCCTTCTCATCCTATCACTTCTCCAAGCTCTTGTCAAAAGTTCTTCCCCAGCTATCTTGTAACCCCCTTCAGATACTGGAAGGTCTCCCTGGAGCCTTCTCTTCTCCAGACTGAGCAGCCCCAGCTCTCTCAGCCTGTCCCCATATGAAGGTTCTCCAACCCTCTGGCCATCTTCGTGGCCTCCTCTGGACTTGCTCCAGCAGTTCCATGTCCCTCTTACACTGTTCACTGCTGCTTTACAACCTCCTAAGCCTCAATGAAGAACCTAAGAATTTCCTGCTAGTCGATGTCTTGCTGATCAAAGCTGAATCTGTTTGTGTGTGCATGAACTTAAACTGCAAACCCAGCCCACGGTTTTCTGAATCCAGAGGTTATTTTATGTGACCAGCATTTAATCAAGTATCATGCTTGAGCCTCACTGAAGTTGGCAGCATTGCAAGTGTGATTTTCTGTGACCTACATTTAATCACAGCTGATCTGTGAGTCTTGTTAAACATGGCAGCATTACAGAGATCCTATTTTCACATTCTCTGAAGTAGCAGTCAGAAACCTTCGTGCCACAGGGATGTACACTTGTGTTCCCAGTTTCCTACATCTAGCTACTTTGGTCATCCTGCAAATTTCAAGCAAAGGGTGCTTCCATTCCTTGTCAAACTCCTATTTCAGAAATTAGAATGAAAACATTTTATGTTCTGAGCTGATCTAGAAGCAAAGATTCTGTCTGAATCTACTAGGGGTCTGCTGGAGACATTGCAACAGAGCTATGAGGATGATGAAGGGACTTGAACATCTCTCAGAAAGGCTGAGGGCCCTGGGGCTGTTCAGACTGAAGACAAGACTGAGAGGGGATCTGTTCAGTGTCTATATATCTGAGGGGTGGGTGTCAAGAAGAAGGTGCCAGGCTCTGTTTGGTGGTAACTCTGTATTAGGGCAAAGAGCAACAGGTACAAACTGGAAGCGAGGAGATTCCAGCTCAACATGAGGAGAAACTTGTTTGGTGTGAGGGTGCTGGAGGCCTGGAGCAGGCTGCCCAGAGAGGTTGTGGAGTCTCCTTCTCTGGACGCTTTTCAAACCCACCTGGATGTGTTCCTGTGTGACCTGCCCTGGGTGATGCTGCTCTGGCAGAGGGGTTGGACTGGATGATCTCTGGAGGTTCCTTCCAACCCCTACCATTCAGTGACTCTGTGATTCTGTCTGCCTGTCTGTCTGCTCTCCCACCCTCCCTCTATCCCCCTCTTTCTCACCTTCTTAAATATGTCTGAAATTTGAGAAAATCTGTTGGAGAAAGGATTTATTTTTTTTAATCTAACATAACTGAACAGAAGCACATTTTCCTGACCTCTTCAGACAATACAGCAATGTTTTTAACTGTTTGCTTCACTTGCTGTGTTGTATTGCTTATTTTGCAGTTCCTCTCTGTAACTTGGTGTTTAATTGAGCTCATGGTGGCAGAACCCTCAACATAAAACACTTCTTACCTGCCCCAAGCTTAAATTATCTGAGGTGTGCAGGAGGAATGTTATCATAGAGGCACAGAATGTCAGGGGCTGGAAGGGACCTTGAAAGATCATCTGGCCCAGCCCTACTGTCAGATCAGCATCACCTAGAGCAGATCACACAGGAACACATCCAGGCAAGTCTTGAATATCTGCAGAGAGGGAGACTCCACAACCCCCCTGAGCAGCCTGTTCCAGGGTTCTGTCACCCTCAAAGGGAAAAAGTCCTTCCCCAGGTTCACATAGAGCCTTCTATGCCTCAGCTTCCACCATTGCCCCTTGTGCTGTCATTGGACATCACCCAGCAGAGCCTGGCTCCAGCCTCCTGGCACTCAAGCTTACATCTTTATAAACATGAATGAGTTAACTCCTTACTCTCCCTCCAAGCAGGACAGCCCCAGCTCCCTCAGGCTCTCCTCGTAAGGAAGATGTTCAACTTCCTTAATTGTTTTTGTGGCTCTGCACTGGCCCTCACAAGCCACTCATCCAGTCCAACCCCCTGTCAAGCAGGATCACTCAAGGTAGTTCACAGAGGAATGCATCCAGGTGGGCTTGGAAAGTCTCTAGAGAAGGAGACTCTACAACCCCTCTGGGCAGCCTGCTCCAGGGTTCCAGCACCCTCCTACCAATGAAGTTTCTTGTCATGTTGAGGTGGAACCTTCTATGTTTGAGTTTATAGCTGTTGCTCCTTGTCTTATTGCTGCTGACCACCGAAAAGAGCTTGGTCCCAGCCACTGACAGCCACCCCTCAGATATCTGTACACGCTGACCAGATACCCTCTCAGCCGCCTTCTTCTCCAGACTAAACAGCCCCAGGGATCTCAGTCTCTCTTCATAGATGAGATGCTCAAGTCTCTCGCTCGTCCCTGTGGCTCTCCATTAGACTCTCTCCAGCAGGTCCCTGTCTCTCCTGAACTGGGGAGCCCAAAACTGGATGCAGTACTTCAGGTGTGATCACAGCAGGGCAGAGTAGAGTGGGAGAAGACCCTCCCTAGCCCACACTCTTCACGATTTACCCCAGGATACCATTGGGCCTCTGGGCCACAAGGGCAGATTGGTGGCCCAGGGCACATAGTTTGCCTCTCTGTCTCGATTCAGAACAGCTCCTGGCTTGTTGCTTCCTCCTCAAACCAAATGTCGTTAGAGTTAGCAGTGGCTGTGAATCAGCAGCATGTACTGCAAAATTAGAATGTCTTGCTTATCTCTGCTTGATCACACAACTTGTCTAGCATTTAATCATCTCCGTGTCATGGTTCATACTCCTTGTAAAAGCAAATGGGAATATTTCTGTCCAAAGTGTGCACTGTAGAAATATTTTGTCAGCCAGAGATTGCAAAGCTTTTCATGTCTCACTGGTCTGAATATTTTAGCACAAATTATACATGCTTGGCTTTTGGAGAATGTTCCATGCTCATTCACTGGCACACAATGTTTAAGTCCTGTCAGGAGAAAAAATTGGGTATAAGGGCAATAATGATCTTAGAATCATACAGTTGTTTCGGTCAGATTAAACCTCCAAGATCGTTGAGTGCAACCATTACCAAAGTCTGTTTTATATCTGTGGGAGCAGATCACAGAGTCACAGAACTGCTTGGTTGGACAAGCTCTCTAAGACTGTTGAGCCCCAACACCACCGTGGACACTAAACCATGTCCCTAAGTGCCATGGCCACAGGTTTCTTGAAGACCTCCCAGGATGATGACTCCCCCACCTCCCTGGGCAGCCGCTTCAAATCCCTAACCACTCTTGCAGCAAATAAATTTTTCCTCATCTCTAAGCTAACCCTCCTCTGGAACAATTTTAGGCCTTTTCCTCTCACCTTATCACCTGATACTAGGGAGAAGAGCCCAACCTCAATCCAGCCTCCTTTCAGGGAATTGTAGAGTGCAACGAGGTCTCCCCTCAGCCTCCTCTTCTCCAGTGCCTGGTGACTGCTCAAATTGCTGTAGTGTAGAGCAGCTGGAAAGAAGGAAAGTTGGATCATTGTTTGGAAAGAACAGAAAGCTCCAGTGTATGTGATTGATTTGTTTTTAATTAATTGATTTCACACAGGCTTGTTGTGATAGGGTGAGAGGGAATGGATGGAAGATTGAGGTCAGCTTGAGACTGGAGATTTGGAAGAAATTCTTTAGAATGAGGGTGGTGAGACACTGGAACAGGTTGCCCAGGGAGGTTGTGGAGAACAATGAAGAGCACAGCTTTAATCTTTGGCTGTGAAGTTGACTTTGCTCGCAGGAAATTGTTTCTTTAATTATTTCCCCCCCCCAATTTTCTTTCTCTGTAGAAAGTGGAGGGGGAATGCTTCAGGCATGTTTCCAGAACCTGATGGTTTAGGCTGCACCTTGTAGAGTAGGGATATGGGTTGGACTTGGTCATCCTGAAGGGCTTTTGCAACCTGAATGTTTCTGTGGTTACAGCTAAGGAAAGGTTGGAAACTGATATTTGAGAAGCTAAATCAGTTTCACCTAAGGTGCATGCAGAATACTTCATACTTTCCCAGGTAGTGCTGAGAGCGGGAGCGTTCATCACCTCTCCCCAGCCCCAGGTGCTCCTTGGTTGGAAGGTGTCTGTGTGTGAAGATGAATATCTTTGCAGAAGGTTTAGTATCTGAGGAACAAGTTGTAATGACCCTCCCTCAGATGAGAACAAATGTTTGAAGTGACAATAGAGCTGTTCTTTGAAGTACCTTACTTGCCTCTGGTAAGGTATAAGCTGCTCCAGAGTAGAGAAGAGTTTGGAGATTGTTACAGCATCACAGAAAGGTAGGGGTTGGAAGAAATCTCCAACCTAATCCTCCCTTAGCACAATTTCAGGCCAGTTCCTCTCATCCTGTCACCTGATACTAGAGAGATCAGTTCCCACCTCACTCCAACCTCCTTTCAGGGAGCTTTAGAGAGCAATGAGGTCTCTCCTCAGCTTCCTCTTCTCCAGCTCCCTCAGCTGCTCCTCACCAGCCCTGTTCTGTAGACCCCTCAGCAGCCTCCTTGGCCTTCTCTGGTCTCACTCCAGCACCTCTGTGTCCCCCTTGGACACCATCTCTGGTGAGATGGGACAAAATAAGGCAGCACTTACTAGCACGAGCTATCAGCTGAGCTCTCCTGATTTCAGCTGTTTGAGATGTAAGGTGTCAAACAAAGCCTGTTCATAAATATTCAAGTTCCTCTCTGTCCCGCAGGATTTTAGCTCAGTTTAATAGCTTAAGCACAGTGTTCAAGAATCATCAAAGAACAAGAGCCCTATGCCTTGTCCAGGAAATATTAGATGAGACAAACCTATCAGCACAGCTGCTTTCTTCTATCAGTCCTACTAATCTGCTGCTGCTTTTGAATGCTGGAAGCACAATTTGTGTTTGCTTTGCTTTGGCTTCGTTCCAACCATCTGAGAAATGCAGAGCTTTGCTCTTCTGAGTGTATTAAAGTATTCTTGTGGAGTGAATTACAGTGAAAGCCTGCTTTCTTGGAGAGTCATAGAATGCTCTGCAGTGGAAGTGACCTCCAAAGCTCACCCAGTCCAAGCACTCTGCACTCAGCAGAGACATCCTCAACTAGATCAGGTTGCCCACAGCCCTGTCCAGCCTCCCCTGGAATATCTTCAGGGGTGGGGCCTAAACCACCTCCCTGGGCAACCTGTTGCAGTGTTCAGCACCCTCCTGGTGCAGAACTTTTTCCTCTAAATCCAATCTCAATCTGCTCTGCTCGAGTTTGCAGCCATTGCCCTCATCCTGTTCCTGCAGGCCATTGCAAACAGTCTCTCTGCAGCCTTCTTGTAGCCCCCTTCAGGTATTGGCAGGTTGCTATTAGGTCTGCCTGAAGCCTTCTCTTCTCCAGGCTGCACACCCCCAGCTCCCTCAGCCTGTCCCCATAGCAGAGCTGCTCCAACCCTCTGAGTGTTTTCATGGCCTTCTCTAGACCTGCTCCTATCAGGTCCATGTCCTTCCTCTGTTGAGGGCTCCAGAGCTGGACGCTGCACTGCAGGNGGAACATTTTCCTCTAAAGCCAATCTCAATCTGCTCTGCTCGAGTTTGCAGCCATTGCCCTCATCCTGTTCCTGCAGGCCATTGCAAACAGTCTCTCTGCAGCCTTCTTGTAGCCCCCTTCAGGTATTGGCAGGTTGCTATTAGGTCTGCCTGAAGCCTTCTCTTCTCCAGGCTGCACACCCCCAGCTCCCTCAGCCTGTCCCCATAGCAGAGCTGCTCCAACCCTCTGAGTGTTTTCATGGCCTTCTCTAGACCTGCTCCTATCAGGTCCATGTCCTTCCTCTGTTGAGGGCTCCAGAGCTGGACGCTGCACTGCAGGTGAAGTCTTACCAGAGTAGGGTAAAGGGGCAGAATCCCCTCTCTCCATCTTCTGGCCACACTGCTCTGGATGCAGCCCAGGCTGTCTCATTGACCAGGCAGCAATAGCAATGATTCGTGAGGTATTTTTTTCTCAAAAGATGATCTTCAGACTTCCAAGAAGTCAGGGTTTGTCTAGCACAAGACCATTTCACTTGCTCAGATATCCTGCTGTTAACCTTTACCCTTTTGGGTTTGGGGTTTTTTTGGGTCATATTTAGTTCTTGGTTTTTTTTTTAATGGCCATTCTGAAGGTGGCATTTACAAAGCCCAACCAAACACCTGCAACTAATGGTAAGGACCTCTTCATACTCTTACAAAGTGATCTCTGGGACTTGCTAATGTATGTTAAATTAATTCTGATGAATTATTCAAGGTGTAAGAATATGGTGTGAATAATCCTCCCTTCAGTTCTTCTGGGACTGAAGAATGCTGCCTGATAGTACTGGAGATTGTAATACATCCTGATGTGTCCCGTCTTGTTCTGGCATGAGTAAATTAAAAGCCAATTTATTTCTAATTAGCCAGATGGATTGCTCAAAGGACTAGATCTGCTAGGTGGTGTTCAAACTTTTAATTACCTGTGATCTGCAGTTGAGGTTAGGTATCACTGAGTGTCTGAATGGCTGAGCAGTTAAGGAAGTCCCAAGCAAAGGCAGTGAGAACTGATGGTAGCCTGGGTTCGGAGAACCATAACAGGTCCATGTCTCCCCGTGTGTCTGAGCAAGAGGTTGGCAAGTACCAGATTATCAGAGCTGGCATGTGTTGTAAGAAAATCTGCTCTGTGCTTTACCATCCTCCTTTGACTGTCTTTGTGGGTCAGTCTGGGGGTGTTTTAGACTTGATTTGAAAACATAGCAATTCCTTCTGGCTAAGACCAGTTTGGTCTGTCAGTAGATCATGCAGCTCAGAATGGAAACCCAGTGCAGTATGTTAGATTTTGGCTTCAGTTGTAGCATCACAGAATTGCTTTGAGTCTTTAAGATTATGTAAGATCATTGAGTCCAACCTTTCTCTAACAAGGCTGGAGCTAAACCATGTCCCTCAGCACCACATCTCTGCCTCTGTGACAGATCTCCAGGGATGGGGATTCAGCTAGGCAGCCTGAGAACCCTTTCAGGGAAGAAGTTGCTTCTAATGTCCAACCTAGACCTCTGCTGAAGTAATTTCCTCTCATTCTATTGCTTCCTATTGGGAAAAGAGACCAACCCCCACCTCACTCCGGGGTGTTGTAGGGAGCCAAAAGGTCTCCCCTGGGCAGCCTGTTCCAGTAGTTGAGAACCCTTTCAGGAAAGATGTTTCTTCTCATCTCCAACCTAAACCTCCCTTGGCACAACTTGAAGCCATTTCCTCTAATCCTATCACTTGTTCCTAGATAGAAGAGACCAACTTCCATCTGACTCCTTTCAAGAAGTTGTAGAGAGCCAGAAGGTCTCCCTTCAGCCTCCTTTTGTCCAGGCTGAAGAGCCCCAGTTCCCTCAGCTGCTCCTTACCAGCCCTGTCCTCCAGACTTTTTTCTCACTTCCATTCTCATAGTCTTCAGGAGAAAGAGCTCACGCAGAGGCACAGAGGCTTGCGTGGTTGCATGGGAAGGGATGCTGAAAAAGTGGACTTTCTGCTAGCAGGTGTGGGTGAGGTGCTGGGATTATGCAGACTTTCATCCTTTATTCTTGTGGTGAGATCCCTGTGCTGGTCATGTTGTACGGCAGAGGAGTGTGGAGCATCCTGACTGTGTTTGCCAAACTGGTGCCTGAGGAGAGGTTTTAGATACTGCAAGCAGTCACTGACGGCCATGCCCCAGAATTGGACACAGCACTCAAGATGTGGCCTCACCAGTACAGAGGCAGAAGGACTTCCCTTGTCCTGCTGGCCACACTGTTCCTGATACATGTCAGGATGCCACCTACAGGGAGGGGATATCCACAACCTTACTGGGCAACCTGTTCCAGATTCTCACCACTTTCCTATTGAAGAACTTCTTCCTCAGCTCCAGTCTAACCCTCAGCTTCAAATAATTTCCCTTGTCCTGTCTCTAGACACTGTCATGAAAAGTCCCTAGGCATCCTTCCTGTAGGACCCCTTCAGCTATTGGAAGTCAGAGAGTCCCTCCAGAGCCTTCTCTTCTCCAGGCTCAGCACCCTCAGCTGCCTCAGCCTGTCCTCAAAGCGGAGCCACTCCAGCCCTTGCATCGTCTTTGTGGCCTCCTCTGGACTCCCTCCAGCAGTCTCTGCTGGAGACACCAGAACTGCAGGCAGTATTGGAGGTGGGGGTCTCACAATTGGTTAATTGGTTTTATATTTAGGGGGGTGGGGGGATCATAAGTGCAGTTGTTTCACCTGGGCTTGCCAAAACTTCCACTGTGACTGATGCTAATGGTCAGCCTTTTGTAGCTCACTCTGCTAAGCTGCCAGGTATTAAATGGATATAAATTGAATTCTCTTCTATTTCTGAATCTGAGCTCTCTACATTTCTTTGGCAGGTAAATTCTCTCTAACTTTGGCAGGTAAAGTTGCCCTTTTTTTTGTGCTGCTCCTCCCTTAGATAAAGGGCACTTGGTTTTCTGATGCTGGCAGACTTGGAATGGCCCTCCACTGGAATGTGGGGAGGAGAATTCAAAGTGATCAAAAAGTTCCAAAGTGTCAAGAAATGAAAATCTCTGAATCTGCTGCTGTTGGGGTAAGGCTGAGCAATTGTGTGCAAATGGAAGTCAGCTGAGCACAAAAACAAGAGGTGATAATTGAGACCTTGGCTGCTCTTCATATAGTGTTTGAGCAGCATTACAAGGCTGACATCAGACAAGAAATAAATTAAAGCAAACCCCCAAACCACCAAAAACTTACCTTCCATTCAGCTCAGCAGAACCCCTCTGAAGCAAGAGGAATGGCACTGCTTGCTCAAAGCAGTCCAGACCAGGCACAGATTAGGCCCCTAAATGTCCGTCCATCCTCAGCTTTGTAACCACCTTTACTAGGTGATATATTGGGGCAGTCAGAGAGTTAGTAAGTTTGCTCTCTCAGGTTAGAACAAGACACAGAGGGCAAATTCTGGTTAGCACAGCAATGTGCACCTGTGGCCAAGCAGGGCAATGGTCTCCTAGGGTGCTTTAAGAAGAGTGTGACCAGCAGGTCAAGGGAGATTCTCCTTCCCCTCTACTCTGGAGTGTTGTGTCCAGTTCTGGGCTTTCCAGGTTGAAAGTGACCAGGATCGACTTGAGAGAGTTCCATGGAAGCTATAAGGATACTGAAGGGACTGGAACATCTTTCTGATGAGGAAAGGATGAGAGCCCTGAGGCTGGTTAGTCTGGAGAGGAGAAGGCTGAGAGAGGATCTGATCAATGTCTATCAATAGCTGAGGGCTGGGATTGAGAAGAAGGTTCCAGGCTGTTTTTGGTGGTGCTCAGGGATAGGACAGTGGCCATAAGCTAGATTGCAGGAGGTTCCACCTCAGCATGAGGAGCAACTTGTTTGGTGTGAGGGTGCTGGAGCCTTGGAGCAGGCTGCCAGATAGGTTGTGGAGCCTCCTTCTCTGGAGGCTTTCAAAACTCACCTGGCTGTGTGACCTGCTCTGGGTGATCTTGCTTCAGCAAGGGGGTTGGACTTGATCTCTGGAAGTACCTTCCAACCCCTTCCATTCTGTGAGTCTATAATTCCCATGAACTTCAGTGAAAGGAACATGAGACACTTCAGATTGCCAGCAGAGCAGCAGCTGCAGATCCAGATTGGTGTCTGTTGACACAGATTTGAGCCTTTTTTAATTTTAATGTAAGGGCTGCCTGTAAAATCCAAGAGGATAGAGGTATCTCCTGTAGCATTCCAACTCTGGAAGCATCCTGTGGCTGGGTTGTCCTCTGTACTGGTCAGGTCATTTGGTAGTTAGCTGAAAGAGCAGCAGAGCCCTTTATGCTCTGATCCTGAAAAGCAACATCCTGTAGCTAAAATACTTCATCCTCACCTAATTCATCTGTGTATGTAATCACTTTCAAAGCTGTGTTCCTTTACTCCCTTCATGCCTGTTCTACTTAGATTTCACCCCAAGAAAATGCCCCAGCATTAAAATCGAGTCCTCTCCAAACCATTCATCTCTCTTCCCCTTCAGCCAGCAGCTATTTCCAGGTCTCAAATAAGCTTTTGCACTCAGTTGCACATCCACTAAAGTCAATAACAAAATCACTGCTGACCTCAGGGGCAGTAAAAAGGGAGCCTGTGAGGCTTCCCAAAGGCTGCCTCGCTCTGCAGCAGCCCCAGATGTTGGTTTCTCTCTCTTTTATGATGTTATGTAATTGACAGCAGTTAAGTATCATGGCAGATGTCACAGCGTGCTGCAGTTGCACATGTGCTTCCAACTTCCCCTCCTGCCTGTGCAGTGTGGTGCTCTCTTCTGGGAAGTAAAGGCTGCAGCTTCATTGTCCTCTGCTTCATTGGGCTTGGCAGAAATAAAGGTCCTGGGAGAGAAAGTTAAATGAGCAGTACCAGAGCCTGCTTTTGGTCTTTGTCAGAGCTTGTTTTAGAGCCATGGAATAGTATCATAGAATGGTTGCAGTTGTAAAATGGTCTTTGAGATCATGGAGTCCAACCATGCTTTAACAAGGCTGGGGCTAAACCATGCCCCTCAGCACCACATCTCTGCCTCTTTGAAGCACCTCCAGGGATGGGGATTCAAGCACCTCCCTGGGCAGCCTGTGCCAGTCTTTGAGAACCCTTTCAGGAAAGAAGCTTCTTCTAATCTCCAGATCTCCAGCCTAAACCTCCCCTGGTGCAACTTGAGGCTATTTTCTCTCATCCTTGCTACTGGGGAGAAGAGACCAACCCTCATCTCACTCCAACCTTCTTTCAGGGAGCTGTAGAGATCCAGGCTTGCTCTCAGCCTTCTCTTCTCCAGACTACACAAACCCAGTTCCCTCAGCTGCTCCTCACCAGACCTGTTCTCCAGACCCTGAACTCACTCCAGCACTTTGGTCCTGGGAAGGAGAGACAGACATGAAGTGAAATTTCTCCTGGAGAATGGTCAGGTTCTGTTGAGCAGAAGAAAGAAATAATTCTGCACCCCTTTGTTTTCCTTCAGATGCACTGAAAATAGACATGTGGAGCAGAAGCTGTTCACACAGAGTTATTCTGGCAAGTAAGTGCCTGGCTTAGTCCAGTCCAAGTGTGAATCTGCACGAGAGAGTCCAAAGGAGGGCTACAAGGATGATTAGAGGACTGGAACAGTGCCTGATGAGGAGAGGCTGAGGGACCTGAGGATTTTTAGTCTTGAGAAGACTGAGAGGAGATCTAATAAATGTCTATAAATATCTGAGGGCTGGGGGTCAGGAGAGGGGGGACAGGCTCTGCTCACTGCTCCCTGGGATAGAACAAGGAGCAATGGATGTAAGCTGTGGCACAGGAGGTTCCAGCTCAACACAAGGGAGAACTTCTTTCCTGTAAGGGTCCCAGAGCACTGGCACAGGCTGCCCAGAGAGCTTGTGGAGTCTCCTTCTCTGGAGCCTTTCAAGGCCTGTCTGGATGTGTTCCTGAGCTAGGTTGTATGGTCCTGCTCTGGCAAGGGAGTTAGACTCAATGATCTCTTTGTGTCTCTTCCAATCCATAACATCCTGTGAAACTCCTCTATGAAAACCACACTGGAGCTGTTTTGTTCCATTTCATGCTCTGCTGTGCAACAGTGAGGTGGAAGAGGGAGTATCTCCTGTGGTTCTCAGGGCTGCACTGACTGCATGTCTTCGATTTAGTTACTTCCTAATATGAAGTGGAAGAGATACTCTGCTCTTTGCATACCTCAGCAGATTGTGACCTTTAGCCATCAGTGCAGTCAAGCCACATCCTTCAGTCTGTCATGCTCTAGATTTCTGTCTGCAGCCTGTCATCCTACCAGTAAAGTGATTATCAGTGCTGACTGCTGCATTGGGAAGCACTGCCTGTTACCCTGGGGCAACTTGACATGTCCTTTCCTCCTAGCACTTGTTACTAAAGAGAAGAGACTGAACCCTCACCTGGCTCCAACCTCTTTTCAGGGACTTGTACAGAACCAGAAGGTCTCCCCTCATCCTCCTCTTCTCCAGACTAAATAACATCAGTTCCCTCAGCAGGGAGGTCAGCAGGTTGAGGGAGGAGATTCTGCCACTCTGGTGAGACCCCACCTGAAGTACTGTATCCAGCACTGGAGGCCCTACAGCAGGAAAGGTGCTGGAACGTGTCAGAGCAGGGCCACGAGGATGATCAGAGGCTTGCAGCTGCTCTGCTATGGGGACAGGCTGAGAGAGTGGGGACTGTTCAGTCTGGAGAAGAGAAGGCTCCAAAGAGATCTTATTGTGGCCTCCCAGTATCTGCAGTGGCCTACAAGAAAGCTGGGGAGGGACTTTTTAGGGTGTAAGGTAGTGATAGGACTGGGGGGAATGGAGCAAAACTGGAAGTGAGTAGATTCAAATTGGATGTTAGGAAGAAGTTCTTCCCTAAGAGGGTGCTGAAACCCTGGAACAGGTTACCCAGGGAGGTGGTGGAAGCCTCATCCCTGCAAGTGTTTAAGACCAGGCTGGATGTGGCTCTAGTGTGAGGTGTCCCTGCTCATGGCAGAGGGATTGGAACTGGATTATCCTTGAGGTCCCTTCCAAGCCTGACAGTTCTGTGGTTCTGTAATATTAGAAGCTCTCACAGTTAGTAATAGACTTAGAGCTGCTTTCAAAGGGCTCCATTACTTTTAAGTTAGGGTAATTATTTGCTTTTAATTTCTTAAATGACTGCTATTATGTTCCACGCACTTCCTTTTAATGAAAGAAGATAAAATGCATTAGTTCAGTTTCTTTGTTACAAGAAGCCTCCATTCCAGTTGAGTAACAATAGTCTGTTCCAAGAGGGAAAAATGTTTATGATCAAGTTAGAGTCTTGCAGGTAGGGAAAAATTACTTCCTAAGATCTTAGAATGGCTTAGTTTGGATGGCTGATGGCATCCTGGGATGCATCAAGAAGAGTGTGGTCAGCAGGTTGAGGGATGTTCTCCTCCCTGCTACTCTGCCCTGGTGAGACCACATCTGAAATACTGTGTCCAGTTGTGGGTTCCCTGTTTCAGGAAGGGCAGAGACTTGCTGGAGAGGGTTGAAAAGGGCTGATAAGGCAAAACTGAGAGAATTGGTTCTTTTTAGTCTGGAAAAGAGCAGACTGAGAGGGGATCTCACCAATGCTTACAAATACCGGAAGGGTGGGTGTCAGGAGGATGGGACCAGTCTTGTTTCAGTGGTGCTGTGATGGGAGAAGGGGTAAGGGACACAAACTTGAACATGAAAAGTTTCATCTAAACATAAGGAGGAACGTCTTTAATGTGAGGGTGCTGGAGCACTGGAGCAGGCTGCCCATAGGGCTAGTGGAATATCTGGAGACATTCAAACCCCACCTGGACATGTTCCTCTGTGACCTTCTCTAGATGTACCTGCCTTGGCAGGAGTGTTGGGCCCAGAGGGGATCCAAGCCCTAGCATTCTGTGGTTCTGTGCCAATGTGCTTGGGCTCCACCAGCTTTCCTTGGCATGAAATTGTCAATGAATCACTCTCTCCACCACTTTTTAGTTTTCTTCCTTGTGGCTCCTTCATGAAGCAGCAACTGATGCTGGCTGTGCAACTCAGCAGAGTCTTTTCCATGCTCTTAACATCTCTTTTGGGTGTGAATGAAGGCTGCCTCCCAGGTTGGAGAGCATAGCAGGGTTTCTTTTAGAGCAATAGGTTTAATTTTCCCTTGTGGAAGTATTTGGAAGCAATGGGGAAATATCTGCAATCTGTAGCCTTACATCTGAATCATCCCAGGGCTTGGCTTGACTCTGAGCGTAGTGCATAAAAGCACCATCAGTGCAGCAATCACAGGCACTAAGGTGCTGTGGTAAATACTGGTGCTGTTAAACTGTGGCTGATCAGGAGTTTGCTAACAACAACTGGCTCTGTTGGGTCTCACAGTGTGTGTTCACTCTGCAGTCAGTTGCACTTAGAAATGAAGATTTACAGCGGAGTGCTCTGCAGAGTTCCTGACAGCACTGACAGCTTCGCTCTGCCCGCAAGGGGCCTGCAAAACAGCTGCAGAGGGACTGTTCACAAGGGCTTGTAGTGATAGGTGGAGGAAGGGAGCTTTAGACTGGAAATTAGGAAGAAATTCTTTGCAGTGAGGGTGATGAGACACTGGCACAGGTTGCCCAGGGAGGTTGTGGATGCTCCCTCCCTGGGGGTGTTCAAGGCCAGGCTGGATGAGGCCTTGAGCAACCTGCTCTAGTGGGAGGTGTCCCTGCTCATGACACAGGAGTTGGATGATCTTTAAGGTCCCTTCCAACCCAACCCATTGGATGAATCTATGAGTATCTAGGCCTGAACTTCACAGATTCAGGTTGATACCATCTCGTAATGTACCAGCTCCAGGTAAAACTGGGAAAGAAAAAGATGAAGTATTTATGTTCACAAAGGAAAAGATCCAACCTAAGTGATAAAACTCAGAAAAACATGAGACCTCTGTTGAGATATTTTAGTGTGGATGTATTTTTACACCTTTAATCCCTGTGAGTATGTGCTTGAGAAGGAAGTGCTTATCCACACATTCCATGCAGCATTAAGAGACTTGACACAGGCTCATTGAGGGCTTTGTCTTCAGGTTACTTTTCCCAGAATCACAGAATGGTAGAGCTTTCCTGTGTCCAGTTCTGAGCCCCTCAGTTTAAGAAAGATGTTGAGGTGCTTGAACGTGTCCAGAGAAGGACACCAAGGCTGGTGAGGGGGTTGGAGCACAGCCCTGTGAGGAGGGGCTGAGGGAGCTGGGGGTGTGCAGCCTGCAGAAGAGGGGACAGTTTTCTAGCCCAAAGTGAGACAGCTAAAAAACACAGAGACCTGCCAGTCCCTGCAGCACCAGTGATTGAGAGCAGCTAGATATCTGGCTTAGAGCAATCTCAGAGTTACATGCACCTGCCTATTGGAACATTAATTTCCATGGGCACGGAGGAGGGTAACAAATTGTGTGGTGGTGGTTTCATGGCAGCTTTACTGTCCTTGCTTTCAAAATATCAGCATCTCTGGATTAATTTGTCACTGTTTTTGGTCTGTTGTTCCTGATGGCCTGGCTGCAGAGGGGCTGGGGTATCTCTCGTATGGGGTAAGGCTGAGAGACCTTGGGCTGTTTGGTCTGGAGAAGGGAAGGCTAAGAGGGGACCTTATCAATGCCTACAAATACCTGAGGATGGGAGTAGGCTCTTTTCAGTGATGGCCAGCGACAAGATGAGGAGCAGTGGATGTAAACTCAGTCACAGGAGATTACATCTCAATGTGAGAAATTGTCTACTATGAGGGTGCTGGAGGCCTGGAGCAGGCTGCCCAGAGAGGTTGTGGAGTTTCCTTCTCTGCAGGCTTTCCAACCCCACCTGGATGTGTTTCTGTGTGACCTGCCCTGGGTGATCCTACTCTGGTAGTGGGGGCTGGTCCCTTCCAACCCCTGGTGTTGTGTGGTTCTCTGAAAACACTGAGTTTCCAGACTCTGATGGTCATTGTCATGTTCACCCTCCTCTTCTACCTCTGGAAACATAGAGAGTAAATCGTCTGTTGCTACTCTGCACGCACGGAGTTTTCACTCAGCTGTGCCAGATCTTTGTTCCTCCTTTGGCAGTGTACAACACTAAAGAGTGCATAAATGTAACTCTGCTTTTCAACACTGGTAGAATGCACCAGCTGACAGAAGTCACGCTGAAGATTAATAACATAATTACTGCTAAAACTTGCTTAGCTTGCTGAGGAGGTTTTGCATCCCAGAGAATATTGTTTGAAATACTTTCTACAACACAGCTGAGCTGCCAGATATTAACTTGAAAGATTTTCCCATGCATGCTTGAGCTAATTTAACAGGCAGTCAATTTACACTAATCTAGATTAACTGCTTTACCAAAGGAGGGAGAAAAATACTTGAAAAGAGGCAAAGTGTTCCTTGATAAAAATTCAGCTCACAGGTGGACAGGCTGAAGAGCTGGGTGAAGGGGAACCTGCTGAAGTTTGATAAGGGCTCCCCTCAGCCTCCTCTTCTCCACACTAACCAAGCCCAGCTCCCTCAACTGCTCCTTGTACGATGCCCTCCAAAACCCTCAGCAGCTTTGGTGCTCTTCTCTGTACACTCTCCAGTGTCTTTCTTATAGAGACAGCCCTTCTGTGGCCAGTATCCTCTCCTTGTCTTGATCTGGTTCTCTGGCTTCTGGTAACAGACCAGGCAAGGCTCTTGTGGCTTCCCTCCAGAAGCTTATGGAGAACATTTTTGCTGTGAGGATGCTAGAGGCCTGGATCAGGCTGCCCAGAGAGGTTGTGGAGTCTCCTTCTCTGCACACTTTCCAAAGCCATCTGGATGTGTTCCATGTGACTTGCCCAAGGTGATGCTGCTTTAGCAGGGGCTTGGGCTGGATGATCTCTGGAGATCCCTTCCAACCCTTAACATTCTGTGGTTCTACGAATAGGCTGTGTGGCCATTCAGCATTCTGATTCAGGGATCCACAAAAGCAGGGTCCCTTCTAAGAGTGATAACTTTAGTTGCCTTCTTGAGGGCTGGTCCAGAGGCCACCAATGTCAGCAGAAGTCGAAATACAGGGTCTGTTGTTGAATCTGTGGGGGTGTCTTCTTCTGGGCTGACAGCCTATCAGTGTGCTTTAGTTAGACAAATCACAGAAACAAACCCAAATGCCAAATTTGTTTGGTTTGGGTTTGGTTTTTTTTTTAATCTCTCCTGGCAGGGTCTTTTTTTCCTTGTTTGTTTCTAAAGTGCTTAGTCTTCAGAAACTCCTTCATTTGTGGTTCTGCAGTTACACTGCTGAGTAAGAACTGGGATGGAAGGGAGAGGTCTTTACAAAGAACATATTCACTGATTGCATTGGGTTGAAAGGGGACCTTCAAAGGTCATCATGTCCAATGCCCCTGCAGGCAGCAGTGACATCTCCAGCTAGAGTAGGCTGCACAGGGACACAGCAAGGCTGATCTTGAGTGTCTCCAGGGACAGGACCTCAACTACAGCCTTCAACAACCTGTTCTGGAGTCTCATCACTCTCATTGTGCAGAACTTCCTCCTGATATCCAACCTAACTCTGCCCTGCTCCAGTTCCAAACCATTGCCCTCATCCTATCTCCACAGGCCCTTCTGAACAGTCCCAGCCTGCCTGTAGATGCCCTTCAGATACTGAAATGGTGCTCTAAGGTCTCCCTGGAGCATTCTCTTCTCCATGACTCAAATTCTTTCAGTCTGTCTTCATAGGAGAGGCTCTCCAGCCCCTTCTTATCATCTTTATGGCTCTCCTTTGGACCATGGCTCTCTTGTGTTGGGGTCTCCATAGCTAGACACAGCACTGTGGGTCAGGTCTTTCCAGAGAAGAGCAAACAGTTTCCTCTCTCCTTTTGCTATCCACACTGCTTTTGAGGCAGGGAGTTTCTTTTGCTGAAAGGAATTGCTTCTAGCTAAGTGCCTCTGAAAAGCAGAGAATGAGATCCTTTTGGCTGTGCTCTGTGAGGTCTGGAGAGCAAGGTCTCAGAACATCAGACCCAGGAAGAAAATGTCACAGGTTATTAGGAATGGGATGGATGGGAGCAAGCTTCACTGGAAACCCTGGCTAGACTCACGTCCTAATTACTGTGCTGAGGCAGTAAACAGCTGCTGCTCCTGTGAGCTTTCTGGTGAAAAACAAGCAGTGGTGGTAGTCATTTTTCAGATGTATGTTGCTGTTTGCATGGTATTTCAAGTGCCCTGCTTGGTATTTATATTATTAGCTCAGTCTTCTACCTTACAATAAATATGTTTACTTATTACAGAAGAACTGACCCCTGAAACATCTGCTGCAGCTGAACATCCAGAGCTCAGTGGGTGTGGGCAGCTTCTGTTAGCCATTCTTGCATAATATTTTGCAGTCTTTGGCAAGCAGTTTGAGGCAGAGCCTGACCTCAGATGCACTCCTGTACAATGGGAATAGCTGAGCTCCAGTCAACAGCATGCTTGTAGCCGTATGTCAGTGCTAAGTGAGGTCGGAGGACGTTGCAGTCGACAGGCCACGATCCTGTCTCAGTTTGGCCTGGTGGAGTTCTTTAAGCAAATGACAGAAAACCTCAGACTGAAGCCAAAGCCTCCCTCTTCTACAGATGGAGCAATAACAGCAAAAGGTATGGCAGAAGGTGGATCAAACTGGTGAGGAATAAAGGGTTCAGTGTTTATCACCAGCAGGATGAGAGCTTTAAGCATGGACTGGCAGGTTTGGAAGAGAGCAGAAGCTGCATGAAGCCTGCCTGTTGGTCTGGTGCTGCTCATGCCTCTAATGATACTGCTTCTGAGGGGAATGGCTCAGAAGCTTCCTTTAGAGAGCAGGAAAAAGCCTCAACTGCCTCATGAACCGAGGGACAGGGATACCTGCTGCTTAGAGAATCATGAGCACTACCTACAGCTAAAGCAGCGGTGTGGTTTTAAACAACATCCATTGTTTAAGCAACATCAGTGTGTTTCAACAGCGTTCTTCTCACACCAAATCTGAATTCATAGTATTGTTAAGCTTGGAAAAGACCTCTGAGATCATCAAGTCCAGCTTTCAACCCAACACCACCATGGTCACTAAAGCATGTCCGGGAGTGCTATGTCCACATATTTCTTAAACATCTCCAGGGATGGTGACTCCACCACCTCCCTGGGCAGCCTGTTTCAGTGGCTGACCACTCTTGCAAGAAAGAAAGTTTTCCTCATGTCCACCTGACACAATTTTGAGCCCTTTCTTCTGGTTCAAGCTCACCTGGCTCAAGCCTCCTTTCAGGGAGCTGTAGGGAGCAATGAGGTCTCCCCTCAACCTCCTCTTCTCCAGATTAAACACTCCCAGTTCCCTCAGCTGCTACTTACCAGCCCTGTTTTCCACACCCTTCACCTGCTTTGTTGCCTTTCTCTGGACTGTCTCCAGCACCTCCTCAATGCCTTTCTTGTAGTGAGGGCTCCAAATCTGAATGCAAGACTCAAGGTGTGATCTCATCAGTGCTGAGTACAGGGGGACAATCACTGCCCTCATGCTGGTCACTCTTCCTGATCCAGCCCAGGATGCTGGTGGCTCTTTCACCACCTTGGCACCTCCTGGCTCACCTTCAGCTGGCTGTCAACACTCCAGCTCTTTCTCTCCTGAGCAGTTTCCAGGCACTCAGCCCCAAGTCTGAAGTATTCAGAGACTTGCTGTGAGCCAAGTGCAGGACCCAGCACTTAGCAGTGTTTTCCTGCAGGAGGGAGAAGCCTGCAGTGGAAAGAAATCAAAACTCAAAGTTCTGTGGTATCCTGAGTGAAACAACCCTTTTCCAGAGGTGGCTCCACTGGCAGATCCCATCTAGAAATGATCAGAATGATTTTAAACTGTTGGAGTGAGTCCAGAGGAGGCTACAAAGATGATCGGAGGGCTGGAGCACCTCCCCTGTGGGAACAGACTGAGAGAGTTGGGGCTGTTTAGCCTGGAGAAGAGAAGGCTTCAGGGTGACCTTAGAGTACCTGAAGGGGATACAGGAGAGCTGAGGAAGGACTTTTGACAGGGGCTTGGAGTGACAGGATGAGAGGGAATGGATTGAAGCTAGGAAAAGGTAAATTTAGACTGGATATCAGGGAGAAATTCTTTCCAGTGAGGGTGGTGAGACTGCAACTGATTGCCCAGGGAAGTTTTGGATGTTCCTTCCCTGGAGGTGTCCAAGGCCAGGCTGGATGAAGCCTTGAGCAACCTGGGCTAGTGCAAGGTGTCCCTGCCCATGGTGGGAGATTGGACATGGATGATCCTTCAAGTCCCTTCCAACCCAAACTGTTGTATGATTCCACAAATCTGTGTTAAGGCTGCATGTTGGAATTGGTCTGTAGATGAGTGGTGGCATAAACAATATTGGTGACATATTTTGGAAAGCAAGTCTCACTCTGAAGTAGAAAAGTGTTTTGCCAAGCTGTTTAGCCACATATCCTTTGCACAGTCATGGGAAAAATGGAATCAGTGGAGGAAAAAAATGAGCTCTTCCCTATTTCTGTTCACTGCTTTATCCCCAACAGACTGCTTATTTCCCAAGTGTATTTATTGCCCCTTTTATTTGAATGGGTGACTCTGTTATATCTTCTCCTACGTAGATTTAATGTTGGCAGTGCCATTTCCCAGGTTCAAATGGGCTCTCCTAAAGATCTTCAGGCAACACAAAATGTTCTTGAGAAATAATGGATAGCCAAATAAAAACACAGAGGAAGTTGGCCTGCCCAACATCTTGATATGCTTCATTTGACATAAAAATGAACTATTCACATGCTGAATGAAACCACTTACTAAAGAAAAGCAATCAGTGTTTCAGCTGCAACTTCTTCTTGATGTAGAAGGCAGTTTGGGTATTTCTAGACTCTGCTACTTAGTGTAAAGAGGAAGACTCCTGGGAAAGTTCTTCTGGCCACCAGGGACAGGAGGGGATCATCCCCTTGGGCTCAGCACTGCTGAGGCCACACCTTGAGTGTTGTGCTCAGTTCTGGAGTCCTCACTATAGGAAGGACATTGATGGGCCGGAGAAGGGTCCAGAGGAGGGTAACAAGGCTCATGAAGGGCCTAGCAGGACCACCTGATGGGGGTGTTCAGGCTGGAGAAGAGGAGGCTGAGGGAAGACCTCATCACTCTGCAGCTGCCTGTAGGGAGGTTGCAGTGAGGAGGGGGCAGGCTGTTATCCTTGGTGTTGAGCAACAGGAGCAGAGAAAATAGTTCCAGGCTGCCCCAGGGAAAGTTCAGGCTGGATGTTAGGAACTATTTCTGCCCTGGAAGGGTTCTCAACCCTTGGAATGGTCTGCCCAGGACAGTCCTGCAGTCCCCGTCCCTGGAGGTGTTCAAGCAGCCGGTGGAGCTGGTACTTAGGGACATGGTGTAGTGTTGAGCCATCAGTGCTGGATGCAGGGTTGGGCTGGATGAGCTTGGAGAGCTCTCCCAACCAAATATATATTCTGAGGTGGCTGGTGTCCTGTTGAACTGGTGACTGAGCACAGAGAATAGAGCAGCAGATGGCAGAGCCTTGCATGAGGTCAGTAATCTGCAGAAATGGCACAACTGCCAGTCCTGGAATTGGAAACAGGTGGCAAAAAATGTCACTGAGAGACTTGGCATCTGTAAACAATCAGCTGGTGCAGGAGCCTTGGTCAGGCTGGAATGAACTTGGTGGCTGATTGCATTTTCAGTAAGGAAAGCAGAAAGCAGCTGCATTGGGTTAGAATCACAGAGAAAGTGCTCAGAAGCATGTAGTTCATTGTATCTTTCCTCCCTTGTTTCCAGTATATCCATTAGCTTTTTCTCTTACTTATTTGCTTCCTTTTAGTGTTTAGATTGGGGGGGAGGATCTGTTTTACATTAGTTTCAGCAGTGCTGCTGGGATCAAGGCACTTTCTCAGAGCTTTCAAACTGTTTCTCATCATTCCTACATCCCTTTCTCCTTCTGGAGAAGTAAATAAATAAGCAGCAGACATCTGGAGTTGATGTGGGAAGTTTTAATTTCAAATTAGGAAAGAAAAAAAAGACAAAGCTGTTTTAAGTAGAACTGAGCTGGGTTACTGGGGGGTGTTGTGTTCTTGTACTGTGTGCTTTCTGGCAAGACCTCCCCCTCACAAATTGCTGTTACCTAGCAGAAGATGCAGAGACCTGACAGCAACCTGATGGTGACTAGGAAGGAGAGGAGACTTTGTAGGAGGCGATGTGTTAGTGTGTGCTGGCTAGAGAAAAATCACAGAATCACAGAGTGCTTTGGGTTGGAAGGGACCTTAAAGCTCATTTAGTTCCAGCATTGCTGACAGCAGGAAGGGAAGGGGTGTCTGGGTCAGGATGAAGTGAGGAGAGCAGGGACATGCATGGATAAGAAGAGGGAAGAGAAAAACACAAGAAAAGGAGAAGGGAGGTTCAGTTTGCAACTATCTGAGTAGCAGTGCACTAGAGACTTTTAGAAGTTGTATGAGGTGGTGTTGGTGACCTTTCCTGTGTCCAGTTCTGGAACCCTCAGTTTAAGAAAGATGTTGAGATGCTAAACATGTCCAGAGGTCACCAAAGCTGCCGAGGAGGCTGGAGCACAGCCCTGTGAGGAGAGGCTGAGGGAGCTGGGGGTGTGCAGCCTGCAGAAGAGGAGGCTCAGGGTAGACCTCATCGCTCTCTACAACTACCTGAAGGGATGTTGTAGCCAGGTGGGGTTGGTCTCTTCTGCCAGGCAAGTAGGGACAGAACAAGAGGACACAGCCTGAAGCTGTGCCAGGGCAGGTTCAGGCTGGCTGTTAGGAAGAAGTTATTCACAGCAAGAGTGATTGGCATTGGAATGGGCTGCCTGGGGAGGTGGTGGAGTCCCCATCCCTGGAGGCATTCAAAAACCATCTAGATGTGGCGCTTTGGGGCATGCTTTAGTGGTCATGGTGGAGTTGGGTTGATGGCTGACCTTGATGTACTTTAATCCTTTCCAACCTTGATGGTTCTATGGTTCCTGTACAAGGACATGCAATGTGTGCAAGCTTGGCAGGACACCTGGATATCAGGGAATTGGTGGTTCATGACACTAGGATTCAGACATGGAATGCTGAGTCTCTAGTGACTGAGCTGCTTCTCTGTCAGAGGGACCAAGATGAAGGTGGTGAGGAAGGAAGTCAGCATTCAGCAGGAAGACATTAATTTCAGAGGAGCTCCTCAGTGGAGGGGAACTGAGAGCCCTGTGGAAGATGAGCACTTCTAGGGACTCTTCAAGCCCCATTTACATTCACTAGGTTGAGACTTGCATAAGGTGTAAGTGGCAGTGTGAACAGAGGTGGGACAGAAGCAGTTTGTGCCCTGCTGCTTCTCTGCACTGAGCTCATTAAGAACAAAACCAAACTGACCATCAACGTTTTCTTGAGAAATTTGGGTATGACTTTAGGGTCCTGTTCTCAGGTAAATCTTTACTTTGTTCTATTGCAACATGGAATGAAACCCAGCTATTGTTGGATGTGTTGCCTGTTGTGAGATGTAGGGAGCTGCTTTCTGAACCTTCCTGTGGCTGCTGTGGCTCTGGGTGGGCTGTCAGCCAGTCTGTGGGTTAAAGCCTTGGCAGCAAAATAGTTTAACAGAGGAATACAAGAGTGCTGTAAAAATGTTCATGACACTGAAGGATGGGTTGCCAGTGAAGAGGTTGCCAACCAGAGATGTGGGCTGAGGAGAATCTCTTGAGAATCTCTTACTCTGGCAGGGGGGCTGGACTCGATGATCTCCTTGGGTCCCTTCCAACCCCTAACATCTTGTGATCCTGTGAGGTGCAGTGAGGTGAAGTGCAAGGTCCTGCACCTTGGTCAGGGCAACCCTTGATATCAATCCAGGCTGAGGATGATGAAATTGAGAGCTGCCCTGCAGAGAAGGACTTGGAGGTGCTGGTGGGTGAGAAGCTGGACAGGAGCGAGCAATGGGCACTGGCAGCCCAGAAAGCCAGTGGCAGCCAGCGCTGCACCTAAGCAGAGTGGCCAGAGCTGGGGAGAGAGGATCCTGCCCCTCTGCTCTGCTCTGGGGAGACCTCACGTCCAGAGTTGTGTCCATCTGTGGGGTCCCCAGCACAAGAGAGACATGCAGCTGATGGAGTGGTTCTAGAGGAGGTCACCAAGATGATCAGAGGACAAGAGAACCTCTGCTACGGAGACAGGAGCAGAGGAAATGATTTCAAGCTGCACCAGAGAGGGTTCAGGCTGGATGTTAGAAAATCTTTCTGCCATGGAAGGGTTCTCAAGCATTGGGATGGTCTGCCCAGAGCAGTGTTGCAGTCCCCATCCCTGGAGGTGCTCAAGCAGCCTGTGGAGCTGCTGCTTAGGGACATGACTTGCTGCTGACCCTTTAGTGCTGGGTGGAGGGTTGGACTGGGTGATGATCTTGAAGGTCTTTTCCAACCCAAGACATTCTGTGATTCTGTTCTACTTACTGCCAAAGACCAGTGTGCAGAAAGGCCTTTGCTTAGACTTGACCCTGTGCCAGCCAAGGGCACTGCTGAATCCTGTGCCCCACTTCACAGTGCAGTGAGGAAAAGGTGACTCCTGTGGGGAGCAGAAGACAGGACAGGTGACCCTAAAGCTGAGGGAACATGAGTGTCACAACTTTCCCTCAGTGACTGACATCTGAGGAGGACTCTGTCCATTCAGCCTTTGACCCTGACCTATGTGTTCCCAAATCAAATTCCAGACTCCAGTGTCTGAATCCAGTTCTCCTCTGCCGCTGAGTCCAGTCTGGGACTTCTCAAGTTCCTGCCCCAGCATCGATGGTGACAGTGATGCAGTTGCCATTTGGGGTTGGGTTTGATACTGGGTTTGTATCTATTTGTATGTATTGGATTCTATTATTGTTTTTGTTGAAGCTGGTTTAGTTTTCCCATCCAGCAGTCTCTCTCCCTTTCTCTTTGGGAAGCAGGAGGGATTAACAGAGAGCATCTATCTGGCCCAACAACACCCTGCACCATTGTGATTCCTTGAGAAGAAATCAAACCTTCTTGTGAAGGCCTGTTCCTCACAGAGCCATTCCTTCAGCTCTCTTCGTGCATTGGGCAGTGTTTGGATGCACCTAAGTCTCCAGGTCTGCCTTCTGAGCCCCTCTAAGCTCAACTCCATTTATAAAATGAATTGAAGTCCAAAGGACTTCAGCACATTCATGTTTTTTTTTAAGGCATGTCCTGAACTCTCTTGTTCTGTGCATTGCTTCTCTTCCCTTTTACCCTCTGAAAAGGAAAATGACATCCTCTTCATGCAGTGATCGATGTGTAATGATCCTCACACATTACATAATGTCCTGCCTTCCACTTAGGAAAGCACAGGCAAGGCACAGAGAGTTGTAAATCTTTCCTTTCCTGAGTGCAGTGATGTCATTTCAGCTGCCTCATCCCTGCATAGCTTCCAAAGCACCCTGTGCTGTGCAGCATAGGATCACAGAATACTTAGGGTTGCAAGGGACCTCTAAAGGTCATCCAGTGCAGCCCACTTTGCACTCAGCAGGGACGTCTTCTACTAGATCAGGTTGCCTACAGCCCTGTCCAGCCTCATCTTGAATATCTCCAGGGATGGGTCCTCAATCACCTCTCTGGGCAACCTGTTGCAGTGCTCAAACCCTTTCTCGTAAAGAACTCATCCCTCGCATCCAATCCCAATCTGCTCTGCTCTAGTTTGAAGCCATTGCCCTCGTCCTGTTCCTGCAAGCCTTTGCAAACAGTCCCTAGAGGTGTTCAAGAAAAGACTGGATGAGACATTTAGTGCCATGGTCTAGATGACTGGATAGGGCTGGGTGCTAGGTTGGACTGGATGAGCTTGGAGGTCTCTTCCAACCTGGTTGATTCTGTGATTCTTTGCAGCCTTTTTGTAGCCCCCTTCAGGTACTAGAAGGCTGCTATTAGGTCTCCCTGGAGACTTCTTCAGGCTGAACACCCCCGTCTCCATCAGCCTGTATTCATAGCAGAGCTGTTCCAGCCCCCTGATCATTTTCATGGCATCCTCTGGACCCACATGGTAGTGTCTATCCTCTGCCTCCTCCTTGGGGTTGAATCCACATCCCTTTAGGTGTTTAAACAAGGCAGACATGTGATGCTGAGGCACATGGTTTAGCCCCAGCCTTGGCAGAGTTGGAGAATGGTTGGACTGGATGAGCTTAAAGGGCTTTTCCAACCAAAACAATTCTGTGATTCTCTAAGGAAGCACAACAATGAAGTGTGTACAGAGGATGCTCAGAAAGCCTCCTCTCTGGAGTGCTGCAGAGCTGTCAGTGTTTCACCTTGGTAGCGTTGGAAGGTGTGAAATAAAGAAGAAGCTATGTTTATTCAGCCTTTTCACAGAGCAGGTCTCTGTAAAAAACTAAATTCCATGGATTAGAAGTGGATGGCAGCAATGCAGTAATGCAGTGCCTGCATTTGGTTTAGGCATGATGGCAGTGAGCATGAAGAGTGACAAAGGTAATAGAGACAAAACCTGATCTGTACATTCTAAAGGGCCATTATAGGAGCTGAGCCACAGAATCACAGAATGGTAGGGGTTGGAAGGGGCCTCCAGAGATCATCCAGCCCAACCCCTCCTGCCAAAGCAACGTCACTCAGGGCAGGTCACACAGGAACACATCCAGGTGGGTTTGAAAAGTGTCCAGAGAAGGAGACTCCACAACCTCTCTGGGCAGCCTGCTCCAGGCCTCCAGCACCCTTACACCAAACAAGTTTCTCCTCATGTTGAGCTGGAACCTCTTGGCTTCTAGCTTGTACCTGTTGTTCCTTGTCCTATCACTGGGCACCACCAAACAGAACCTGGCACCTTCATCCTGACATCCACCCCTCAGATACTGATAGACATTAATCAGATCCTCTCTCAGCCTTCTCCTCTCCAGAAGAAACAGCCCCAGGGCTCTCAGCCTTTCTTCATAGCAGGGATGTTCCAATCCCTTCATCCTCATAGCTCTCCATCAGATTTTCTCCAGTAGTTCCTTGTCTGTTTTAAACTGGGGACCCCAAAACTGGCACTGTATTCCAAATGTGGTCTTACAGGAAGGAGTAGAGGGGATGGAGAACCTCTCTAGCCCTGCTGGCCACACTTTTTTTGGTGCACCCTAGGATGCCATTGGCCTTCTTGGCCACAAGGGCACATTGCGGCCCAATGCAGAACTTGCTGTGCACTAGGACTTTTAGATCCTTTTCAGTGGAGCTGCTGTCCATTAGGACAACTTCTGGTCTGTACTGGTGCCTGCTGTTATCTCTCCCCAGATGCAGGACTCTTGTCATTACTGAACATTCTAAGTCCTTCCCACCCTGGTGGCTAGTTAGAACCCATGACAAGCTGCCCTTCCTGGCCTTCATTCCTCCTGCCTCTCTGATGCACAGCACTGGTTGATCTCCTGGGAGAGAGCAAAGGCAGTCTTCACAGAACCACAGAAACAGCTGTGTTGGCAAAGCCCCTCAGGATCACCAAGTCAAACCTAGAACCCTACTCTACAAGATTCACCTTAAATCATATCCCTAAGCACCACCCTTAAACACATTCAGGGTTGGTGACTCCACCACCTCCCTGGGCAGCTCATTCCAGCGTCTGAACACTCTTGGAAGGGAAAAAAAATCCCCTAATAACCAGTCTAACCCTACCCACTTGCAGCTTGAGGCCTTTCCCTCTTGTTCTGTCCCCAGTTACCTGTGAGAAGAGACCAGCAGCAGCCTCTCCACAACCTCCTTTCAGGTAGCAGTACACAGCCATGAGATCTCCCCTCAGCCTCCTCTCTTTCACACTGACCATCCCCAGCTCCTTCAGTCTCTCCTCACAAGAGTCACTCTCCAGGCCCTTCACAGCTTCCTTGCCCTCCTCTGCACTGGCTCCAGCACCTCCACAGCTCTCTTGTATTGAGGTGCCCCAAACTGAACACAAGACTCGAAGTGTGGCCTCACCAGAGCAGAGTCCAAGGGGACAATCCCCTCCCTGCTGCTGCTGGACACAGCATTTCTGATCCCAGCCAGGATGCCATTGGCCCTCTTGGCCACCTGGGCACACTGCTGGCTCATGCTTCATCTCCTGTCTTATTACAACCCCCAGGTCCCTTTCTGCCAGGCAGCTCTCCAGCCACACTGCCCCAGTGTCGGGCAGTCTGATGATACATTTGCAAGATCATTTCCTTGCCTAACAAGCCCAGTGCAATATTTTCTCTTCTGCTTCCCCAGTGTCCCTGACAGTTTCCAAACAGATTATTTCTTCCCTGCCAAAGACCTTCTTTCTGTCATTCAGATCTCTTAACAAGCTTAATTCTTGTTTTTATGCCTCTGTCATACAGCTGTTCTTTGGCTCTAAATATGTAACTACAACAATTCCTCCTTAATGTATGATTTATTTATTTTTACTGCTCCCACATCAAGTCTAGCAATGCACATTTTGTGCCAGAGCTTAAGTGCAGTCTCAGCTCTGATTTCCTCCTATTTGTGTGCTAGAAACATGAGTATTTTTTTTTCCTCCAGCAGATTCTCCTGATGAGAATTTTTTCTTCTTGAAAAGAAGCTGAAGGCATTTAAAGCTGTTTTAATTTGGGGGACAAATTTAGCCTGCATTGGATAAGACAGAAAATGGTTTGTCTCTGCATGGTAACAGGGAGTCTGGAAGGAATAAAGGGTGGCATTTCAGTAATGAAATGGTACAGGGCTGTTATCTGCCACTTGTAACCCAGGCTGTGTGCAGCAAACAAAGGCAGCACCGTTAGCTGCCTTGTTCACATAGCAGAAGTGAAGCAGCCACTGAGCTGTTATGCAAAAGAGGCAGGTTGAGGGAGCTGGGAGAAGAGAAGGCTCCAGAGAGACCTTACAGCAGCCTCCCAGTATTTGAAGGGGGCTACAGGAGAGCTGGGGAGGGAATTTTGGTAAAGGCATGACAGGATGAGGGGTGATGGCTTCAGACTAAAAAAAATCTGGGTTTAGACATGAAGAGGAAATTCTTCCCCATGTGGATGGTGAGGCACTGGGAAGAGCTGTCCAGAGAGGTTATAGAGCTGCAAGCCTGGAAGTGTTGAAAGCCAGGTTGGATGTGGCCTTAAGTAAGGTGGTCTAGTGGGAGCTGTACCTGCCCGTGGCAGGGGGTTGGAACTAGATGATCTTTGAGGTCCCTTCCATCCCAAGCCTTTCTATGATCTTGTGGTAAAAAGCCTGAAAAACAAATAGTGCAGATTTTCACAGTGCATTTTGGATCCTTTTTACACAATCCATCTTTACACTGCAGGTGTTCCCTGTACTTCATTTTCTCTTTCCTGCAGGATGGAGAGGTTGCAACTTCTCTAGTGGCTGGTCTTAGAGAAGGTCATATCTGCAGTGCTGACTTACTGCCTTGGGCCAGATTGGAGCTCTTGTTTAAAATCTGTGTTGTTTTGAAGAAGTCCTGCTTAGTGCTTTTGGATGCATGTGTGTTGTATATGTCATAGAAACAAAGAGTCATGAAGGTTGGAAAAGACCTCTGAGATCAAGTCCAAGTCGCAGAGCCAAAAGATTTTTAAGAAAAAGAATGTTTTGTGCTGTACTTTTGAAGCAAAAGATGTAAGGGATCTCTGAAGGTCATCCAGTCCAACCCCTCCTGCACTCATCAGGGACATCCTTCACTAGATCAGGTTGCCTGCAGTCCTGTCCAGCCTTGAATATTTCCAGGGTTTGGGCCTCAACAGCCTCCCTGGGTAACCTGTTGTAATGTTCCAGGACCCTCCTGGTGCAGAACTTGTTCCTCTAAATCCAATCTCAATCTGCTCTGCTCTACTTCGCAGCCACTGCCCTCATCCTGTTCCTGCAGGCCATTGCAAACAGTCTCTCTGCAGCCTTCTTGTAGCCCCCTTCAGGTATTGGCAGGTTGCTGTTAGGTCTGCCTGGAGCCTTCTCTTCTCCAGGCTGCACACCCCCAGCTCCCTCAGCCTGTCCTCATAGCAGAGCTGCTCCAACCTTCTGATCGTTTTCATGGCCTCCTCTGGACCTGCTCCCATCAGGTCTATATCCTTCCTGTGTTGAGGGCTCCAGAACTTGTAGCTGGCATAATCTTCCTGCATCCTCAGTCACCCCTGGTCTGGGAAACCTTTGTGTGCAGAAAAATGGGAGAAAAGATCAATTTTCCTTATTGAATCAGTAATGCAAATGAAGTGGGTTACATTTCAAGTTGAGTCTGGGTATTTTGCAGTGAGCTGAAGGGCAGCCCAGGTGGTGTTGTCCATTTTCACTTTCCCCATCTTCAGAACTCTGCCTTTTGCCAGCAAACTTCAAGAAAATCCACACAGCCTTTTGGCCTTTTATCATGTCAGATGCTATTTGCATTCCCTGCTATACATGTCTGGGCAGCAGCAATTCCTTGGTCTTTGTCCAGTTTTCCAAATCCTGAGCTGTGGGAAACATCTCAGCCCACAAACCACTGCCTTTCTACTCCTGGGGAGGGGGAGCCAAAGGAGCTGAGGACACAGAAGGGGCAATATTTCATGTTTCATGAGCTGCATCATTCGAAGGTGGCCAGGTTGGTTGTCTGAGTGGTGGCACTTTTGAAGGCTGTGTTTTGTCCCTCTGCCATGGGACAAGTAAGAAATTAGTTAGGAACAAGTTAAGGGGCTTAAGAGTTTGTCTCTTTTTGCAGATAAACGTCTTCTGAAAGTGATTGCAGCCTGTTGGGCACTCCTGAGAAGGCAGGGGAGAACAACCTTGGTCTGTGTGTCCATCCAGCAGTGTTTGTTGTACCTGGTGAGGGTTTATGCCACCCTTTCCTATTTCCACTGTGGCTTGCTCAGTCTTCAACTTGTGCCATTGAGGTGATGTGCATAGAATCTTAGAAACATAGAATGGAAGGGGTAGGAAGAGACCTCCAGAGATCATCCAGCCCAATCCCCCTGCCAGAGCAGGGTCACTCAGGGCAGGTCACACAGGAACACATCCAGGTGGGTTTGGAAAGTCTGCAAAGGAGACTCCGCAACCTGTCTGGGCAGCCTGCTCCAGGGCTCTATCACTCTCACAGGAAGTTTCTCTTCATGTTGAGCTGGAACTTCCTGCAATCCAGTTTGTATCACAGGACACCACTGAAAAGAGACTGGCACCTTCTTGACACCCACTCCTCAGATATTTATGAACATTACATATTCACAGAGTCAAAGATTGCATCAGGTTGGAAGGGACTCTCAGAGGTCATCTTGTCCACCCCCCCTTGCAGGCATCAGTGACACTTCCAGCTAGAGCAGGCTGCACAGGGACACAGCAAGGCTGAGCTTGAATGTTTCTGGGGATGGGATCTCAACCTCGTCTCTAAGCAGCCTATTCTAGTGTCTCAACATCCTCACTGTGCAGAACTTCCTCCTGATGTCCAACCCAACTCTGCCCTGCTCCAGTTCCAAACCATTGCCCTCATCCTATCCCCAAAGGCCCTTCTGAACAGTTCCTCCTCAGCCTTCTTCTGGGTCCCCTTCAGATATTGAAATGCAGCTCTAAGGTCTCTCGGGCGCCTTCTCTTCTCCTAGCTAAGTGGCCTAAATTCTTTCAGCCTCTCTTCACAGCAGGGTTTCTCCAGCCTTTTGATCATCTTGGTGGCCTCCTCTGGACCCTCTCTATCAGGCCCAGGACACAACCCTGCAGGTGGGTCACCAGAGCAGAGTAGAGAAGAATCACCTCTCTCAACCTGCTGTCTAAGCTTCTTTTGATAAACAGGATCTCCTCTCAGCCTTTTCTCCAGACTAACCAGCCCCAAGACTCTAAGCCTTTCCTCTCAAACAGTTCCAGTCCCTCAATCATCCTTCTAGCCTCCTTTGGGCAGTCTCTAGTATATCCCTTACACCTGTGTCGATATAGATGTACCTCTGGGGAGCTCCACCATGGTGATATGTGTCTGCTTCTCTCTGCTTGTGCCACCCAGTCCAGCAGGCTTGCCTTTGGTGGGAATGCTGACATCCATTCCTCTGCCTGACTTGAAGGCAGCCTGACAAGGCTACCCAGGAAGCCAATTACCCTGTGATGCCCCTCCAGCACCAACGAGTGACAGGCCTGGGGAGAGCTAACTGATGTTCTCTTGGCCAGGGCAGTGTCCCTGGAATTGCTGCTCTTTGCCTCTGCACCTTACAGACAGAGTAGAGCTGCCTGTGCTAATCCATTTGTCAAGCAATAGGCTTGCATCTGTCTTAGCCTCTGGCTTTGCCTCAGGCTCAAACTGAAAATAACTCTTCTACCAAAGCTGCATTTGCTACTGACTGCTGGGAAGGGCAGAAATTAGCCAAGCTCACACAGTTGGGTGCATCCCAGGTATTTGCTGTCTTCTCTCTTGACAAGTCATGCAAATGGAGTTCCAGATGTGCTGCAGCTCAGATTGTCACTGACTGCTTCATTGGTTTGTGCTGCCCAGGAACAGAAATTTCTCTTAGTGACAGAATCCCAGAGTCGTGGAATTGGGAAGTTTGGAAAAGCCTTCTAAGTTCATTGAGTCCAACCATCAACCCCACACCACCGTGGCCATTAAACCATGTCCCAGAGTGCCATGGCCACACCTTTTTGAACACCTGCAGAGATGGGGACTCCACCACCTCCCTGGGCAACCTCTTCCAATCCCTGACCACTCTTGCAGCAAAGAAGTTTTTCCTCCAACCTAAACCTCCTCAGCACAATTTTAGGCCATTTCCGCTCCTATCACCTGGTACTAGGGAGAAGAGACCAACCTACATCTGGCTTCAACCTCTTTTCAAGGAGCTGTAGAGAACAGTGAGGTCTCCCCTCAGCCACCTCTTCTCCAGTCTAAACACCCCTAGGTGCCTCAGCTGCTCCTCACCAGCCCTGTTCTCCAGACCCTTCACCACTTTTTTTTTCCCTTCTCTGGACAAACTCTAGCAGCTCAATATCCGTTTTGGAGTGAGGAGCCCAAAACTGAACCAAGGATTTGAGATGTGGCCTCACCAGTGCCAGAGACCTGTTTGTCAGGTGTGAAACATTAAATATTGTTCATGCAAAATATGGGTAGCTGAAAGTCAAAGGCCTGAAGGAAGAATCCCTGCAGTATTCAGGGAGCATCACTGAGATCTGATCAATGTGTACAAATACCTGAGGGGTGGATGTTAGTGACTGAGGCCAAGCTCTTTTCAGTGGTCAACAGCAATAAGGCAAGGAGCAACAGCTACAGACTGGAAGATAGAAGGTTTCAGCTCAACATGAGGAGAAACTTCTTTACAGTGAGAGTGACAGAGCCCTGGAGCAGGGTAGAGTCTCTTTCTCTGGGGACTTTCAAGACCCACCTGGATGCATTCCTGCTTGACCTGCCCTGGGTGATGCTACTTTGGCAGGGGGGGTTGGCTGGATGATCTCTGCAGGTCTCTTCTAGCCTCTAAAGTTCTGCGGTTCTGTGACCAGGAGAGGCAGAATCCCCTTCTATAGCAACAGGTTTTGTGCTGGAAGGGAGACAAAAGGCGTAACTTTGTAGAGTCAGTGGTGGGACTTGGAGGATCCCAGGGATGTTTTCCAACCCAAATGTGATTCTGTGAACTGGGAAGCATTCATTTCAGCTGGCTTAAATCTACAACTCTACTAGGAAACTTATAGTGATCTTCAGCTGGAAATAAAGAAAAGGTGGGAGGTCAGTCTTAAAAGATATCTTTATAACAAAGGTCAAAGCCCTGAGGAGAGAAGCTGTAGTGAAGTTACAGCAACAAGAAAAACATAAGGCGAGAGAAAACTCTTCCCCATCTTTGAGATGGAGTAGTTACTGGAGTTGTGTGTTGGATGCTGGGTTCAGATGGGCACTAATGGCATAGCCTTGAGTTTTGTCACAACTTCCATCATGTTCACCACTCTGAGCTACCTGAACATATCACATCAGGAACAATGCAGCTGAGGAGTTTTAGGTCAAATCAGAGCTGCACAGTTCTGGCTTTTCTGGGGGCGTGTTAATCGCCATGCTGAGCAGTGCTCAGGTGGAATTTGCTGGGGCTGGGGAGCTGAGCCTATTAGAGCTGCTGCTTTTCTGAGGAGAGGTGAAAGCATAATCAGCTCCAATTTGATTTGCTGTGCTTTCCTTTCAGAGTAGCTGATGTCAAGTTACGGCCTTCAGTTGTTTCTGAAATTGCAGTCCCAGCTGCCACAGGGTTTGTGTGCTCAGTGGCACTATGGGGTAGTTTTTACAAACTCTCCTATTTCTGAGCTCAAGCACTATGGGGAGAGGCTCAGGGAGCTTTTGAGGTACCTTCCAGCCCCTGACATTCTGTGATTGCTTACAAGTAATCCACTGAAAAGAGCTTTCCATGTGTGAGTATTTCTGGGCTTTCAGAGGGGAAAAAAACCCAGCAGACCCCCTTGTTGATGATGGTGCTTTTATGAAATTAGTCAAATTGCAGAGCTGGCCTAAATATGTGCAATCATGAAGTGTAATTAGCAGATGATTTTTTTTCAGCAATGCAATTCTGAAATATTGGTGTGCTGCAACACTCCACAAATCCCTGTTTGACCTCATGGAAAAGAGGGAAAAAAACCCTTTAAATCTTGGCACATTTGAGTGAGTGGGAGATGGTGAACCTGTTTGCCTTGTTTGTTTCAAATAGAATCACAGAATTGTCAGGGCTGGAAGGGACCTCAAGGATCATCTAGATCCAATCCCCCTGCCGTGGGCAGGGACACCTCACGCTGGATCAGGTTGCTCAGAGCCACATCCAGCCTGGCCTTAAAAAATTCCAGGGATGAGGCTTCCACCACCTCCCTGGGCAACCTGTGCCAGTGCCTCATCACCCTCATGGGGAAGAACTTCTTCTTGACATCCAATCTGAATCTCCCACTTCTGACACCCCAAAAAGTCCCCTCCCAGCTTTCTTATAGCCCCCTTCAGAATCTGGAAGGCCACAGTAAGGTCTCCTCAGAGCCTTCTCCTCTCCAAAGTGAACAGCCCCACCTCTCTCAGCCTGTCCTGGCAGCAGAGCAGCTCCAGCCCTCTGATCATCCTTGTGGCCCTTCTCTGGGCATGTTCCAGCACCTCCAGATCCTTCTTATAATAGTGGCTCCAGAACTGGATGCAGTGCTGCAGGTGGGGTCTCCTTCCCCTGCTCTGGGTAGGGTTTCTTTTTGTACTGCGAGAGCTAAACCTTCATATTAAACACAGCTTTATGCAGACCAGGCTTAGCTACTAAATCAAAGCTGTCTTACTTGTCAAGCTCTGCTCTTTGCTTTTGGGTTTATTTACTCAGAATTTCCCCTTGTTTGAGGGCAGCCTTGGCAAATAGAGAATCCATTGCCCACCTCTGCCACAAGTTAGGCAGCTTCTTCCCTTTCGGCAAATCTTTCTTCTGCAGCCCAATCCACACTTCTAGTCTATGAGAGCTGCTTGCAGATTCCCAGTGCTGATGAAGACAAACTTATCTGTGCATTCAGTTGCTGTCCACTTTCAGCTTTGATTTATGCCCAACACCTCAGACTAGCAGAGTTGTGTCAGAAGTCAGGTCCTGATGTACAAGAAGATGCAGGTTTCTGTTTTGAGTGCTCCGTCAGGTCACGGAATTGGAGGAGGGTGGGGGTTGGAAGGGACCTCTAGGGATCATTGGTTCCATCCCTGCTGTTGCAGCAGGATCAGATAGAGTAAATCACCCAGGAATGTGTCCAGGCAGAGAAGGAGACTCTGTGACCTCTCTGGGTAGCCTACTGCATTGCTCTGCCACCCTCACAGGAAAGAAGTTTTTCCTTATGCTTAAGTGAAACCTCCTGTGTTCCAGGTTGTCCCTGGTGCTCCTTATCCTGTCACTGGACACCACTGAGAAGAGTCTAGCTCCATCCTCCTGCCCTTAGATATTTATAAGCATTAATGAGATCCCTCTCTGACTGCTTTTCCCTGGGATAAAGAGCCTCAGATCTCACAGCCTCTTCTCCTCAGACAGATGTTCCAGTTCCCTCACCAGCTTTGTAGCTCTCCACTGGACTCTCTCCATTAGTTGCTTTCCGTGAACTGAGGAGCCCAGAACTGGACAGATCATTCCAGATAAGCCCCAGGGCAGAGCACAGGATGAGACGAAGCTCCCTTGACCTGCTGAGGAGCCAACCACCTCCCTGGGGCTCCTGTTACAGTGGTTAAGAAACCTTTTAATGAAGAAGTTTCTTCTAATCTCTAACCTAAATCTCCCCTGGTGCAACTTGAAGCTCATTCATCTCTTCCTATCCTTTGTTACTAGGGATCAGAGACCAACCCCCACCTGGCTCCAGCCTTCTTTCAGGGAGTTGGTGAAAGGGTTGCACATAAATGTATCAGTTGAAAACTGTAGTTTCAATTTGAACAGATTTGAAGCTTTATTGTCATTCCCAGTCTCAGCTCATACTGGTTGAACCCTTAACTACTCTTCTTCCCACTGTCGGGTGATAGAACAAGAGGAAATGGACTGCAATCATGCCAGGGGAGGGTTAGGTTGGATATATGGGGGAAATTCTCTGCTGCAAGAGTGGTCAGGGATTGGAAAAGGTGGTGGAGTCTCCATCCCTGGAGGTGTTCAAGAAACCTGTGCCCACAGGTGCACTTGAGACATGGTTTAATGGCCATGGTGGTGTTAGGTTGATGGTTGGACTGGATGATCTCAGAGCTCTTTTCCAACCTTAATAATGCTGTGAGTCTGGATTCTGTGTGAGTGTAAAGCTGCTTCCACACTGATGTAGCTCAAAGGATGCTATTAGAACCATGCTCCTGCTTTAGTTGCAGTCAGGCAGTGCTCATCCAAGCTAAGCACTTTTCCCTTTCCCGAGTTCTGCCAGCAAGCAGGTGAAGAAGCAGCTGGGAGGAGACTGGGCCTGGACAGCTGATCTAAGCTAGGCACAGGGACATTCCATACCACAGGTCATGATGGTCAGTAGAGAAACTGGGGGGACTTGGCCAGGAGGAGCTGATCTCTGCTTAGGGACTGTCTGGGCATTCACCAGCTGCCGGCTGGATTTAACTCCGTTCTTCAGTCCTCTTTAGGCTTGCCCATCAGTTAGTTTTTTACCTAGGGAAGCTTCTACTGATCCAAGCCATGAGCAGGCAGTCTCTTCTCCCTAGTTTCAGGTGATGGAATATGGAGAGGAAATGACCTGAAGTTGTGCCAGGGGAGGGTTAGGTTGGAGATTAGGAAAAAATTCTCTGCTGTAAGAGTGGTCAGGGATTGGCACAGGCTGCCCAGGGAGGTGGTAGAGTAACCATGCCTGAAGGGAGGTGGTGGAGTCACCATCCCTGGAGGTGTTCAAGAAAGGTGTGGCCATGGCACTTGGGGTCATGGTTTAATGGCCACGGTGGCGTGGGGTTGATGGTTGGACTTGGTGAATTTAGAGGTCTTTTCCAACCAAAACAATTCTGTAATCCTCTGGTTCTGTGTTTGCCAATGTTATGATTTTATTGTTAATGAGCCATAAGAGTATTTGGCTGCTCTCCAGCTGATGTGACTGACATGTTGTCCTGTGGGGGTTAATTAGGTGCAAAGCTCTGAGATCTCCAAGATAAGGAGAAAATACTTTGGTACATTTCCTCTAAGATGCCTTTTGTGTGATTTATTAGCTGCACAGAGATTTCAACCAGAAACGTTAAATAGCTCTAACTTGTAAAATAGGGGAAGTTTAGGGCTCTGGAGGCTTTTTTCTTCATGAGCTGCCTGTGTTCAGAATTTGAAAATTAATTTATTGCTTATCTGAGAATTTATAGATTTAAATAATACTTTCAGAAAAGGAGGGGGGGGAAACCCCAAAACAGCAAAAAAAAAAAGTCCTGTTCAGAACATTAAACAAAATAAACTAAAGCTTGGATTTCCCTTTCTCAGCATTTGAGATCTGTCAAGGCAAACCTGAGGCACTACTGGATCAAAGCTGGGCTGGCCAAGCCATCATATCTCTCTCTCCATGTTCAGTAGAATCACAGAATTGTCAAATTTGGAAGGCATCATTCAGTTTCAATCCCTCTGCCATGGGCAGGGACACTTCACACTAGAGCAGGTTGCTCAGAGCCACATCCAGACTAGCCTTAAAAACTGCCAGGGATGAGGCTTCCACCACCTCCCTGGGCAACCTGTGCCAGTGTCTCAGCACCCTCATGGGGAAGAACTTTTTCCTAACATCCAGTCTGAATCCTAAGAGCTTAAGGAGGTGATCACAAGATGTATGCACATGGCACTCTGGGACATGGTTTAGTGGCCATGGTGATGTTGGGTCAGTGGTTGGACTTTGTGAGCTTGGAGGTGTCTTCCAACCTCAACAACTCTGTGACTGTATGAGGAGAAGCTTGCGGTCAATTTCTCTCTTTACTCCCTGAAAACACAGCCAGACATTAGATCACATTTTAGCTTCAGTATCCTGCTTTGCAGGTGCAGGGCAGTTAACAGGTCTGGTGGTAGCACTGGGAGAAGCTTTCACAGGTAAGGATTTCACAGATCACACCGGAATGCATCCAGGCAGGTCTTGAATATCTCCAGAGAGGGAGACTCACCGGGAAAAAAAAATCCTGATTGATTCTGTGATAAGCAGGAAAAAAACAACCAAACATTTAGGATGTTTTGAGAAGCTGACAAAACTCAGTCTGAATTCTTACAGTTGGTTGCTGTCTCTTCTTTTAAATTCTGATGCTGGTATCATGTCAGAGGCTTTGTCAGAGCAGGACATGGCTGTTCCCTGGAGCTGTTCAAAACGGCTAACCAAAAATTGCTGTTCTTAACTTTTCAACTGTCATAAGGAATTCAAAGTTCCAATCACTTATTATTTTTCTTGTTTTTTCCTTTGGCCAAACAGGTGTGTTGTATGAAGTCGTTCAGAGCCTCCCTGGGGTGGAGGATAATGTGGAAGTGGATATACATGTGAGCAGCCACAGGTGGAGAAGGCACTCAGAGGCTCTCAAATCAGTCAACACCAACAGAGCCAGCTTGGGGCAGGACTCTTCAGAGCCAGGGGGTTTCTCGGATGTGCTGCTGGAAGAAGGACATGACAACACCACCCAGATTGAGGTAGGAATTCATTCTGCCTGCTTTTCATTTGCTTGGTTACCTTTGGCTAGGGGTGAGTAAAAAGACAAAGGTATTTATTTCAGTGTACTGAAGAGAATATGATGGTCTTTGTGTCCATGGCAGCACGTGGAAGTCAGCTTTTCTCCTGTCCTGAGCCTGGAGCTTTGCCTTTCTCATTTTGATCTGCTGAGGATGTCTCTTACCTGTTTGCTAGAAAACAGCTGTGGAACCTAGGGAAGTCCTGTGTTGTTAGATCATCCTGAGGGTAGGGAGGCTCTGCAGAGAGACTTGGATAGATTGGATCCATAGCCAAATGTTAATAGGATGAGCTTCAACAAGGCCAAATGCCAGCTTCTGCACTTGGGCCACAACAACCACAAGCAGTGCTACAGGCCTGGGGTGGTGTGGCTGGAAACTGCCTGCAGAAAGGCATCTGGGGTTTGTAATGGAGAAGCAGCTGAGCATGAGCCAGCAGTGTGCCCAGGTGGCCAAGAGGGCCAATGGCATCCTGGCTGGGATCAGAAATGCTGTGTCCAGCAGCAGCAGGGAGGGGATTGTCCCCTTGGACTCTGCTCTGGTGAGGCCACACTTCGAGTCTTGTGTTCAGTTTGGGGCACCTCAATACAAGAGAGCTGTGGAGGTGCTGGAGCCAGTGCAGAGGAGGGCAAGGAAGCTGTGAGTGGCCTGGAGAGTGAATCTTGTGAGGAGAGACTGAAGGAGCTGGGGCTGGTTAGTGTGAAAGAGAGGAGGCTGAGGGGAGACCTCATGGTTGTGTACTGCTACCTGAAAGGAGGTTGTGGAGAGGCTGCTGCTGGTCTCTTCTCACAGGTAACTGTGAACAAGAGGGAAAGGCCTCAAGCTGCAAGTGGGTAGGGTTAGACTGGTTATTAGGGGATTTTTTTTTTCCCTTCCAAGAGTAGTCAGGGACTGGAATGAGCTGCCCAGGGAGGTGGTGGAGTCGCCAACCCTGGATGTGTTTGAGGATGGTTTGGATGTGGTGCTTAGGGCTATGGTTTAAGGTGAATCTTGTAAAGCAGTGTTATAGATTAGACTTGGTGATCCTGAGGGGCTTTGCCAACACAGCTGTTTCTGTGGTTCTGTGAAGACTGCCTTTGCTCTCTCCCAGGAGATCAACCAGTGCTGTGCATCAGAGAGGCAGGAGGAATGAAGGCCAGGAAGGGCAGCTTGTCATGGGTTCTAACTAGCTAGGGTGAAGCTTGTAGAGCAGAGGTATTGGTTGCACTTGGTGATCCTTGAGGGGCTTTTCCAATCTGAATGTTTCTGAGTGGTTCTATAGCAGTTCTCATGTGAGAGCTGCAGAAGGAGGTGGTATAAAAATAAAATAAACTGGAATGCCTTTCTGGAAGTTGAGGCCAACAGCTCAATCTGTGAGATTTTGCCTGGTTTTTTTTTTTTTTCTGGAGAGTGCTATCCAGATGTGAGAGATGGGAAGGGGAAAAGGCCCTGGAGAAATGAGACATTTGGAAGAATCCAGGGTTGGTCATTGAAACAGCCTGCCCATGCTAGCTGATTGTGGATCCTCCAAAGAAGAGTAACTTAGATCAGATCCATCTAGGTGACTCTTAGGATGTTCTCTCTCTGTTTTGTGGTTTTATTCAACCTCTGCTTATATCTTTGAAAGCTTAACTGTTGAGCTGCCCTCATATGCACATAACAGAAATCTAAGTGAGGTCTAGTTCTGTCTTTGAAGCTGTCCTCACTTTTAAGTAGAGTAGGGAGATCAGAAGTTGACCCTAATGTTGTGTTGTGATTGACTGGCACAAAAGAAGCCTTCAAGAAAGCTGGGAAGGGACTTTTTGTAGGGGCTTGTAGTGGTAGGATGGGGGGCAGTGGCTCTGAGCTGGAAGAGGGCAGATTTAGACTGGAGATTAGGAAGAAATTCCTTACAGTGAGGGTTGTGAGACACTGGAACAGGTTGCTCAGGGAGTCTGTGGATGCCTCCTCCCTGGAGGTGTTGAAGGCTAGGTTGAATGAGTGGGTGGTGTCCTTGCCCATGGCAGGGGTCTGGAATTGGATGATCTTTAAGGTCCCTTCCAATCCAACCCATTCTCTTTCTCTGGAGACTTTCATGGCCTGTCTGGATGTGTTCCTCTGTGATCTGTGCTAGATTGTGTGGTCCTGCTCTGTCAGGGGGGTTGGACTTGATGATTTCCTTGGGTCCCTTCCAACCCCTAATATCCTGTGAACTATCAAAGTGTCTCCACCTGTGGTGATTCTCCTGTTTCATCTTGGCAGTTCTACAGAAAGGCACTTGCTGACTTGGCTTTGTCTTTGTGGCTAGATCTCGAGTGTTAATGTGTTAACTGTTGTATTTCACGGATTTAGCTATTTTGCTCTTTAATACCCCTTTTTTTTTCCAATAAAATAGAGTTTGGCATAAGCTACCACTTGGCATTTTTTGGCCTTTGCTTCCAAAGCAAGAGCATTATTTATTTTTCAGCTTTGAGGAGCTCAGACTCAGACAATCAGCTCTCAGAATGCTGTTGTGGGGTTGTTATCTTGCACAGTAACAAAAGCAAAGCCTTAGAAGACTCATCTGAGGAGACAATGTGCTCTCTACAGCATGACTCACGATGGCAGTGCTTTCTGGGAGGTGTGCTTTGTGTTTGATGCTCTCTAAGCTTCTCAGCCTGCACAGCACTAATTATGTTTCTTGTTGCACAAATGCAGAAATCAGTAGTTGGTAAACTGTGCTTTTGAATTGCATGTGGATTGCATGATTCCTTTTTTTGCCTCAGAAGGCCACCAGTATCCTGGCCTGGGTCAGGAATAGTGTGGGAAGCAGGAGGAAGGAAGGGATTGTGCCTCTATGCTTAGCATTGGGATGGTCACACCTTGAGTACTGACTTCAGCTTTGGGACCCTCACAGCAAAAAAGACACTGAGGTGCTGGAGCAGGTCCAGAGAAGGCAATAAAGCTGGTGAGGAGCAGCAGAGGGACCTGGAGTTATTTAGTCTGGAGAAGTGGAGGCTGAGGGAAGACATCATTGCTTTCTACAGTTCCCTGAAAAGAGGTTGGAAGAAGGTGGATGTTGTCTTCTCACTTGCAACAAGTGGCAGAACTGAGAGGAAATGGCCTCCAGTTGTACCAGGAGAGGTTTAGGATGGAGATTAGAAGAAACTTCTGAAAGGAAGCAGACTCCCCAGGAAGGTGTTTGAAATAGGCAGAGGGATGTGGTTTAGTCTCAGCCTTGGATAGTGCTAGATAATGGTTGGACTGGATGTGGGTGTCCTGCAGATCAAGGGAGGTTCTCCTTCACCTCTGCCTTGGTGAAACCTCATTTTGAGTACTACCTTCAGTTTGGGGCTCCCCAGTTTAAGAGAGACAAGGATCTGCTGTAGAGGGTCCAGCAGAAGGCTATGAGGATGAGTAGGGGACTGGAGCACTGCTGAGGGACCTGGGGCTCCTTAGTCTGGAGAAGAGAAGACTGAGAGGGGATCTAATAAATGTTTATAAGTATCTGAGGGCTGGGGGTCAGGAGTGGGGGACAGGCTCTGCTCACTGCTCCCTGGGAAAAGACAAGGAGCATTGGATGGAAGCTGCAGCACAGGAGGTTCCAGCTCAACACAAGGGGGAACTTCTTTACTGTAAGGGTCCCAGAGCACTGGCACAGGCTGCCCAGAGAGGTTGTGGAGTCTCCTTCTCTGGAGACTTGCAAGGCCTGTCTGGATGTGTTCCTGTGACCTTAGCTAGGTTGTATGGCCCTGCCTTGGCAGGGCAGTTGGACTCACTGATCTCTTTGGGTCTCTTCCAACCTCTGACATCCTGTGGTCCCATGATCTTCTAGGTCCTTTCCATCAAAAAACGTTCTCTGTCTCTACTGTCACCTCTATATGGAGCTCCACTTCTTCATAATCACAGGATATGGTGTGAAAAACACTGCACATTTTCACCTCCAATTGCACTTTTAAAGCATTTGTAAGCCTTTCCCAGTGCTCAGTGGCCATGGCTATGTTAGTAACTACTGTGGCAAAACAGGAATGCCTTGGTGAATACCTTAGTGGGGGACCCTGGGGACCCAGCCTCCATACCAGACACATTTCAGGCACCAGTTCCTTTTCCACTAGTTGTCCAAACATCAACAGGGAACGAGAGCTCTGCTACCTGCCTTCATTACCTTGATGGCTGCAGGGCTTCAAGGATTAGCAGAAGGTTTGGGCATACCATGGCCATGAATCTGAGCCTATTTTAACATTATTAATGCTTATTTACTGAATAACAGTGATGTATTACACTCTTCTGTGAGCATGTAAGAAGGAAGGTAGTATATTTGCCCTGTTTTTCTCCTTGCTTGGAAGAGGGAATGCCAAGCTAGACGTAATCATTATGACAGATTTTCATGCTCATTGCTTTTTCAAGGACTTGCAGTGTTGGCAGTAACAAATTCCACCCTAAAGATTGCATTTGCTATGTATTCTTTATGCAGGGCTCACTAAACATTGCATTTCCTATTTATTCCAAATAAAAGGTACAGTAAAGAAAAGTGGCAGATTATTCAATAAACAAAACTAAACCCTAAGATGGCAGGGAAGAGCCCTAAGATGGGGTTAAAAGAAAACAGAGGTAAAGTTGAAATTGTGACACTGTGAAAGGCTAGAAATTTAGGAAAGGAAGGAGAAAAGCTCTGCAAAGAGATGTGGCCAGGCTGGATCCAGAGGCTGATGAGGTCACTTGTATAAGGTTTAGCAAAGCCGAGTGCTGGGTCCTGCACTGGGGTCACAACCACCCCATGAAGGCTCCGAGCTGGGGGCAGAGTGGTTGGAAAGCTGCCCAGGAGGAAAGGACCTGGGGTTGCTGACTGCCAGCTGAAGATGAGCCAGCAGTGTGCTCAGGTGAGCAAGAAGGCCACCAGCATCCTGGCCTGGATCAGGAATGCTGTGACCAGCAGGAGTAGGGCAGTGATTGCTCCTCTGTGCTTGGCAACGGTGAGGCCACAGCTTGAGTACTGGGTTCAGTTTTAGACCTTTGCTACAGGAAGGACACTGAGGGGTTGCAGCAGGTCCAGAGAAGGGCAGTGAAGCTGGTGAAGGGTCTGGAGAACAGGGCTGGAGAGGAGCAGCTGAGGGAGCTGGGGGTGTTTAGACTGGAGGAGAGGGAAGGGGACCTTCTGTCTATCTCCCACTACCTGAAGGGACCCAGGTGGGAATTGGGCTCTTCTCCCTAGTATCAGGTGACAGAATAAGAGGAAATGGCCTGAAATTGTGCTGGGGAGGGTTAGGTTGTCAATTAGGAAATCACCATCACTGGAGGCATTCAAGAGATGTGTGAAGATGGACACAGTCACTGCTTCTGCTAGTCTCTGCAGTGCAGTTCAGCTTCCAGAGAGCCGATGGCAAGAGGATATATTTGTATTGAGAAAAGAGAACTTCCATATGTCCATCACTCTGCATGAGCTGTCCTGAACTGCAGTGTCAAACAAATGCAGGAGGCAGCTCCTCCAGTACTGCTTCCAGTTCTGGAGCCCCTATTCTAGGAAAGATATGGAGGTGCTGGAACGTGTCCAGAGAAGGGCCACAGGTTAAGAGAGTTGGAGCTGTTCAGTTTGGAGAGGAGAAGGCTCTGATGAGACCTTATTGTGGGCTTCCAGATTCTGAAGGGGGCTACAAAAAAAGCTGGGAAGGGACTTTTTAGAGTGTCAGATAGTGATATGAGGGGGGGGAGTGGGGCAAAACTAGAAGTGGGGGATTCAGATTGGATGTCAGGAAGAAGTTCTTCCCCATGAGGATGCTGAGACCCTGGCACAGGTTGCCCAGGGAGGTGGTGGAAGCCTCATCCTTGGACCTTTTTAAGGCCAGTCTGGATATGGCTTTGAGCAACTTGATCTAGTGTGAGGTATCCCTGCTCATGGCAGGAGAATTGGAATTGGATGATCCTTGTCCCTTTGTGATGGTGCTGGAGCAGGCTGCCCAGAGAGGTTGTGGAGTCTCCTTCTCTGGAGACTTCCCAAACCCACCTGGATGTGTTCTTCTGCAACCTTCCCTGGGTGACCATGGTCTGGTGGGGGGATGAGACTTGATTTTTTTGAGGTCACTTCCAACCTCTAACATTCTGTGATTAGGAAGAAGTTCTTTCCAGTGAGGGTGGTGAAACACTGGCACAGGTTGCCCAGGAGACTGTGGACACTCGAGGGCAGGCTGGATGAGGCCTTATGCAACCTGGTCTGGTGGAAGGTGTCCCTGCCCATGGCAGGGGGGGTGGAACTGGATGACCTTTTATGTCCCCTTCCAACCCAAACCATTCTGTGATACTGTATTCATCATTGTCAGCCTTCCTGGTCAAGAAAACTTTTACATTTGTTTGGCAAGCTACAAAACACTTAAAAGAGAAACAGTATCTGGGATGGAGAGGTGATGTCCTGCTCTAGCATCGTTGAACAGGCAGGTTCTGCTCACACCAGAACTGAAACAGGCACAGAAAGATTTAAAACAATACATAATAATAATTTAAACAATCAGTTAGCTCCCAAGCTGCAGGAGACTTTGCAGCCTGTCTTGTTCTTGTGCTGTGAATATCTGCTGTGTTCTTTCCCTCCTCTGCAAAGCCAGGCAGCAAGGGCTCCTTGTGCAGTGCCTGTGTGTTGTAGCAGAGATTTACAACAGGATGCAAGAGCATGTAAAAAACACGACTCGGTTGTCTAATGCTGGGTGCCTCAGGAAAAAGCTGGAACAGAACTCAGAAGCTGAATTTAATAAACTCAGGGAGGATGATGTAGTTTTGAAATTAAGACACTTTACGGACATTAATCTGTCAGGAGAGATGGCCCTGGAAAAATTCCATCCTACAGGTGGCTGTTTGCAAGCATTCACTGCTTGAATATTACCATGCGGTGATAGAGGTGGTAGAGGGGGAGCTCTGACCCCTTTGGCTTTAGAAGAGCTTGGAATTGTCATGGATTTCCTAGCGACACAATCTTGGAGTCATAGAATTGTTAAGATTGGCAAACACCTTTAAGATCAAAGTTAGGCTGGGATGGTTCAGGAGCAGTCTGGAGGAGAAAGGCTTGGGGGTGTCAGTTGGTGCCAAAGTGCCCAGGAGCCAGCACTGGTGGCTGGCAGCCCAGAGACAGCTGTGTGCTGACTGCAACAGAGCAGGGAGAGCAGCAGCACAGGGAGGGGATTCTGCCCCTCTGCTCTGCTCTGCTCCGCTCCAACATCACCTGCAGCACTGCCTCCAGTTCTAGGGCCCTGGAGCTGCTGGTGAAGGATCCAGAGGAGGTCACAAAGATGATCAGAGGTCTGGAGAACCTCCCTTATGGAAACAGGCTGATAATTAGGGCTGTTCAGCCTGGAGACAAAAAGGCTCCAGAGAGACCTTAGAGCAGCCTGCCAGAACTTGAAGGGTGCTGCAGGAGAGCAGCAGCTGAGGAGGGACTTTTGACAAGGGCTTGGAGTTATAGGATGAGAGGGAATGGATTGAAGCTTGAGAAGTGAAGATTTCTGCTTGATATTAGGAAGAAATTCTTTGCAGTGAGGATGGTGAGACACTAGAACAGGTTGCTCAGGGAGGTTGTGGATGCTCCCTCCCTGGAGGTATTCAGGACCAGGTTGGATGAGGCCTTGAGTGACCTGTTCTAGTGTGAGGTGTCCCTGCTTATGGCAGGGGTTGGGACCGGATGATCTTGAAGGTCTTTTCCAGTCCAAAGCATTCCATGAATCTATGATGCCAACTGTAACCCAACTGCCATGACCATTTAAGGATACCCTGAAGCATCACATCTAAAGTTTCTTGAACACCTCCATGGATGATGAGTCCACCACCTTCCTTGGCAGTCTGTTCCAGTACCTTGCCACTCTTATAGGATAGAGACCATTCCTCATCTCCAAGGTGAACTTCCCCTGGCACAGCCTGGGTTCATTTGCTTTTGTCGCATTGATATTTAACTGGGAGGAGAGACCAACACCAGCCTCACTCCAGCACCTTTTGCCACCCAGAGTTTCTACCCACAGGAAGGCTTCTCCTGTATCAGTCCCAGTCACTCATGGAAGTGAAGATGTCTCATTCTGTCTGGCAAGAACAACAGGAGGGGTTGAGCTTTACAGCCCTTGGGACTGGAGAGCAATTACTCTCAGCTCCTGACAGCGATGTCAGCGTGGCCACTGCTGTGCTCCTCCTGCAAGCCTCAGCAAGGGGACAAAACCAGCACTGAAGACAGAGATTTCCCTTAGGTGGATAAATGCTGAGTGCTCTCATGCACTGCATTAAAAAGCAGGAAAACTTGGCCACACAGAATTGGAAGGCTGAAAACTGGATCATCCCACAGTCATAGAGTGAGCTGTCACTCTGGCCAAGCCTGCTTTTATTTTCTTCCCTTTCTCTTTCCTTTTTGCTTTTTTCCCACACCCCACACCTCTTTTTTTTTTTTTTTGGCCCTTCTTTTTTTTTGCCCTTTTTTCCCCCCCTTTTTTTATTATTTGTTTTTTTCTTTCCCTCTCAAAGCTTTCATGCCACCTGCATGTTAGGGGTTGAAAGGGACCTTGAAAGATTGTTGAGTCCAACTCTCCGGTCAAAACAGGATCACCCGGGGCAGGTCACACAGGAATGCAGCTGGAGGTTTGGGAATTCTCTAGGGAAAGAGACTCCACAACCTCTCTGGGCAGCTTGCTCCAGGGCTCTGGCACCATCATAGGGATGAAGCTTTCCTTCCTGTTCCCATGCCACTTCCTCTGCTCCAGCTTGCCTCCAGTGCCCCTTGTGCTGCCTTTGGCCACCTCTGGCTGCATCCTCACGACACTGCCCTGCACATCTTCAGCACAGCAATGAGGGCAGCCCTCAAGCTCCTCTGCTCCAAGCTCCCAGCCCCAGCTCACTCAGCCTGGCCTCACAGGAGATGTTCCACTGCCTGCAGCAGCTTGGGTGTTCTGTGCTGGACTCTTTCAAGCAGTTCCCTGAGGTTGTTCTTGAGCTGAGTGGCCCAGAACTGGATACAATATTCCAGATGTAGCCCCATCAGAGTAGAGAGGGAGGAGAATATCTCTTGACCTACTAACCACAGCCCCTTTAATATACCCCAGGATGCTCTTGGCCACAAGGGCACATTGCTGGAAAATTTCTTCTGATACCCAACTTAAACCTCACCTGGAGAAACTTGAGGCCATTTCCTCTCGTCAGATCAGTTGGTACTAGGGAGAAGAGACCAACCCCAATGTGGTTCCAACCTCCATTCAGGGATCTGCATGTATCTGTGCCGTTGATCACTTTCCTCATCCTGAGCTGTAAGAGAGAATCTTTACTTCCAAAGCCTGTTTCCTGATTTGGCATCTCTTAGGGCCTTTAATTACCTAAACAGAGCAGTCTGCTTGTTTAGCTTTCCCATTTGCAGTTCAGCTAATTTGATAAAACAGTGTTTGCCTTTCTCTTTTGGTGATCCTCAACCATTCCAGAAGGAATTCCACGGGCAACATTATTTTCATGTTCCCATTCATTGTAAACTCTGGGATGGTGTTGAGCTCTGCATCAGGGCAGAGTTGTTTCCAAAGCACTGCCACATCTTAATGGAGGTGATAAAGTATCACAGTAATGTGTTTTCAGTGCAAAGATTGAACCAGGTTTGGGGCTTTTAATTTTTTTTTATTTCCATTAAAACACTGGAAAAAACAAGTGGGGAGGGATGGAGGTCTGCAGAAGAAAGATTTGCCACTGGAGCTGGCTGGTTCTTTAGAGAGTAAAGGAGTGCTCCTTCTAGGCTGAAATCCGTGTGTGCAAAAAGCTCTAAGAAAAGAAACTTGAAAGAAAGCAGGGAAATGCAGTTTTCTCTTTGATACTTACTCTCTAACTTTGCTTCATTTTGAATCCTGCCCCCAGTTCTGCCTTCCCCATCATAAGAACTGTCGAAACAAGGCCAGGGGAGGCCACAAGGATCATCCAAGATCTGGAGCGCCTCTGCTGTGAGGATAGGCTGAGGGAGCTGGGGGTGTTCAGACAGGGGAAGAGAAGATTCTAGAAGACTTCAGAGTTGCCTTCTAATCCCTGAAGGGATCCTACAGGAAAGCTGCAGAGGGACTTTTCGTGAGAGTGTCTGGAGACAGGCCAAGGGAGAATGGTTTGAAGCTGAGGAAGAGCAGGCTTAGACTGGAACTGAGGAAGAAGTTGGTGGTGAGACTCTGGAATAGGTTGCTCAGGGAGATTGTAGCCAGATGGAGTTAGTTTCTTCTGCCAGGCAAGCAATGACAGAAAAGAGGACACAGCCTCAAACTGTGTCAAGGCAGGTTCAGGCTGGATGTTAGGAAGAAGTTCTTCACAGCAAGAGTGATTGGCACTGGAATGGGCTGCCTGGGGAGGTGGTGGAGTCACCATCCCTGGAGGTGTTTAAAAGGAGGCTGGATGAGGCACTTGGTGCCATGGTTTAGTTGATTAGAAGGTGTTAGCTGATAGGTTGGACTGGATGATCTCGGAGGTCTTTTCCAGCCTGGTTGATTCTGTGACTCGCTTTTCTTCTGTGTCCAGCTGAGTTTTCCAGCAGTGAAGTCAGCCTTTCTGGCTGCTCAGCAGGCTGATGCATCACTGTCTTGTTTTCTTTCAGCTGCACAATGTTAATCTAGACCAAAGCCTCATAGAACATTTCATATTCAATGTATTCATTGCTTACTTATATCAAGGGCATCTCAGTGCTTGCACTGGGTCTTGCTACAGCCTTCAGGTGGGCTGAATTCACTGCCAGCTCTGCAAGAATCACAGAATCCTTTCAGTTGGAAAAGCCCTTGAAGATTATAGAGTCCAACCATTCTCTAACTCTACCGAAGCTGAGGCTAAACCATGACCCTCAAGTTGGAAAAAAAATGAAGTCTGACCATTGCCTAACTCTGCTTTGGCTGATGCTAAACCATAGAACTGTTCATAGAACTGTTGAGGTTGCAAGAGACCTTTGGGATCAAGTCATCAGCGCCACACCTTTGCTTCTTTGAAATACATGCAGGGATGGGGATTCAGCCACCTCCCTGGGCAGCCTGTGCCAGTGCTCGAGAACCCTCTCAGGGAAGAAGTTTCTACTAATCTCCAACCCAAACATCCCCTGGCACAATTTGGGGCAGTTTCTAGGAACAAGTGATAGGAAAAGAGAAACCAACTCCCACCTGGCTCCAGCCTCCCTTCAGGGAGCTGTAGAGAGCAATGAGGTCTCCCCTCAGCCTCCTTTTCTCCAGGCTAACCAACCCCAGCTCCATCACCTGCTCCACACAAGACCTGTTCTCCTGCAGTGTTGTAGCAATGAGCATGTCAACATTTCCATTGTTTCCATCTGAACTTAGGTGTGCTTTTTTCTGCTAATAACTCAGGTATTGCTAAAAGAATTCAAAAGGTGAAGAGGAGGGGTGAGATTTCTCCTCTTGGTGGAGAGGCCAGGGAACGAAAGAGATTAAAAGCAACTTTCCCCTCTCCAAAGGAAGAGAATTCACAGTTCTCTGTGGTAATCCTGAGTTCCTTTGCAGCTGCTTAGCCATGGTGGCACACAAGACATTATTGAACATGCTGCTGGTAATGAATTTTTGCAGCAAAGGAGGAGACAGGGACAGGGGATTCAGGCTTCAATGGAACCTGCTTGGACATTTTCTTGACCAGAATATTTTCCGTTTCCCCATCCCTCTTTGTCTCCAAGTTCCTAAAGCACATCATGATTACTCCAGAATCATTGAGCTCTCAACTGAAAAGAGCTATGAGCAGTATCCACGCCAGCCCTTGTACCTCCTTTCTGGGTTAATGATGTCACTCGTGCTCTGTGCCAGCTGAATCCAGGGCATTATCTCAGCCCTCGCCTGCAGGAGTTTGCTGGGAAACAATTGCCCCTGTGCTTGGTACTGGTGAGGCTGCATCTCAGACACTGTCTTCAGTTTTGGGCCCTCACTCCAAGAAGACTGGAATGAGTCCAGAGGAGGGCAACAAAGCTGGGGAAGAGTCTGTAGAACGGGGCTGGGGAGGAGCAGCTGAGGGAACTGTGGGTGTTTAGTGTGGAGAAGCAGCAGCAATGAGGTCTTCCCTCAGCCTTCTACAGCTCCCTGAAAGGAGGTTGCGGTGAGGTGGTGATTGGGCTCTTTTCCCTAGTGTCAGGTATAGACCAAGAGGAAATGGCCTGAAATTGTGCCAGGGGAGGGTTAGTGTGGAGATTAGAAAAAAATCTTTGCTGCTACAAGCAGTCAGAGATTGGAACAGGCTGCCCAGGGAGCAGTCACAGTGCCAGAAGGTCTTCAAGAACTGTGTGGCCATGGCACCTGGGGACATGGATTAATGGGCATGGTGGTGTTGAGGTGGTGGATGGACTCGATGCTCTTAGGTGTCTTAGAATCATAGACTCATTCAGAGTTGGAAGGAACCACAAGGATCATCTAATTCCAACCCCCCTGTCACACTTCACACCAGATCAGGCTGTCTAGAGACTCAGCCAGCCTGGCCTTAAACACCTCCAGGGATGAGGCTTCCACCACCTCCCTGGGTAACCCATTCTAGGGTCTCACCACCGTCATGGTGAAGAACTTCTTCCTAACATCCAGTCTGAATCTACCCATTTCTAGCTTTGTTCCCTTCCCCCCAGTCCTATCACTACCCCCCCCAGCTTTCTTGTAGGCCCCCTTAAGATACTGAAAAGTCACCATAAGGTCACCTCGGAGCCTTCTCCTCTCCAGACTGAACAGCCCCAACTCTCTCAGTCTTTTCCATCCAAATTCTGTAGTTTAATGAGTAAAAGCTGAATGTTAGTGTGGCTGTGGAGGCTGGGAAGGTCTCCTCTGTGCATTGTGTTCACCTGGAGCACCCTGATGAGGGAGGCTTGTACCAAAGAATCACAGAATTAACTAGGTTGGAAAAGACCTCTAGGATCACTGAGTCCAACCTATCACCTAACCCTTCTAATTAACTAAACCATGGCACTAAGTGCCTCATCCAGGCTCCTTTTAAACACCTCCAGTGATGGTGACTCCACCACCTCCTGGGGCAGCCCATTCCAATACCAATCACTCTTTCTGTGAAGAACTTGTTTCTTATGTCCAGCCTAAACCTGCTCAGGCACAGCTTGAGACTGGGTCGTCTTGTTCTAGAGGTGATGCAGACAGTAGAGCTTGATGCTGTGCAAACCCACCAGCCCCGGCTTGTTTCACAGCTCACAGCAAATCCTGCACGTCTGGGCAGAGCAGGGAATGAGGCTGAATACGTTATTGGGTGGTTAGCACGCAGGAACTGGGGGTAAGTAAGTAAAAAGCTGCTGCACTAAGCCACATAATTCCAGTTTGGAAAACACTAATCCTTAGGGAGAGATTTTGAGCACCATAGGAGTTCTGCTGCTGACATTGATGAATTACTCCCTGCCACTCTGAAAGTCTTTCATGTTTTTGTAATATGGGAGAGTCAATTACCTGCTGTCCCCAAACAGGAACATCTTGGCATGGAAGCAGAGGGGAACACTGGCTCAGGTTTGGTCAGACCCCTCCTTTGGTTTGCTGTACATTTGGTAATTATCACTTGAGGGCTTTCAGCATTTCTCAGTCCTGTCCTGGCTTCCTTCTGATTGCACAAGCTACAGAAACTTTGCAACGAGAGCAATAAAGGAGGCCAAAGCTCAGAATTCTTATTGAGAGGAGAATCACAGCATGGGACCTATAGGTAGGGGTTGGAGGGGATGTCTAGAGATCATCCAGTCCAAGCCCCTGCCACAGCAGGATCACCCAAAGCAGGTCACACAGGCAGACATCCAGGTGGGTTTGGAAAGCCTTGCAGAGAAGCAGACTCCATGACCTCTCCAGGCAGCCTGCTCCAGGCCTCCAGCACCCTCACTGTAAAGAATTCTCCTCATGTTGAGCTGAAACCTTCTATGCTGCAATTTGCAGCTGTTGCTCCTTGGCTTATTGGTGCTGACCACTGAGAAGAGATTGGCCCCAGTCACATAACACCCACCCCCAGATATTGATAGACACTGATCAAATCCCCTGTCAGCCTTCTCTTCTCCAGACTAAACAGCCCCAGGGCTCTCATCCTTTCTTCATAGCAGAGATGTTCCAGTCCCTTCATCATCCTCATAGCTCTCTGTTGAACTCTGTCCAGCAGGTCCCTGTCTCTTGCACTGGGGAGCCCCAAACTGGATGTAGTATTGCAGGTGTGGTCTCACAGGCTAGAGGGTGACCAGAGTTTGGAAAGTGTTATTCTAAAGCTGTGCATTTCCAGTTAAATCACAGAATGGGCTGGGTTGGAAGGGACCTCCAAAGCTCATCCAGTCCAAGCCCTCTGCACTCAGTAGGGACATCCTCAACTAGATCAGGTTGCCCAGAGCCTTCATAGAATCATAGAATGGTTTAGGTTGGAAGGGACCTCTTGAACTGCACCTTGAATAGATCCAGGCATGAGATCTCAACCACCTTCTGGGGCAACCTCTTCCAGTATTCCATCACCCTCATGATGTGGAACTTGTTTCTAAATGCTGTGAGCTGCTGAAGAAATTCTAATGAAAGGCTTTAATAGCTGCAGTGTTTCATGCACAGAACAGAAATGAGTAAGGAAGGAAAATAATGGGGGTTTTTTGGTTGTATTTTCTTTCTTCAGTAACACTGTTGTGCATCAGAGGAATGGAGCACCTCTCCTGTGGGCACAGGCTAGGAGAGTTGGGGCTGTTCAGCCTGGAGAACAGAAGGCTCTGGGGAGACCTTAGAACAGCCTTCTCATGCTTGAAGGGGTTACAAGAGAGCTGGAGGGGGTTTTTTGACAAAGCTATGGAATGACAGGATGGGAAGTGATGGCTGCAGACTGAAAGAAGATGCATTTGGATTAGGAAGAAATTCTTCTCCATGAGGGTGGTGAGGCACTGAAACAGGTTACCCAGAGTAACTGTGGAGGGTCCAAGCCTGGCAGTGTTGAAAGAGAAGTTGAAGGGGCCCTGAGCAACCTGGTCTGGTAGGAGGTGTCCCTGCTCATCACCATGGAGGTGGAAGTAGATTGTCTTTAAGGTCCCTTCCAACCCATTCTGTGATGCCCATGCACTGTGCCCAGCTTTTCACAGACCATCAGTACTCCAAGAGTAAGTTGGCAAAGGAAGTTATGGGGAGTCTGCAAAGCACATTGCAGGGAAAACAACCCAAAAAGGAACAGCAAACTTTCAGATGCTCAGAAGGTTCTTTTAGCTGCACAACATTGAATAGAGGTAGTGAGATGTGACAGGGTTACAGGAGGTTTGCTTTATGTGTTTGTCTCAAGCTCCATGACTTATTCATGAGTTCCTATTAATATTTTTTTAAGTAAATGAAAGCTGCACTGCTGTAGAGTATTCTTTCTGTAGTCTTAGCAACAAAAGCAAGGGAGGGAGAGAACTTGCAGATGGAAAATCCTGTCTGATCTCACACAGGTGGAACAGAACTGTGTCATGAGGGATAAAAAGCTGCAACCTCTCAAATGCATTTCCCTTTTGCTTTGCTACAGGCAGTAAACCAAGCAGCATTCTCAGCTCCTTCCTGCCTCACAGAACGTTAGAGGTTGGAAAGGATCTCCAGAGGTTAAGTCCAACCCCCCTGCCAAAGCAGCATCACCCAGGGTAGTCCACACAGGTATGCATCCAGGTGGGTTTGGAAAGTCTTCTAGAAAAGGAGCTTCCACAACCTCTCTGGACAGCCTGCTCCAAGGCTCCAGCACCCTCACCGTGAAGAAGCTTCTCCTCATGTTGAGGTGAAACCTTCTATGTCCAAGCCAATATCTATTGTTCCTTGTCTTAGTACTGCAAATCACCAAGAGCTTGGCCCCAGCCACTTGACACCCACCCCTCAGATTCTGATAGAAATTAACCAGATCCCCTCTCAGCCTTCTCAGGCGAGGCATAGATGCTTCATTCCCTGTGTTTCCCCATACTACAGCAGGCACAGTCTGGCTCCTGAGTACTGCTGCTTAGCTTAGCTATTTCCAGGACAGGCCAACAACGACTCCCACGTGTCAGCAGCCTGCTGGGTGCTTGCTTTGTGGAGTATCTCTGGCTAGCAGGCACTGTGCTTCATAGCAGGCTTGGGGAGGATGTTTGGAACATCCTTCTTCCTCTCTTAGAGGAGGGCAGACAAATGCTCCCTGCATTGGTGGCGCCGGGTAGGCAAATCCTCTGCGTGGGTGGCGCCGGGCAGGCAAGTCTTATGGTTTAATAATTCAGGTGTTTTGCACGTGAGAGCTAAACTCTCTGATTGAACAGGTTGCAAGCTTTGGTTGCTCTGCAAAGAATCCATGGTGCTGCAGGTTGTCCCTTTGTGATGAGTGTGCTGCAGGCTGGTGCCTGCTGAGCATCACACAGCTCCTTCAGCAAGGACTAATGCTGAGAGGGGTGAACATAGGAGACCTTGAAAAGCTTCACATTGGGCTTTGTCCCTGCAGAGAAGAAGATACCACATTAATAAACTCCTGTTCCTGCCTCTATTAACTTCCTATCAGTTGTACGTGCTCTTGCAACTGCTTTCAGCACTGAGCCCCGGTGGATGACAGTGTTAACTGGTCAGGAATTGCAGCGCAGAGCAGTGAGTGTGGAGGAAACTTTGCCAATGTCAAAAGGCCTGACCAACTAGAATACTACACCTGCAGGTGTTAACTTAGTCCTGCAGATCTCTAACACTTTCCATCCCAATTTATATTTGCCATTTCCCCTCCCTATATAAAGCCTCAGGGCTGCTGGTTCTTGGTTGCTCTCTTTTCTCTCCCCTCACCTGTTTTGGTAAGGCTGTACCTACCAAACCCTAGGAACATCAACTAGAGGAAGAAAAAGCAGCTGGCATCCAGTTATGAGCTCTGATGTTGCCTAGCAGTGTGCTGTGGTAAACCTCTTAACCTCTCTGTGTAGTTGAAAGAAGAGAGAAAAACATCCCCAATGCAAACCACTAGAGATCAGGCACCCAGAAGTTACATTTTGGTACATAAGTTTTGGTTGCCTTCTCCCAGTCCTGGGAGACAGTTTGTGAAGTGATCAATGAAAAATCAATCAGCTATCCAAGGCTGCCTTCAAATATTTGTGATTAAGTGTTTAGATTCATTGCCAGCTGCAGTAGCAGACAATCAGATTACAATTTAATTTCCTAACTCTAGCCCCTTGAACTACTCTGTTAATGGAAATGCCATTTGTTAGAGTTGCACTGAGGTGACACCAGAACAAACAAACTCTGAAGCCATCAAGGATCTCGAATTAGACTCGACGGAAGCACAACTTCATCGCTGTCAAAAGGTGGTCTGGTGTTTGATTGTTAGCAAGCTGCACTAAGATATTGCCCAAATATTGCTAAAATCAGAGACAAGGCCTGGTTTTGACTTAAAGGAACCCAAAATTAGCACACCCAAAATTAGTGCTGAGGAAATGAATCACCAAATACTGCATCCCAATAGTCACCTTTAACACTGACTGTGGTTATAGAGGCAGAGCCAATGCAGTTAACCAGGTGATGCTCTCTAAAAGCTGAATTTCTAGAATGAAATGGAGACACTGGAAGGAGAAAGCAGACAATTACATATTTTAAAATAAGGCTGCTTTTGAGGGAGAGAGCAAAAATAATAAGAAAATAGTTATTGGGAAACAGAGGAAGGAGAGGAACTGGCAATTAAAAGTATTTCCCTAATGAAGCAAAACAGTACTGGTAATTCATTCTGCAGAAGGAGAAACAACATCCTTTCTGATAGAATGAGCCAACAACAAGATGGCTTTGAGCACATACAAAAGAACCTGGGGGTGTCAGCTGGTGCCAAAGTGCCCAGGAGCCAGCATTGGTTACTGGCAGCCCAGAGCCAGCTGTGTACTGACTGCAGCCAGAGCAGGGAGAGCAGCAGCACAGGGAGGGGATTCTGCCCCTCTGCTCTGCTCAGACCTTACCACCAGCACTGCCTGCAGCTCTGGGGCCCACAGCACAAGAAGGACCTGGAGCTGCTGGAGAGGGTCCAGAGGAGACCACAAAGATGATCAGAGGGCTGGAGAACCTCCCCCGTGGAGACAGGCTGGGAGAGCTGTGGGTGTTCAGCCTGGAGAAAGCTCCAGGGAGACCTTAGAGCAGCCTTCCAGTACCTGAAGGGTGCTACAGGAGCGTTGGGGAGGGATTTTTAATGAGGGCTTGGAGTGACAGGGTGGGAGGGATGGAGGAGAGCAGATTGAGACTGGAGGTTAGGATTACAGCAAGGGTAGTGAGACACTGGAGCAGTCTGCTCAGGGAGGCTGTGGATGCCCCTTCCTGGAGGTATTCAAGGTCAGATTGGACACAGCCTTGAACAACCCATGCTAGTGGAAGATGTGCCTGCCCATGACAAGGGGATTGTAACTAGATGCTTTAAGGTCCCTTCCAACCCAAACCATTCTATGATTTGCATTCTTATCCAGTCTCACATAATGATTGTCACTCTTTTCTGTCTCGAATTCATCTCCAGAGAGGGAGATTCCACAACCCCTCTGGGCAGCCTGTTCCTGTGTTCTGTCACCCTCACAGGGAAAAAATTCCTCCTCATGTTTAAATGAAACTTCCTATGCCTCAGCTTCCACCACTGCCCCTTGTGCTGTCATTGGGCATCACCCAGCAGAGCCTGCCACTTGCTGTGCTGCTGCCATATAACAGCATTTAACACAGATCAGTGTAGCTACAGTCATAACCTAGCAATGTTAGGATGCAATTTCCCAGTTTTATAGGATCTGATAGCCCAGGAACCCTGAGGAATGCTTAAGCTGAACTGTCCCCTCAGAACATGAAAGCTCTCATTGCACAGATAAGCTACCTGTGAAGGACCACATGAAAGCCTGGCGGAGGATATAAACAGTGACTGCAGCTTGGGAAGCTCAATTGTTAGGAGTGCTTCTATGATGCTCAGAAGCACCAATTTCATTTCATAACCACTTTGCATCAAGGAGAAGCTCTCTGCTGCTCAATTTTGTGACACAAGTTGTTTGCTCTGTATCCATCTCTAGTGAGGAAACGTGCAATTGACTGAACTGCCTTGCTGCTTTCACAGTGGCAAAGCTGCAGTCTGCTCTTTGGGGGGGGGGGGGGCAGGGCTTGGTGTATTTTTTATTCTCTAAAACGAATATTTGATGTGGGAAGAAATTAGGAAATTAGATAGATAAGCATTGCATCCATGCAGTGTGCAGGGCAGTGTCAGGAGGATGAAGCCCATGCCCTGTGAGGAGAGGCTGAGGGACCTGCAGGTTTTTGGTCTGATGAAGAGAAGACATAGAGGGAATGTAATCAATGTTCATAAATAGCTGAGGGCTGGGGATCAAGATGGTGGGGACAAACTCTTCTCAGTTGCACCCTGGCGTAGGACAAGGGGTAGTGGGTATAAACTACCACCCTCAGTAAAGAAGTTTTGCCTTATGGTTAGATGGAACTTCCTGGGTTCTAGTTTGTGCCCGTTCCTCCTTGTCCCGTCATTTGGCACAACAGAAAAGAGCCCAGCTCCATCTTCTTGACCTCTGCCCTTTAGATGTTGATCAGATCCCCTCTCAATTTGCCCTTTTCCAGGCTAAACAGCTTCAGGTCTGACAGCCTTTCTTTGTAAGACAGGTGCTCAAGTCCCCTCAGCATCCTAGTCACCTCCTCTGGACTCCATCCAGTAGTTCCCTGTCTCTCTTGAACTGAGGAGTCCAGAACTTGACACAGTACTTCACAGGAGAGCTCAACAGGGTAGAGGGGCAGAAGACCCTCTCTTGGCCTGCTGGCCACACTCTTCTTAATACTCCCCAGGGTCCCATTGGCCTTCCTGACCAGAAGGGCACATTGCTGTCCGATGGTGGACTTCTCCACCAGCACTCCCATGTCCTTGTTAGTTGTGAAAAGCTGGACATGCAGAAATCTGCCCACTTACAGCCACAGCTGCGATAGTTTCTGCCTTTCCTTGATTGTGAAAGGCTGGGAATGCAGAAACTCTGCCCAGCTATAGCCACAGCTGCAATATTTCTTGTTTATCAGCAACAAGCTATCGTGGTAATTATTTCTTCTTCTTTGTCTCACAGAGCTTCTTTCCTCTAGACTTGGTGATGCCTTAAATGTAATTTTTAATTTCTCTGGAAAATTCTGTCGGGATGATAAATTAGACTGGGAAAAGAGATCTTTGTTGTCAGAACCTTTTCATTCACTGTACCTGCTTTGTATGTGTGACAGTAATAAGGGCTCCTTTTGAAGGAGTTGGTGAGGTGGCTTGCTCTTGTCATCTTCCTGACAGCACAGTTTTAATTGTGTTTACTTCTGTGACTGCTCCAAAGCTGCTGAAGTTGTTAGAAGTTGCTTTAAAAGCCTCACTGAGATTTACTGTGCGATTACATCCTGGTGTAGCACTTGATGTAGTTGGTTAGCAGCAGACTTGGTGTTTAAACAGTGGTTGAGCTCAATGATCTTAAAAGTCTTTTCCAACCAAAATGATTCTGTGGTTCTACAGCAGAAGACGGAGAAAAGATCCCACTCTGCTCTGCCCTGGGGAGGCATCCAGTTCTGGGCTCCCCAGTTCAAAAGGGACAAGGATCTGCTGGAGAGAGTCCAAGGGAGAGCTACAAGGATGCTAAAGGGACTGGAGCACTGCCTGAGGAGGAAGGGCTGAGAGCCCTGGGGCTGCTTGATCTGCAGAGAAGGCTGAGAGGGAATCTGAGCAATGTCTATCAATAGCTGAGGGCTGGGGGTCAGCAAAGAAGGGAGAGGGACAGCCTCTGCCCACTTGTGCCCTGCCATAGGATAAGGGATGGAAACTGCAGCACAAGAAGTTGCACCTCATGCATGGTGTGCAACCATGTGTGGCCCCAATTGGGTCATGGTGGGGGTGTCAGGTCTGCATGGTAGCACAGAGTGATGGGAGGGCAGTTCCATGCTGCTTGCTGGATATAGCAGGTGCTGCAGAAGAGGAACTTCTCCATCCCAAGTAGGGCAAGTACACAATTAGGGTAATTCTCAATTCTAAGGCCACCTTTTCTATTTGCTGTGTCACTGTCTGCTTTCTAAGCTTATTCTGGTTCTGACATACTGTAACTGAGGTGCAGAGAGAAGGGAGGAACTGAGAAATAGCATTCTGTGCTTTTTGGCATTACTCTTAGCTCTTCAGCAGAGAGCTGTGGATTGCAATGTTGCAGGGGTACAACAGCTTGGGATGAGTGAAGGTAACCTGGGAATTTGGGCTGTGTTTCATCTTTTCACTGTCTTAGATATCTTTTAGGAAGGTGCAGACCATCAGAGCTGTTGGCCTGGAAAGGAATTTTGGAATTTCCCTAGTTAGCTTTTTAAACATTTAGTACATTTTCTTTCCTACATTTTGTGGGGTTTTTCTGCTTTGCTAAGTGTGGATGATTGCAAATGCAAACTGCCTGCAGTGAGGTCGAGTGCTCTGGGCAACCTGATGTAGTCGAGGATGCCCCTGCCTACTGCAGAGGGAGTTGGACTGGGTGAGGGGAGGGGAACATCTTCCTTAGGAGGAGAGCCTGAGGGAGCTGGGGCTCTGCAGCTTGGAGAGGAGGAGTCTGAGAGGTGACCTCATTCATGTTGATAAAGATGTAAAGGTGAGTGGCAGGAGGCTGGAGCCAGGCTCTGCTGGGTGATGCTCAATGACAGCACAAGGGGCAGTGGTGGAAGCTGAGGCATAGGAAGTTCTGTGGAATTTTTTCCCTGTGAGGGTGACAGAGCACTGGAACAGGCTGCCCGGGGGGGGTTGTGAAGTCTCTCTTTATGGAGATATTCAAAACCTACCTGGATGTGTTTCTGTGTGATCTGCTCTAGGTGATGCTGTTCTGGCAGGGGGTTTGGACTGGATGAGCTTTTGAGATCCCTTCCAGCCCCTTGGCGTTCTGTGACTTTTTCAGGTCCCTTCCAATCCAGACTATTTTATGATTGTTTGATTCTAAGTGTCATGCAGAGTGTTCTGAGTGTTGGAGGCTCAGCTTTGTCACTGAATTAAGCAGATACTGCCAACATTGTGTCTTCTGAACCATGCACTTGTCTGAGAAATTGGTATCTGCAGGCTGGAGGATCTAATGGACCGCTAGCACAACCTCCCAGTGCTCATTTAGGCTTCCTGCATTGTACTCTGAGTATGCTGTGGTGTTAGCATGAGACTGCTCTCATTTTAAAGACCATGACAAGAGGAAGCTTTCTTCTTTAAATATATATATTTGTTTCTCTCTGAGTGGCAAATGTACAGATTTGGAGATGTAATACCAAGTAGCACTGTAAAGTTAGAGCTATTAGGAAGTTTTTGGATGTCCATATAAAGGACATTCTGGTAAATTGCTTTCCCCATGAGAACAGTCAGGCATTGGAATAATCTCCAATGGATCCCCCTGCAGTGGACAGTTTCAAAACTCACCTGGGCAGGATGCTGAGCCAGCTTATTGCAACTCCACTATTACTTAGATGGACCCAATGATCCTAGGGGTCCCTTCCAACTTGGCATTCTGTTATTCTGTGAAACTCTGTTTAGAAATGCTAAAAAATAAAGTTTTGAGGGTGTCTAAATGCTCATTGCTTTCTAGAGCTTGGCTGTTGTTAAGGGAAGTTACAGGCTGAGAGAATCTGGGCTGGCCAGCTTGGAGAAGAGAAGGCTGCAGGGAGACCTTAGAGCTGCATTTCAGTACCTGAAGGGGACCTGCAGGAAGGCTGGGGAGGGCCCGTGAGGACAGGATGAGGGCAGTGGTTTGGAGCTGGAGCGGGGCAGGGTTAGATTGGACATCAGGAGGAAGTTCTGCACTATGAGGGTGGTGAAACACGGGAACAGGCTGCCCAAGGGAGTGATTGAGGCTCCATCCCGGGGCACATTCAAGATCAGACTTGGTGTGACCTCAGGCATCCTGCTCTAGTTGGAGGTGTCCCTGCTGCCTGCAGGGTTGTTCGCCAAGATGCCCTATTAGGGTCCCTACCAACCCCATGCAGTCTGTGAATCTTTCCTTGAAGGTCATCAAATGTTTTGCCGCTGTGGTGACAGTGACTGCACAGTTGGATCTGGGGACAGCAAACACTGTAATCATCCTGTAAGATGGCTGCTTGACTTACCAACTGCTCATGGTTAGGAGCAGCGCTGTCTTTTGCCACCCACTTGGACTCTTTTCCTGACTGCTGACCTGCAGTGCAGTCAACAACGAGCAGCAGTGGCTTGCTGCTCCCAGGAGCAACAGTGTTTGGGGTACACCAACAGTGTCCCAGGGCTCAGCATTCTGAGGATGAGTTTTGTCTAAAACTAAGGTGCTTCTCACATTCTAAGCTGTATTGCCTGTCTCTTCCCCCCCCTTTCAGGAGGATACAGATCATAATTACTACACTTCAAGGACGTATGGCCCCTATGATTCCACCAGCCGGGATTTGTGGGTCAATATAGACCAGATGGAGAAAGACAAAGTCAAGATCCATGGGATCCTCTCCAATACTCATCGACAGGCAGCAGTAAGTTGTTATCTCTCTTTCTTTTGGTTTAACAGGAGTATTTCTCACCAATGGCCAGTGCAGTGGTATTGTGGCTCCTGTTCACAGAGCTTTAGTCTTGAATGTTAGTTAAGCTGTGAAAGTCTCCCCAGTGCTACTATTAAATTATTCCAAACTGCCTTTCTACACCTGCTGAAACAGTCCTTCAGAGATGACTTCACAGATACTGGCCTTACAGGTCAATGGAAAGGGTTCTGCTCCTCTACTCCCCTCTCATGAGACCCCACCTGGAGTCCTGTGTGTAGTTCTAGAGGGCCCGCCCTGCCCAGCACAAGCAGGATGTGGAACTGTGAGAGTGGGTCCAGAGGAGGCCACCAAGATGATCCAAGGGCTGGAGACCTCTACTATGAAGGCAGGCTGAGTTGAGGTGGTACAGGCTGGAGAAAAAAGGCTCCAAAGAGAGCTTCTAGAAGCCTAGGAACTTCCATGGAAACATGAGGAGGAATTTTTACCCTGTGAGGGTGACACCTTGTGTGTGGAACAGGCTGCCTGGGGGTGGGGGGTCTCCCTCTCTGGAGATTTTCCAAACCTGCCTGAAGTCTTCCTGTGTGATCTGCTCTGAGTGATCCTGCTCTGGCAAGGGAGTTGGACTGGATGAGCTTTTGAGATCCTTCCCATCCCCTTGACATTCTGTGATTCCTGTATTTGAAAGGAGCCACAGGAAAGCTGGAGAGGGACTTTTTACAAAGGTGTGGAATGACAGGACGAGAGGCGATGGCTTCAAACTGAAAGATGATGGATTTAGGTTAGACATTGTGAAGAAATTCTTCCTTGTGAGGGTGGTGAGGCATTGGGACAGGTTGCCCAGAGAACAGGTTAATGTTTCAAGCTTGGCAGTATTGAAAGCCAGGTTTGGATGGGGCCTGGAGCAACCTGGTCTGGTAGGAGGTGTCTCTGCCCATAGCAGAGGGGTTGGAACTAGGTGATCTTTAAGGTGCCTTTCAACTCAAAGCCATGACTCTGTGCCATCTCTAAAATTCACCTCTGTTCTGTAGGATCACAAACTGTCAAATGCTAGATGAGTTGAGATGCTGAAGCCAGAGAAAATTTCATCTTTGACTTCAACAGCAACAGTAGCAGGTTGGAGGATTAAGTTGCTGAAGTGGAAGTCTCTCGTGGAAATGTCACAGTTTGTTTGTTTCTTTTGGGGCAAGTGATCGAAGTCATGAGAATGCCACATTCTGACAGAAGTGATAGAGGGGATTACAGCTTCAAGGTAGCAACAAACAAATAGCACAGGATGTGAACAGCAGCCTTGTTTGACTGACTGGAACCAGGCTGCCTGGTCAAACTGATAGGAAAATAGTGAGCTGAGGAGTGAAACTAAGTGCTGCATGAAGAGGTGCTTTGCAGTGAGGGTGCTGAGACACTGGCACAGGTTGCCCAAGGAGGTTGTGGATCACATTCTGTGATTCTGTGCTCCACAACCTGCCTGGAGGTGTTCAAGGCCAGGTTGGATGAGGCCTTGAGCGACCTGTTCTAGTGGGAGGTGTCCCTGCCTATGGTGAAGGGGTTGGAACTTTGAGGTCCCTTCCAATCTAAACCATTCTGTGATTTAGAGTTTGTGTTCTCAGATCTTAGCCTCAGCTGCAAACTGCATACATAGGAGGAGCAAATATTAGCACAACTTCACTGCAGAATATTACAGCTCAGACTTGTGGTTTGTGAGATTCTTGTTTCAGCCATTTGCCAACTCAGCTCCAACGCCACCTCCCAGAGCTAAACCCAAAATCTACTCAGTGCCTCATGTAAAAGCTGTAGAGTTTTAAAGATGCAGGTGTGTTTAGCAGCCTTGTCTCCTTACCTGGGATCTTGGGAATCTGTGTCGAGAGAATCTGCGTCTCCATGGAAACACACAAAAAGATAATATGTTAAAATTGCCCATGTCAGAGAATCACAGAATGGCTTAGGTTGGAAGGGAGCTCAGAGATCATCTACTCCAGCCTCCCTGACTTGGTTGCTCAAAGCCTCATCCAAACTAACCTTAAACACCTCCAGGGAGGGAGTACCCACAGCTTCCCTGGGAACCAATTCCAGTCTCACTGCCCTTGTACTGAAGAACTCCTTCTGAGCCCCAGTCTAACCCTGCTCTGCCCTGGCTTAAAACCATCCCCCCTTGTCCTGTCTCTACATGCTTTCATGAAAAGTCCCTCTGCAGCCTTCTTGGAGGGTCCCTTCAGGTGTTGGAAAGCAGCTCTAAGGTTCCCCTAGAGTCTTCTGTTCTCCAGGCTGAAGACCCCTAGCTCCCTCAACCTGTCCTCTTAGCAGAGCTGCTGCAGCCTTTGGATCATCTTTGTAGCCTCCTCTGGACTGTCCCCAGCAGCTCTGTGTCCTTCTGCTGGGGACACCAGAACTGGGGGCAGGATTGGAGGTGAGGTCTGAGCAGAGCCGAGGGGCAGAATCCCCTCTCTTGCCCTGCTGCCCACACTGCCCTGTCTGCAGCCCAGCACACAGCTGCCTGCTGGGCTACGTAAGGGCACTGCTGGCTCCTGAGAACCTGCTCAGCAACCAATACCCTCAAATTTTTATCTTCAGAGCCTACTCTCAACCCACTCTGCACCCAGCCTGGTTTTGTGCCTGAGACTGGCCTAAAGATAAGGAACTTTGCACTTTGGTGTTGCCCAGAGAGGCTGTGGATGGTCCTTACCTGGAGATGTTCAAGGCTAGGCTAGATCAACCAAGTCCAGTTGAGATGTGTCCCTGGAGGGAGGTTGGAGTAGATGGTCTGTGAGGTTCCTTCCACCCTAAGCCATTCTGTGATTCTGCTGAGTATCAAGTGCCCTCTCTGCCTTTCTGCCAGCTCTAGCAGAGAAGGCTGTGGTGCCAGGTTGGCAAACTGACACTCATCTCTGTTGATACTTGCCCAGATAGCTGGGACTGTGAACTTTAGTGGCTGCAGCCATGTCTACATCCTGCTTTGAAGATCTTGTTTTCAGAGATTTGTTTTGTGTCCCTCTTGAAGGATGAAGAAAAAAGTCATTCTCTAAGGCCTCATATTTTATTTATGGGTCTGATATTGATTTCTTGTATGTGTCTGAGCAAAACAACACCCACGTGGACTACACAGCAAAGTTATTTAAAACAGAGGTGTGTTCTCTACAACTGTAAACCAACTCTCAGTCGTGTATCCTGAGCAGCCTACTCATATGCAAGCAGCAATCTCTTCCCTTCTCTTCCATAGAAATAACACTTGCCAGTACTTCTTTAGCCAAGATGTCCTGCACACCTTACTGTGACAGGGTGGCTTATGTGCTGAGAATTTGAAGGGCTTGCACTTAGGTCTCAACAACAACATGCAACCCTCCAAGCTTCAGGCAGAGTGTCTGGAAGCTGCCCAGTAACAAAGGGTGCTGCCTGATAGCCAGCTGAAGATGAGCCAGTGTGCCTAGGTGGCCAAGAAGGCCACCAGCATCCTGGCGTGGATCAGCAATAGTGTGTCCAGCAGGAGCAGGGCAGTCATTGTCTCCCTGTGCTCAGCACCAATGAGGCCACACCTTGAGTACTGAGTTCAGATTTGGGGCTCTCACTCCAAGAAGAACATTGAGGTGCTGGAGCAGGTCCAGAGAAGGGCAATGGAGCTGGGGAAGGGTCTGGACAACAGGGCTGGGGAGGAGCTGGAGGTGTTTAGTCTGGAGAAGAGGAGGCTGAGGGAAGACCTCATTGCTCTCTACAGCTCTCTGAAAGGCAGCTGGAGCCAGTTAGGGGTTGATCTCTTCTACCCAATAATGGTAGGATGAGAGGAAAAGGCCTCAGGTCGCACCAGGAAAGGTTTAGGTTGGATGTTCAAAGAGACTTCTTCCCTGAAAGGTGTCTGAACCATTGGCACAGGCTGCCCAGGGAGGTAATTGGATCCCCACCCCTGGAGCTGCTTCAAAGAGGCAGAGATGTGGTGCTGAGGGACGTGGTTTTGCCCCAGCCTGGATGGAGTTAGAGAATGGTTGGACTCAGTGATCTTAAAGGGCTTTTCCAACAGAAACAATTCTATGATCCTCTATTCCACACAAGAAATGAATGTTTTAAATACTAAAGCACTACATTTTTAAAAGGTAGCTGGCAAAGGTGTAACTGTTTATTGATCTGGAGTCATGACCCCCAGGAATGAGTTGGTATAAGACATGGTTTGGCACCGGGCTTTGGTAGAGTTAGACAATGCTTGAACTTGATGATCTTAAAGGTCTTTTCCAACTGAAGTTAGTCTATGGCTCTATGATTTTTTTCAAGTGATGTTAGGGATACTTTAAATGCTAAAAAGCACAGACTGAACTTGTGTGTTCTATTTCATTTGGAGGTAAGAATGCCCAGAAAATTCCAGCTGGTTTTGCTGTAGGAAAAGCAATAAAGAAGGGATCTGTGAGGTGGTTTGGTTCTGTAAGCACCATGGCTGTTGTCTGGGGAGAGGAACATGCAAATAATAATGGAACAAATCAGATACCTGGCACTGCAGGATTTGTATCATCAGCAGTGATTTACTTTTTTGTGTGGTTCATTTTTAATATATTGTCCCCATCTTACATGTTAATAAAAGTGTGAGGTGTGGCTTGGGATGCTCAGTGTGTTTAGATTACAGAATCACAGAATCACCAAGGCTGGAGCAGACCTCTGAGATCATCGAGTCCAGCCTGTGACCTAACACCAGCACATCAACTAAACCATGGCACCTGGTGCCACATCTAAGCTTTGCTTAAACACCTCCAGGGATGGTGACTCCACCACCTCCCTGGGCAGTCCATTCCAGTGTCTAATTCCCCTTTCCATGAGGAAGTGCTTCCTAATATCCAACCTAACCCTCCCCTGGCACAGCTTCAGGCCATGCCCTCTTGTCTGTCACAAATTGTCTGGGAGCAGAGCCTGACTCTCAGTTAATTACAACTTCCTTCAGGTGGTTGCAGAGTGTGCTAAGGTGCCCCCTGGGTCTCCTCTTCTCCAGGCTGAACACCCCCAGTTCCCTCAGCCTATCCCCATCAGCTTTTCTCTCCAGCCCTCTCCCCAGTCTCGTTGCTCTTCTCTGGCCCTGCTCCAGCCCCGCAGTCTCTCTCTTGTAGTGAGGGCCCAGAGCTGCACACAGAGCTTCAGGTGAGGCCTGCCCAGTGCCAGCACAGGGCAGAATGACAGCTCTGGTGCTGCTGGCCACACTGCTCCTGATACAGGACAAGATGCCATTGGCCTTCTGTGCCAGCTGGGCACACTGCTGGCTCATGCTCAGCTGTTGTCACCCAGCACTACCAGGTCCCTCTCTGCCAGGCTCTCCCCAGCCACCCACCCCCAGTCTAGCTGCATGGGTTCATTGTGGCCAAAGTGTAGGACTCTGACATTGGTCCTGTTGAATCTCATCCCATTGGCCTCAGCCCTCTGACCAGGCTGGCCAGGTCCCTCTGCAGCATCTTGCTACCCTCCCGCACATCAACTCCCTCTCAGCTTGGTGTCACCTGCAAATCTACTGACAGTAGACTCCATCCTCTCATCCAGGGCATAATAAAGATGTTGAATAGAACTGGGCCCAGCACTGACCCCAGGGGGACACCACTGGGCACCAGACCCCAGCTGCATGCAGCACCGTTCACAACCACTGTCTGTGCCCGCTCAAATTGGATATGCAGGAGTTGATTACCCAAACCCAGAACTAGATACAGGATCACCTCACATTCCAAAGCTCATTTCCCTGCCCTCTCAGTCCCTTCTACCACTTGTACATGGAAGAAACATTTTGAGTCCACTGAGCTGAAAACTTCTGGATTTCTCTGTGGAAGCTGAGGTGTGCTTTCCAGCAGCAGAAGTCAAACCAGGCTTCATTTGGGGTGGCTCTTACAATATTGCATTTTAAACCAAGCTTTAAGTCTCCCTGGCTCTTTATCACAGTATTACCCTAAGCAGTTGTCCATACTCAACAATTTTTTTGCACTGTCAGGAGTTAAATTACCACTTTTAGAGGGAAGTCAGTGGGAGATCTCCATCTGGCTTGAGTGGGCAGAGGAACAAATCTTTCATGTCAAGATCTTAATCCTGATGTTTATATTATAGCAATTTAAGAAGGCTGTTAAGGGGACAGAGTTTTCTTTTGAAGCAGTTTAATGGTGGTTGTGTTATTGAGAAAGTTAATGCTGGCAGGTAAGATGTGCAGTAGTGTGTGAAGGAAGGAGAGGTGCTTAGGTGAGAAAATGTTGGGCTTTGAGAGTGTTCGTGGAAATTATATGTGGTAGAGCAAGGTCATGATTTAAATGGAGTGCAGGCATAAACATAGCATCACTTCACCTTCTACCTAACACCTTCATGTCCACTAGACCATGCCCTGAAGTGCCACATCTACTTGGTTTTTGAACACCTCCAGGGATGACGACTCCACCACCTCCCTGAGCAGCCTGTTTCAATCTCTGACCACTTGCAGCAAATAATTTTTTCCTGATATGCAACCTAAACCTCCCCTGACACAAACCTAAACCTCCCCTGCCACAATTTCAGGCCATTTCTTCTCCTATCACCTGATACTAGGCAGAAGAGACCAAAACCCATCTCACTCCAACCTCCTTTCAGCTCCCTCAGCTCCTCCCCAACCCTGTTCTCCAGACCCTTCCTCAGCTTTGTTGCCCTTCTCTGGACCTGCTCCAGCCCCTCAGTGCCTGTCTTGGAGTGAGAGCAGATTACACAACTTTAGTGTACACCTCAGCAGTGAAGACTTTCTGCCATGGTAGGAGCCTGTTTGTTTAAGCTAATTTATGAGCTGTCTCTTGCATATGCCATTTGGATTAAAAATGTTCCCTTGTACATGCATATTTATGTATATAGAGAAAAGGTCATTAGGATCTACCCAGTCTAATTAACACAATGCAAATGAATTTTGCATTCTAATTAGAACCAAACAAAACAAAAAAAGGAGCTAATCAATCCTGTCAAAATTCTGTCTTCTGCTGAAGTGGAAAGAAGAATCTAATTTAAAGTTACTGTAACTCTTCAGCTGTTAATTTCATGCTAAATAATTCTATCAACGATTCTGGCAGAGGTAAATAGAATCACAGAGTCACTTTTAAGATCATCCAGGCCAATCATTCTCTAATTCTGCCAAGGCTGGAGCTAAACCATGTCACTCGGCACCGCATCTCTGTCTCTCTGAAACGCCTCCAGGGGTGGGGATTCAGCCACCTCCCAGGGCAGCCTGTGCCAATGGTTCAGAAACCTTTCAGGGAAGAAGTTTCTTTGAACATCCAACCTAAACCTCCCCTGGTGAAGCCTGAGGCCGTTTCTTCTTGTCCTATCACTTGTTACTAGGGAGAAGAGATCAATCTCCATCTGGCTCCAACCTCAGGGAGCTGTAGAGAGCAATGAAGTCTCCTCTCAGCTTCCTCTTCTCCAGGCTAAGCACACAGAATCACAGAATGTCAGGGGCTCGAAGGGACCTTGGAAGCTCATCCAGTCCAACCTCTCTGCCAGAGCAGGATCACCTAGACCAGATCACACAGGACCATGTCCAGGGGTCCCCAGTTCCCTAAGCTGCTCCTTCCCAGCTTCTCCAGACCTTTCCCCAGCTCCATTGCCCTTCTCTGGACACACTCCAGCACCTCAATGTCCTTTCAGGTGTTTCGGGACTACATAGAATAGCTATAGGCAATTCCAAACTCAGAAGAGCAAGGCTCCAGTGGAAAATAAAAAGCAATGAACCTGATGCTTGCAGTGAAGGACTGTTCACTTTGTTTTCTCTCACCTTTTAGCACAATATCAATGTTCTTTTCTGGTGTTGTTCCTTTCAGAGAGTCAACCTGTCCTTCGATTTTCCATTTTATGGCCATTTTCTACGGGAAATTACTGTGGCAACTGGGGGTAAGTGGCTTTCTAACCATTTACTTTGAGTAGTATGAGAAGAGTTTCTTAGAAGTGTTTAAAATACCTTCTCCCCTCTCCCACATATGGTTCAAGAGGGAAGCTGCAGAATTTCCTTAGGAAGCTTTGCTTTCCATGAAAGAGAACATGACAAAATGCTGACATGATGGAACCCCTCCAGCTGCTGCAGCTCAACTGGAGTAAAACCCTCTCAGTGTCAGACCTCATAGCATTAATCATTTTCTAGTTAGGGATTTCCTCCTAAAATCTTTCTCTGTGTGTGTGTGTGGAGCCAGTTGCCTTTGTGGAGATAATGCTGGAGCCCAAATAAAGAGGGAAACATAGGTTGTGCCTGCATGAGGGCAGAGGATTTACAGGTGAGAAGTGCTGCTGGAAGTGTGTAGCTTGTCTCCTGGGAGGCAAACCTCTTGTAATGTGTTGCCTTGGTGTGATAGGTCTCCAAAAGTACCATGGTTCTCTTCTCCTCCTTCTGTGGGTTAAGACAGGAGGTATGGCACAGCCCAGGCTCCTGGGCTTGTATCTGTGGGCACCATGGATGGCTTGTGGTTAGTGTTCTCCCTTCTGCCACTGCTGCCTGCTGCTTCTTGCACTGATCTCCTGCACTAGGAGCAGCCACTGACCCCTTCTGCTCCCCTCCTGGTACACCTGCTTGAAAGACACAGAGGAGGATGAAATGATGTGGAAGAGAACATATGAGAAAAAAAGAGGAGAAGTAGTAATGGTCAAAAAATGCAAATGGAGAGGCAGAAAGCAGCAGAAGCAGAGTGCCCCTGCAGCGTTCTCTGGTCCTTGGACGTGGCCAGCATGGGTACAGGCTGGTGAGGAAAGGTGTGACACAACAAGCAGGCAGAAATCATAGAGTGTTAGCATGGTTTAGGTTGGGAGGGATCTCAAAGACCATCTCGTTCTGACCCCCCCACCATAGGAACCACTATCACCAGGACGTGGCCTTGATCAGGGTTTCTCCCTCTCATACATTTGGCAGAGAGCTGGCCAGGATCAGGGGGTACCCATGTGCCTCTGGAGCTCTGAATGCTGCCTTCAGCTCTGGGCTCCTCACTTCAGGAGGGACAGGGATATACTGGAGAGTGTCCAAGGGAGGACTATGAACATGCTGAAGGGGCTGGAGCACTGCCTGTGGAGAGGCTGAGGGACCTGGGGCTGTTTGGTCTTGGGAAGAGAAGACTCAGAGGGGATCTGATCAAAGTTTATAAATATCTGAGGGCTTTGGGTCAAGAGGGAGGGGACAAACTCTTCTCACTTCTGCCCTGGCATAGGACAAGGAGCACTGCATAGGAACTACAGCACAGGAAGTTGCACCTCAACATGAGGAAGAACTTTTTGACTGTAAGGCTCACGGAGCACTGGCACAGCCTGTCCAGAGGGATTGTGGAGTCTCCTCTGGAGCCTTTCCAGCCCTGTCTGGATGTGTTCCTGTGTGATCTGCACTAGATTCTCTGGTCCTGCTCCGACAGAGAGATTGGATTTGACGACCTATGGAGGTCCCTTCCAACCTCTAATATCCTATGGTCCTGTGGATGGTGAGGATAGGGCTAAAAGTTTAGGGAAGAATTGCAGCCAGGCAAGGAGCAGGAGCTGCAACAGAGGCTTCTGTCATGCTCTGTGCCAGGATCTCCATTTTGCTACCACAGCAGAATACAAGAGATGGACAGGGGTGACTGAAGACTGCTATCGAATGGTTGATTTACAGTCAGAACGATAAAGAGGCTGCAGAGTAGGGAGTGACTGCAGTACCAGGGCTTTCTCTTCTTGCTCAGTAATGACATTTGGATGCTGATTTGGATCACATAAGCCCTGAACTACTGATTGCTGTTTTGAGACTTGTCTGATTTCCATTCTGCTTTCCTCTGGGTTTCGTTTTGGTGCTTGATCATTGACTCCTGGTCCTGCATTCTCTTATTCAAGGCGGCTGTATTTGATGGGATGCCAAAAAGTGCTTGAAGGAATGAAGTGGGAAGGACCCTGCCCAGCTGAAAGAGCAGCAGTGGGAACAGTGTAAATGTCCCCTTCTTACTGCCCAACCGACACAAAGTTCACTCTCTCTCCAAGCAATAGTTCTTATGTGGTCGCTCTGCTGGGCCTTCACTTGTCAAGGAAGCCCTGAGTTCTTGCCACTGGTGTCACTAATGTGCTGCTGGCATCAGTGTCCCCCTCAAAGACTTGGTAATAAAACCAAGCTCCTAATGAGAGCATGTAGTAGGAATTTGTGAAGGGAACATTTCCTCCCAGTTTTCTAACAGGGTGTGCTTGACGTGGCACTTTGGGACAAGGTTCGGTGGCCATGGTGGTGTTGGATTGAAGGTTGGGCCCTGTGCTCTTAGAATTTGTTTCCTACTGAAACAATTCATTGACTCTTTCTTTCATGTACTACTTCCACAATATTCAACCTCACAATTAAGCACCAAAAAACGGGCAAGATTTAGCCAATAATGGCTTTTAAAATACTATCTGTATTTAGTCTCTTAACTCTAAGTCATCCTGGCAGCCCAGGACAGGATGCAACCCCTTCTGCAGCTTTATGATTCCAAAAGTCATTTGGGCAGGGGAGATTTATTTCTGTCCTGACCCTCAGGGAAGTGTTTTGCTTTGGCTACGTTTGTAGATGTTGTTACCCTAAGTCATTGGTGATGCAGTGTGGCTTACAGCCCAGCCACAAAGGATGAGGACAGGTCCCAAAGGCTTTTTATGCTGTATGGTCTACTTAGCAACCAAGGTTTTACAATGGCCTTACTATTATTAGAGATATGGAACATCTCCAGAGGTTGTTCAGAATGACAGAGTTTAATGTGTGCAGCAGTCCCATATGACCCATGTCCACTTCCTGGAGAGCAGGATGTGATTAGTTATGCTAATGAAAACTGCCAACTGGGTTTACATCCAAATCATAAATTAAATAGCCTCATTAGAAGGAAAGTTGAGGACAATGGCACCTGAATTCCCTCTCCCGGTCAAAATAGCTTTGACAGAATCACAGACTAATGACAGGGGTTGGAAGGGACCTCTGGAAATCAAGTCCAATACCCCTGCCAAGGTAGGTCCACCTAGAGAAGGTCACACAGAAACACATCCAGATGGGTTTTTGAATGTCTCCAGAGGTGGAGACTCCACCACTTCTCTGGGCAGCCTGCTGCAGTGCTCCACCATCCTTAGATTAAAAAAGTTCCTCCTCATGTTCAGATTGAACTTCTTACATTGCAGATTGTGCCCATTATCCCTTGTCCTGTCACTGGGCACCACTGAGAAAAGTCAGGTCCCATCCTTCTGACCCTCACCCTATAACCAGTTATGAGATCCCACCTCAGATCTTCCCTTTTCTGCATTAGAAAGACACAATTCTCTCGGTATTACCTCTAGACCCCTAAAAGAGGCAGAGATATGGTGCTGAGTGCCATGGTTCAGCCCCAGCCTTGGTAGAGTTAGAGAATAGTTGGGCTGGATGAGCTTACAGGGAGAAGCAGTGTTTGGTCATGCAACTTTTCTCTAGAATTAGGAAATACAAAGAGGGTTTTTTTACCACGAGGGTGCTGGAACACTGCAACACATTGCCCATGGCAGGGGGGTTGGAACTGAGTGATCCTTGAGGTCCCTTCCAAGCCTGACAATTCTGTGATTCTGTATTGTGTCCCTACCGTGGCAGCTGCTGTGGTTAGCAGCAAGTACACGGGTGGGGTCTGGAGAGGTAATGATACCATCTAAAGGTAGCAAAGAGCTTAATGAAAGCATTAACAGCTTTTGAGGTTGGTATCTTGGGCAGCTCAAGTGTATAATCTGTTAGTAACAGTTGTTGGGAAGCTAACAGGCAGGGGAGAGATGATGGAGAATGATACCAAACCTCAAGCCTGGTGATGCCCTCAATGCAAGTCTGGTGATCAGGTTATTGTGTGGAGCTGAAGGCATGGGGACTGTTGAAGGTGTGTGCAAAACGTGGCTCCAAGACGCATCTTTGGTGAACAGGATTGTTGCAGATAGGGTCTGGCGATCTGAAGCTGGCGCGATGGTACGGAAAGATAGGGCCCCTCTCTGTGCTCTGTATGACTTCTCTATGGTTTCTCTATGATTCCTTTGTTATACTTAGCTTCCTGTCTGTGATGCAAGCAGAAGGAAGTGATGTTGCTACCTATCCTATATAATCCCATGCTACACGTTAATAAACGCCATTTTGCTGTCCACCACATTGGTGTTTGCATGCTGATGACCATGTGCTGCCATTATTGAACCAGGGCATCGTGGCGAGGAGGCCACACAGGATTGAAGTCAGGAGCTGAAAACTTGTTCAACTCTTGCTGGTTTCACATTCAGATTGTAGGCTTCTAGGTGGATGTTACAGATTGATGGGAAGTGACCTCAAAGGCCATATTCGCCAAACCCCCTGCAGGCAGCAGGGACACCTCCAACTAGAGCAGGCTGCACAGGGACACAGCAAGGCTGATCTTCAATGTCTCCAGGGATGGGGGCTGCAACCACACCCCTGTGCAACCTGTTCCAGTGTCTTACCACCCTCACTGTGCAGAACTTTGTCCTGCTGTCCAACCTAACTCTACCCTGCTCCAAATTCAAACCACTGCCCCTCGTCTTATCCCCACAGACCCTTCTGAACAGTCCCTCCCCAGCCTGCCTGTAGGTGCTCTTCAGATACTGAAATGTAGCTCTAAGATCTCCCTGGAGCCTTCTCTTCTCCAGGCTGAACACCCTCAACTTTCTCAGCCTCTCCTCATAGCAGAGGTGCTCCAGCCCTGTGATCATCTTTGTGGCCTCCTCTGGATGTGCTCCAGCAGGTCTATTTCTCTCTTATGCTGAGGGCCCAGGGCTGGACACAGTGAGTTAGGTTCATACAGAGATGAAAGCTGTGCTGGCTCATGCTCCAGCCTGTCTTTTAGATGCAGTCCTGACAACAGAATGAGATACTCCATTCCTGTGTGCACTGGGAGGCCATGGTGGCCTGGAGACCTGGAAGGAATTCAACAGCCTTTGTGCAGAACACTGCAGCAGGAAACTGCATCCTTGTGGCTCTCTGCTGGATGCTCTCCAGCAGGTCCCTGTCTCTCTTGAACTGGGGAGCCCAAAACTGGACAATGCTGCATATCTGTTCTCTGAGACTAAGAGCACATTTCTTCTCTCCTCTGTCCTCTCATGGTTTTGCCTGAAGTAAGTGGAACCAGCAGCAAATACACAAAAAGGTGTTTGGAATGTAGTCAGTGTTGGTCAGAGTGAAAGTAGAGCAAAAGCCTTCCTCAAGGAAGGGCTGGCAGGGCTGATTGCTGCTAGGGGCACCTGTAAGTAGGTGGTAGTAAGAACATTCTTTGAACCCTCCATCAGGTTTGATTCCCAAAGGCAGGAACTGCTTTGCAGAACAGAGGTCCCTGCAAGTATTAACATGTTGATTATGATGTGACACTTGAGTGTTTCACTAGCAAATGCATTTCAATTGATTGTGAAATTACTTTCAATTAATTATGACATCACCAAGGAAATCCAATGTCCAGAAATGAAAACCACCTTCTTGCTCCTTGAATGTTGCAAACCCATAGGAGTAATTACTTCCAGCAAACTGAAAATGGAAATTTGTATCCTGGGCTGCATCCAGAGCAGGGAGAGCAGCAGCACGGGGAGGGGATTCTGACCCTCTGCTCTGCCCCCACCTGGAGCACTGCATCCAGTTCTGGTGTCCCCCACACAAGAAGAACTACTGGAGAGGCTCCACAGGAGAGCACAGGGATGATCAGAGAGCGAGACAACTTTCCCTATGGGACAGGCGGAGAGAGTTGGGGCTGTTCAGCCTGGAGAAGTGAAGGCTCCAGGGAGACCTTAGAGCAGCCTTCCAGTACCTGAAGAGAGCTACAGGAGAGCTGGGAGAGACTGTTTAGAAGGGCTTGTACTGATAGGGTTGCAGGGGTGACTTTGAGCTGAAAGAGAGGAGATTGAGACTGGAGATTAGGAAGAAGTTTGCTGCAGTGAGGGTGATGAGACACTGGCACAGGTTGCCCAGGGAGGCTGTGGCTGCTCCCTCCCTGGAGGTGTTCAAGGCCAGGCTGGATGAGGCCTTGAGTGACCTGTTCTAGTGGGAGATGTCCCTGCCCACGGTAGGGTCTGAAACTGGATAACCTTTAAGGTCCCTTCTGCCCAACCCATTCTAGGAATCTGTTAATCTATGAAATTCTGTCTGTGAATCCTTGGTTAATTTTCCCCTCAGTCTTTACTCAGGTAAGTAACCTGCAGCTTCCAAGTGTAAAGGGTCCCAATCAATAAGGTCCCAATCTAGAAAGCAAAGAGATGAAGGGCAGTGGAAAGTTGAGACTTAGTTTGCTTTGGGTTGTGAATGTGCAGATCTCACCTAGATGGATTGTACAGGAAGGGGAGGATGCAGCCAGGTTGGGGGCAGGATGAGTGAGAAGGAGTTCCAGGCTGGAGCTACAGTGGTGTAGGAGCCAGGAACACCACGAGGTAAACGAGCTGTAAAACATTTGTACCCTGAACAGGTCGAGTGGCTGTGGTTTCAATTGACAGGTAGCACTGGATTGCAGCAAAGAGGTGCTGTTCTCCTGGGAAAGTTAGAGGGGAGATGGACTGCAGGAGATGGAGGGTCAGATCAAGCTGGGTGTCACTGCTATCAGGTGAGTAACAGCCAGGTCTTAGATTGGCAATTTCAAAACAGCTCCCAGTGGGGAAGCTGTTTCACTCATTCTGAGGAGCACAGATGAGTGACACAAGAGTAAAGAAGGTGTAAATGAACAGATGAAACTTCACTGTTGCACCTCTGCTGCTCTCTGCTCTGTCACGCAGGCTGTGATGTTGGAAATGAGCACAGTGCTGCAGGTGTGCGAAACTGGAAGCAAGAAGTGTTCCACACTTGTTCCACAAGTGTTCCACAGTGTGGAAGTCATGGAATGGGTGAGGTTGGAAGGGACCTTAAAGATCATCCAGTTCCATGGGCAGGGAATCCCCAGGGCTTCCCAGTATAAGAGGGACGGGGATCTGATGGAGAAGGTCCAGTGGGGGGCTACAAGAATGATAAGGGAACTGCCTGATGAGGAGAGACTGAGGGACCTGGGGCTGCTTAGTCTGGAGAAGAGAAGACTGAGAGGGGATTGAATCAATGTTTATAACTGTCTGAGAGTGGGGGTCAGAAAGAGGGGGACAGGCTCTGCTCACTGCTCCCTGGGATAGGACAAGGAGCAATGGATGGAAGCTGCAGCACAGGAGGCTCCAGCTCAACACAAGGGGGATCTTCTTGACTGGAAGGGTCTCAGAGCACTGGAGCAGGCTGCCCAGAGAGGTTGTGGAGTCTCCTTCTCTGCAGACTTTCGAGGCCTGTCTGGATGTGTTCCTCTGTGACCTGCTTTGGGTGATCCTGCTCTGGCAGGGGCTTGGACTGGATGATCTCCAGACATCCCCTCCAACCTCTACCTATAGGTCCCATGCTGTGATTCTCCTCTCAATAAGAATTCTGAGCTTTGGCCTCCTTTATTGCTCTCGTTGCAAAGTTTCTGTAGCTTGTGCAATCAGAAGGAAGCCAGGACAGGACTGAGAAATGCTGAAAGCCCTCAAGTGATAATTACCAAATGTACAGCAAACCAAAGGAGGGGTCTGACCAAACCTGAGCCAGTGTTCCCCTCTGCTTCCATGCCAAGATGTTCCTGTTTGGGGACAGCAGGTAATTGACTCTCCCATATTACAAAAACATGAACTACCCTGAGTGATGCTGCTTGGTGAGGGGGTTGGACTGGATCATCTCTGAATGTTCCTTCCAGCCTCTAAAGTTCTGTGATTCTGTAAGGGGTGGTGGAACACACTAGAACAGGCTGCCCAGGAAGGTGGTGCAGGTCCCATCCCTCCAGACATTCAAGGTCCAGCTTGCTGGGGCTCTAAGCAAACTCATCTCACTGGAGATGTCTCTGCTTCTCTGCAGAGGGGATTGAACTTTACAACCTCTGAAGGTCTCTTCCAATCCAGGACATTCTATGATTCCATGAAAGATGAGCAAATTGACTTTTGAGACATATTACTGACTAGCATGAAGGCTCCAGAAATGGCCTTCTGCTCCATGAGACAGCACCTCAAATACTGTGTCCACTTTGGGGCCACTCACTACAAGAAAGACTTTGAGCTGCAGGAGCATGTCCAGAGAAGGGCAACAAAGCTGGGGTAAGGTCAGGAGAACAGGGCTGGGGAGGAGCAGCTGAGGGAGCTGGGGATGTGTAGTGTGGAGAAGAGGAGGCTGAGAGAGACCTCATTGCTCCATACAACTCGCTGAATGGAGGTTGGAGACAGGTGGAGATTGGTCTCTTCTCCCTAGAATCAGGTGCTGGGAGGAGAGGAAATGGCCTGAAATGGTGCCAGGGGAGGTTTAGGTTGGAGATTAGGAAAAATTTCTTTGCTGTAAGAATGGACAGGGATTGGAAGAGGCTGACCTGGGAGGTGGTGGAGTCCCAATCCCTGGAGGTGGTCAAGAAAGGTGTGGCCATGGCACTTTGGGACAAGGTTTGATGGCCATGATGGTATTGAGTTGGTGGTTGGACTGGATGATTTTGGAGGTCTTTTCCAACTTAAACAATTCTGTGTGATAGGAAATGCACAAAGACAAGTGAGTTAAAATGGGACTCAAAGGTCTCACAGTTTTTAGAGTGAAAACCCCACAAATCAGAGGTGTTCTGCATAGGTAGAGATCTTACAGAAGTGTTACAGCAAGCAAAGCATGCAACTGTTGCACCACTCAGAAGGCAGCTGAAGTGGCATCTTGTAGGCAATCATATCCTAGCACTGGAAATAAAATAACTTGGAGTGCTTGAACCAACCTGGCTTGACAGACAGCATGCAGCAGCCAAATATAGCCCAGGATATTAGAGGGCTGATGGGAGAGTGTGGGGACAGCAGCAGTAGGAGGCAATAAAAATGTGCAGTAGAACTGAAGCAGAGCAGGCAGGGACCTTTAAAAAGCAAACCATGTGTCACCTCATCACTGGAGCTCACTGCTTGGAGGGCTGGAAACTATGCAGCCTTCCCCAGCTAGCAAGAGACCCAAAGCACTGGCATGTCTCAGCAGGGCAGTAGGATATTCCAGCCTGAGGCACCTGAGGCAATGACTCCCAGTTGCCTCATCATGGCTTTCTAGCGTTTATCTGAGGCTGGGGAGTCAGTCGCTGGAGCAAGCAGCTGAATTTGTAAAGGCTGCCCTGAAACCTGGCGAGATGGTGTTTGGTAAATCATCCTTCAGCAGAGGAACATCCCTGAGCAGAAGGCACAGTGATTCTCTGAAATAATTCATCTGATGGGGAGGGCCAATGGCATCCTGGGTGGCAGCAAAAGCAGCATGGCCAGCAAGTCCAGAGAGCAGATTCTGCCCTCTGCTCTGCTCTGCTGAGACCTCGCCTGCAGTGCTGCATCCATATCTGGAGCCTTTAATACAGGAAGAGCAGGGACCTGGTGAAGTGAGTCCAGATGAGGCCCTGGAAAGGATCAGGGAGTTGGAGCAGTTCTGCTGTGAGGACAGGCTGAGGGAGCTGGGGGTGTTCAGAGAAGAGAAGGCACAGAGATACCTAATAGTGACCTGCCAGAACCTGAAGGGACTACGAGAAGGCTGCAGAGAGACTGTTTGCAAAGGCCTGCAGGGACAGGATGAGGGCAGTGGCTTCAAACTGGAGCACAGCAGATTGAAACTGGATGCGAGGAACAAGTTCTGCACCAGGAGGGTGCCGGAACACTGCAACAGGTTGCCCAGGGAGGTGGTTGAGGCCCCATCCCTGGAGATATTCCAGGTGAGGCTGGACAGGGCTCTGGGCAACCTCATCTAGTTGAGGATGTCCCTGCTGAGTGCAGAGGGGGTTGGACTTAGATGACCTTTGGAGGCCCTTCTGATCCAGCCCATTCTGTGATTCCCTCAAACCCTGTTTGTCTGAACGTCTTATTCCTGAGGCCAGCTGCTATCCATGTGTGGTAGGTGAGGCAGGAGGCCTTGGTGCACACAGCTTTTTGTCAAAACTCTGCCAGCTCTTGACCCAGGCTAAACAACCCCAGGTTGCTCAGCCTGTCCTCAAAAGACCCTTCACCAGCTTTGCTGCCCTTCTCTGGACCTGCTCCAGCCTCTCAGTGTCCTTCTTGTAGTGAGTGGCCCAAAACTGAACCCAGTGCTGAGTTCAGGGGGACAACCACTTCCCTGCTCCTGCTGATCACTTTATTCCTGATCCAGGCCAGGATTCTGTTGGCCTTGGCATCACTCTGACCTTCACATAGGAAGTCTTTTGCCAGCTTCAACTTGGAGGCTTATGGGCAGCAGTTGTACTGAAGTGGTGGCAGGACATAAAATGACCACATTTGTGTTTGTCTCTAGGGTTCTGTTTCAAGGCATAACAGATGACAGGCCAAAATATTTCCCTACATGTGATGCCAGACACACAATTAATCCTGCAGATCAGGCACTTCATAATAAATTAAATGATTTGTAGTTAAGGCAAAGAGTGCTCAGGATAGCCAGCAATGCTTCATTGAACATTGGGCAGTTGGGAGATGGATCTAAGGCAAATCCATCATTTCTTTATTGTGGAATTTTCTAGAAGGCATTTATCTGATGTTCAGCCTTTCTAGCAGCATTGCCAAGTCTCAATAATATTGTGCTTTGCCACTCCAGTAGAGGTTTTTAATCCAAGTCTTTATTTTCTGTACCTCCTACACAATGTCATGTTTATGTGGTTTGCTGCCTGCTCATCAGTTACAAAATAAGCTTCAATCCATTTCTGACTTTTTACCAATTAGCTTTGTGAATGTTGCTGTGTGTGCCTTGGTGAAGCCACACTTGGAGTACTGCATCCAGTTCTAGGCTCCCCAGTTCAAGAGGGACAGGGATCTGCTTGACACAGTCCAAGGGAGGGCTAGAAGGATGCTGAAGGGACTGGAGCACTGCCTGAGGAGGAAAGGCTGAGAGCCCTGGGGCTGCTTGATCTGCAGAGAAGGCTGAGAGGGGATCTGAGCAATGTCTATCAATAGATGAGGGCTGGGGGTCAGGAAGGAAGGCACAGGGACAGCCTCTGCTCACTTGTGCCCTGGCATAGGACAAGGGGCAAGGGATGGAAACTGCAGCACAGGAAGTTGCACCTCAACACGAGGAAGAACTTCTTGAGTGTAAGGGTCCCAGAGCCCTGGCACAAGCTGCCCAGAGAGGTTGTGGAGTCTCCTTCTCTGGAGCCTTTGCAGCCCTGTCTGGATGTGTTCCTGTGTGACCTTCCCTGGGTGATCCTGCTCTGTCAGGGGAGTTGAACTGGAAGCTCTCCAGAGGTCCCTTCCAATCTCTGACATCCTGTGACCTTGTGTGTCCACTTGCATGAACTTTAATGTGATTTAATTTTACCTTTCCTACCTTAGAACACAATTTTAGTTCCTTTTCTCAATATAGAAGATTGAATAACTCAGACTCTGCAGACCCCAGTTGGAAAGAATTAACCAACACAATCTTCTGAAACCAGAATCGGGCAACCAGAAGATAAGAACAATGGATGATATCTTCAGTTTCTAATGAAAAGAGGAAATTCCTGGTAAGGAGAGGGAAATAGGCCTCTTGTTGCTTTAAGTCAGCACTTCATGACAATGATCATAGAATTATAGAATTGTTTGGGTTGGAAGTGACCTCTAAGACCACTGAGTCCAGTCTTCAGCCTAACACCACCATGGCCATTAAACCATGTCCCTAAATGCCATGTCTACATGGGTTTGGAACATCTCCAGGGACAGTGACTCCACCACCTCCCTGGCAGCCTGCTTCGGTGCCTGATGTATTACTGTGGAGGTCCTGGACTTAACTAAATGTGCTGAATCCATCAAACTTTGAAGATCTATGAAGCAGAGCTTGTATATAGCTGCTTCCTAAAGTCCAGGTGAAAGTCATGCTGGCAGCTGGTTACAAACACTGCTAAAAATTAAGTCTTCCAGTACATGTAGAGAGCCCAGACTGACCACAGAAGTGACATCCTGGACCTGCTGCTGTCAAAAGCAGCTGCACAGCTCCTCCTTTTGCCACAGGAGGCTTCCCTAATTGCCCATATTTCATACTGCAAAAGCACAAAATGTCTTTGGTTGGAAGAGACCTCCAAGCTCATCCAGTCCAACACTCAACACAGCACTGAAAGGAAGGCACTAAACCATGTCCTTAAGCACAGCTCCACAGGCTGCCAGAACACCTCCTGGGATGGAGACTGCAGCACTGCCCTGGGTAGACCATTCCAATGTTTAGAGCCCTTTCAGTAAAGAAATATTTCCTAACATCCAACCCAAACCTTCCCTGGGACAGCTTAGAACCATTTCCTCCAGTCCATGCTGACCTTCCCATTCAAGTTAGCTGCTTTATCAAAACCTTGTTCTACCAAGGGAGGTAGCAGCAGTAGTTAGCCCTGCAAAAGCCAGAGGTAGCAGAGCAGCAGGCAAAGGATGTAAAGTGTCAGAGCCTGAGAGAATTCTTTTTCCACTTAAATAGGTAGAATTAGGTAGAAGAGAGGAACATGGGCAAGGTTTTTGCCTGTGCATAGATAAAGTGTCATTAGCTCTGTCAGGAAGGGGGCCTTAGAAATATTGTGTTTGGAAGAAGGCATAAACTGTTCTGTCCAGCTAAATGGTGTTTTTAAAGCTATGATTAGGTGTCAGCCACAGCCAGTTAATAGTTGTTTTGTTCTGGCCAAACCAGGATCTGTCTCTGCTTTTATGTCATGCATTTTAATACTTCACAGAGTATTTCAGCAGCTCATGCAGCGATGGACAGCAAGGTGTGGGAGTTGGTGCAGTGTGAGCACAGCAGTGCAGCGTTTATCATGGCACTGCTTTGCTTGGAAAAGACCATTAAGGTCATGGAGTGCAACCACTCTCTAACTCTGCCAAGGCTGGGGCTGAACCATGGCCCTCAGCACCACTGCTCTGCTTCTCTGAAATACCTCCAGGGATGGGGATCCAACCACCTCTCTAGGCAGCCTCTTCCAGTAGTTCAGAAACCTTTGAGGGAATAAGTTTCTTCTAATCTCTACCTAAACCTTCCTTGGTGCAACTCGAGGTCATTTCCTCTGGTCCTATCACTTCTAGGGAGAAGAGACCAACCCCCACCTGGCTTTAGCCTCCTTTCAGGGAGCTGTAGAGCATGATGAGGTCTCCCCTCAGCCTCCTCTTCTCCAGATTAAACACCTCCAGCTCTCTCAGCTGCTCCTCACCAGCCCTGCTCTCCAGACACTTCACCACCTTTGTTGCCCTGCTCTGTACCTGCTCCAGCACCTCAGTGTCCTTCTAAAGTGAGAGCCCCAAAACTGAACCCAATACGCAAGCTGTTGCCTCTCCAGTGCTGAGTACAGGGGAAAATCACTTCCATGGTCCTGCTGGTCCAGGTTAGCACACTGGTGGCCTTCTTGGCCTGCTGGGCACACATTTGCTCACCTTCAGCTGCCTGTCAGCAACCACACCCGGGTCCTTTTCTGCTGGGCAGTTTCCAGCCACTCTGCCCAAACCTGGAATGGTCATGGGGTGGTTGTGATTCAAGCGCAGGATCCATCAACTGGCTTGTTGAATCTCACACCATTGGCCTCAGTCCTTCCAGATGTCTTTGCAGAGCCTTCCTACCCTCAAGCAAAGGGTTTATCGCTTCTGGAACTTCAATGCACTATGTTGCATTAGCTTTAGGTTCTCTGCCATGGTGCAGCAATACATGGTAAAGATGTGCTTGTAAAGACTTGATTAGCAAAATAGTGACTTGATGAGGAAAACAATCTCTAAGAGAAAGAGAAATGGAAAGGCTTGAAACAATGTCCTAGTTTGCAACTTGTGGTGTCTTAGAAGCCAAGTTTATTCCTTAGCCCTTTGTTTTGCTCCAAGCCTACTAATTGGTTGGGCCTCTGACAGTATGTCCAAAGCAAATTACAGCAGCTTTGGTTTCCAGCTGCATTCAGCAAGTGTGGACTTTCTGCTTTGTTGTGCTGTAAGCAGCTCCTTCTTATCTTGAAAGGAAAGTTTGGAAGCCTACACAGGCTTAATTAAAATCAATGAAGGATTTAAAACACTGGAATTATTGCTGCAGAAATATAATTAACAAAGTAAATTGCATCCTGAAAATGCTTACAGATCAGCCCACAGGGACCCAGTGCTGATGAGGAAGCAGGAAATATTCAGTTGGAGCTGCAAGAAGGCAGCAACAAAACAATTGGAGCCATCCTACTTGAAGGTACAGTGTCACATTGAGAAGAGGCTATGCAGTCACTCATCACTTTTACTTCTTACCAGCAGCATTATTGCTAAAAATAAGCATAATTTCTCTTTCTTCTTGCTACTGAAAGTGTCTGCTTTGCAGAATTCATAGAATTAACCAGGTTGGAAAAGACCTTTGAGATCATCAAATCCAACCTATCAGCTAACACCTTCTAATTAACTAAACCATGGCACCAAGTGCCTCATCCAGTCTCCTTTTAAACACCTCCAGGGATGGGGACTCCACCACCTCCCTGGGCAGCCCATTCCAATGCCAATCACTCTTGCTGTGAACAACTTCTTCCTAACCTCCAGCCTGAACCTGCCCTGGCACAGCTTGAGGCTGTGTCCTCTTGTTCTGTCACTGCTTGCCTGGCAGAAGAGACCAACCCCAGCTGGCTACAACCTCCTTTCAGATAGTTGTAGACAGCAATGAGGTCTGCCCTGAGCCTCCTCTTCTCCAGGCTGCACAACCCCAGCTCCCTCAGCCTCTCCTCACAGGGCTGTGCTCCAGGCCCCTCACCAACCTTGGTGCCCTTCTCTGGACACATTCCACATGTCAACATCTTTTGTAAACTGAGGGTCTCAGAACTGGGCACAGTACACAAGGTGTGGCCTAACCAATGCTTATTATATCCAAGGCTGCTAATCACAGAATTAACCAGGTTGGAAAAGACCTTTGAGATCATCGAGTCCAACCTATCACCTAACACCTTCTCATTAACTAAGCCATGGCACCCATCCTCCTGTTAAACACTTCCAGAGATGGTGACTCCTCCACCACCTCCCCAGGCAGCCCATTCCAATGGGCCATCACTCTTTCTGTGACAGCAGAAGTTCCCTTTCCTATCAGTATGTCTGAAGAAAGGCTGTTAGAGAGTCCAAAAAGGAGATGAATCAAGCTGTGCAAGCATTTTTATGCTTATTCCTTCAGATAAAGTATTCAGATTTTCCTTACTTGGCATCTGCCAGCGTCAGAGGAAATGCCTGTACTTGGTATTCCGTCGCCCTCTCTGCCTCCACAGGGAACGCAGATTTTCTCACCATGCTGCAGCCTGGATGCTTTGACTCTTGGAGGGCCTAAAGGGAAACAAATGCTGCAGTGTGGTTTGCATGCTCACGAGTTGGGAAGCAGGGTGCAGGCAGCTCTTGTCTGAACCACATAGTGAAAAATCACTTGGCCATTGCCAGCCTCTTCACTCCTTCCTCGTTCCTTCCTCAGCAGCGGCCGCCCTGGCTCGAGCCAGTCATAGTTTCGTTCATTACCCTTGCAAATCATTCAGATTGATTCCCTTCTGCTTTCTGAGACCAAGGGCATTGAAATCAAACAGGTTCCCATGGATCTTTGTCAGTATTCAACTGGGACTCCAATTTCTTCCCTCATTTCCCATTCCTCCATACAATTCTTGGCTCCATTCGCATCCTTTCGTCTTCCCGCTGTCAGCGTCGTCATTTGGCTGTGACAACCTCAGCCTTCAAGCTTTATCATGCATATGCTGCTTCCTGAGAAGATGGTTCCAGGTGTAAGTGGTGGAAAAGAAGCATTTAAAACTAAAGAACAGCTTACTTCTCAGCTTTGAGGAAAGAATTTGTTACAATTTCACTCATGGGGTCTTTTTTTTGCCTTGCTGCGCCTTGTACTGATAATTGTGTCACAGAGCATTGATCTAATACTAAGAACATGAAACACTGAACAAACAGAAGGCTGCTGCTGCTGTTTCACAGGAAGCTCACCTCCAAACTACACATTTCTTTTCACGTGCTCTAGTTCCATTTACTCTGAACAACTCCTTCACGTCCCAGTGTGCCGCAGTGACTGCTCTAGACAGGACTTTGTTTTACAGTTACTGCCACTGGCTCATAACTGTAGAATCACCAAATCATTTCAGCTGGAAAAGACCTTTAAGATCATCAAGTCCAACTATGTCTAACTCTACCAAAGTTGGTGCTAAACCATGCCTCTCAGCACCACATCTCTGCCTCTTTGAAACACCACCAGGGATAGGGACAATAATATGTATGTGTATAGTGTGTGTGTGTATATATACACACATGTACACGTGAGGACTGTAATGCTGTAGTAATAATTGCTCATGGTTTGTGTCATTTCAATTGTGACATTCAAACAGGCTTCTACAACAGTGTGGAAAGCATCTTGTATTGTCTTTCTAGTGTGGCCCCAGGAAACCAGAATCCTTAGCAAGGAATTCTTATTTTGCCTCCTCGACCAGTCCTGATCTTGACTCTTAAAAAGCAGGAGATGAATGGACAGGTGGGGTTAGGGCCACCAGTGCAAATGCTACTGCTTCTTCAAGTGTATCACAGTATCATCAGGGTTGGAAGAGACCTCACAGATCATCAAGTCCAACCCTTCACCACAGAGCTCAAGGCTAGACCATGGCACCAAGTGCCACATCCAATCCTGCCTTGAACAGCTCCATGGACGGCGACTCCACCACCTCCCTGGGCAGCCCATTCCAGTAGCCAATGACTCTCTCAGTGAAGAACTTTCTCCTCACCTCGAGCCTAAACTTCCCCTGGCACAGCCTGAGGCTGTGTCCTCTCGTTCTGGCGCTGGCCACCTGAGAGAAGAGAGCAACCTCCTCCTGGCTACAACCACCCCTCAGGTAGTTGTAGACAGCAATAAGGTCTCCCCTGAGCCTCCTCTTCTCCAGGCTAAACAATCCCAGCTCCCTCAGCCTCTCCTCGTAGGGCTGTGCTCGAGGCCTCTCCCCAGCCTCGTTGCCCTTCTCTGGACACGCTCAAGCATCTCAATGTCCCTCTTAAACTGGGGGGCCCAGAACTGGACACAGTACTCAAGGTGTGGTCTAACCAGTGCAGAGTACAGGGGCAGAATGACCTCCCTGCTCCTGCTGGCCACACCATTCCTGATGCAGGCCAGGATGCCATTGGCTCTCTTGGCCACCTGGGCACACTGCTGGCTCATGTTCAGGCGGGTATCAATCAGCACCCCCAGATCCCTCTCTGTCTGGCTGCTCTCCAGCCACTCCGACCCCAGCCTGTATCTCTGCATGGGGTTGTTGTGGCCAAAGTGCAGCACCCTGCACTTGGAGCCATTGAATGCCATCCCATTGGACTCTGCCCATCTGTCCAGGCGGTCAAGGTCCCGCTGCAGAGCCCTTCTGCCCTCCAACCCAGCCACATCAGCCCCCAGCTTGGTGTCATCTGCAAACTTGCTGATGACTGACTCGATGCCCTCATCCAGATCATCTATGAAGATGTTAAAGAGGATGGGGCCCAGCACTGATCCCTGAGGGACACCACTAGTGACTGGCCGCCAGCTGGATGTGACACCATTCACCACCACTCTCTGGGCTCGGCCCTCCAGCCAGTTCCTCACCCAGCACAGAGTGTGAGTTGGTTCAAAGCTGTCTTGTGTTGCCAGAAACAATGGTGGTAGAACTTTGATGCTACAAGGATGGTTAAAGACCATGCTTGTAGCACCCAGACTGTTCTATGGTTTAACTGGAAATGCATGGGTTTAACAGAGCATTTGCTAAACTCTGATCATCCTCTACTCTGCCCTGCTGAGAGCACACCTGCAATACTATGTCCACTTTGGGGCTCCTCAGTTCAAGAGAGACAGAGACCTGCTGGAGAGAGTTCAACAGAGAGCTGTGAGGATGATGAAGGGGCTGGAACCTCTCTGCTGTGAAGAAAGGCTGAGAGCACTCAAGCTGGTCAGTCTGGAGAGGAGAAGACTGAGAGAGATCTGATCAATGTCTATCAATATCTGAGGGGTGGGTGTCAAGATGAAGGTGCCAGGCTCTTTGTGGTGCCCAGTGACAGGACAAGGAACTACAGGTACAAGCTGGAATCCAGGAAATTTCACCTTAACATAAGGAGAATCTTCTTTGGTGTGAGGGTGCTGGAGGCCTGGAGCAGGCTGCCCAGAGAGGTTGTGGAGTCTCCTTCTCTGGACGCTTTTCAAACCCACCTGGATGTGTTTCTGTGGGACCTGCCCTGGGTGATGCTGCTCTGGCAGGGAGTTGGACTGGATGATCTCTGGAGGTCCCTTCCATCCCCTACCATTCTGTGATTCCATGGAGGGCAGGCTCTGCCCTGCAGTTCGCCTCAGAGTGCTTTCATTTCACTCATTACTGTACTATACAACCTGTGCAGGATGAAGCACAGCCTGCAACTCTTCTTCCAACCAACCTGCAAACAGCCAGCCAGACCCTGTAAAAGGGCATTATGACCTTGAAAAAATCCTTTTGAGGGTATTTACTGGAGAAGAAATGGTGACTTTTGATTCCCAGCTGCTGCATGAGGCAGTCTGGTGTGTGGCTACGCATCTGAGAGCAGAAGCTCTAAAGGCTGTTGAGGAGAACTTGAGTGTTGGCTGCTGTAAGAATCAAAGGACTTAACTGGCTTGTTAAAACGAGTGTGGTGTTGTCCTATTGTTTCTTCAAAGCATGAAATGCTTATTAATTTCTGATTTATTAATTGAAGTGAGCCATCAGTGTAGTTGCTGTATCCTGTGCTGGGTGGCAGTAGATGTGGGAGGGCTTTCAAGGATCTCACTGGTTAGCTGCAGGGAAGCAAGCAGAGCAGCCTAATGTTGGGCAATGGCTTAGAAGTGCAGTAAATAGACTCTTGAAATGAATAAAATTTTAACTAAAAGACATTAAATAACTAATGTTTTAAAAGGGCAACAAAGCTGGTGAAGGGGGTGGAGAGCAGAGCTGGTGAGGAGCAGCTGAGGCACCTGGAGGTGTTTGGTCTGGAGAAGAGGAGGCTGAGGGAGACCTCATTGCTCTCTGCAGCTCCCTCAAAGGAGGTTGTGTGGGGGTTGGTCTCCTCCCAGATAACTGGGGATAGGCCAAGAGGAAATGTCCTCAAACTGCACCAGGGGAAGTTTAGGTTGGAGACTAGGAAAAGTTTCTTTGCTGCAAGAGTGGTTAGGGATTGGAACAGGCTGCCTGGGGAGGTGGTGGAGTCCCATCCCTGGAAGCGTTCAAAGAATGCATAGACATGGCACATCTGGATGTGATTTATGGTCCAGGTGGTGTTGGGTTGATGGTTGGATTCTAAGTCAGTTTCTCTAAGCCCATTCCTTTTTCACTGCACTTGGTGTTCTGCGTTCATTCCTTAGCTGTTGTGGGGGAAGTGAGATAAAGAAAGGAATAAAAATATCTGTGAGATGTTGGCTGAGATTATTGAGTTCCATCTCAACCACATGCACTGAAATAAAGCTTTTCCTTCTTCTGAGTGGATTGCCATGAATTGTGGCTAGGCAGCATTATGCATATTAATTATTTTTCTTTCTAACTCCTGTCCCCTCATTTCTACCTCTGTCTCAGAATGTGTAACAGGCAGCATCTGAAGGGCAGAGTTGGGTTTGTTAACCAATGACCCATGTTTATTCCCTGAGGGGTGTTCTCTAAGCCACTAGATACAGAGACTTTGGGGCCTCCTTTATGATTAGAACCATTTTTTTAATGGGAACTGTAACCCTGCCTTCCTGACCAGGTCTTACAGGATCCTGCAACCATAGAATGATTTGGGTTGGAAGTGACCTTAAAGTCCCAACCCCCTTCAATGGGCAGGGACACCTTCTACTGGCCTTCAACACACCCAGGGAGAGGGCATCCACGACCTCCCTGGGCAACCTCACTTCACTTCTTCCTGATCTCCAGTCCAAATCTCTCCCCTTCCAGCTTCAATCCATACCCTGTCGTCCTATTCCTCCAAGCCGTTCTCTCTCCCCAGCTTCCTTCTAGCCCCCTTCAAGTACTGGAGGCTGCTCTGAGGTCTCCCTGAAGCCTTTTCTTCTCCAGGCTGAACAGCCCCAACTCTCACATCTTGTCCCCAGAGCCCTTCATGAAATCCTCTGGACACACTCCAACAGTTCCATGTCCTTCCTATTTGGGGACCCCAGAACTCCTGGACATAATGCTCCAGGTGGGGTCTCACCAAAGCAGAGGTGAATAATCCCCTCCCTTGCCCTGCTGATTCCTGCTTCCTTTCTTCTGCCTGAGCAGCTCAGAGCTGTAGCAGTTGGTAGGTGTCAGAGTGGGGTTAGGACAGTGTTGGCATTGGTCACCTCTGTTACTAAAATTGTCATATTGGCCATGTTGTCAGAATAGGAAGGCTTTTAGACCTTCTTTGTCACAAGTTTTTGTTCTTAGCCATCCTACTAAATTCTTGTCATCACAGAATGTCAGGGGGTGGAAGGGACCTCGAAAGCTCAGCCAGTCTGACCCCTCTGCCGGAGCAGGATCACCCAGAGCAGATCACACAGGAACACATCCAGGCAGGTCTTGAATATCTCCAGAGAGGGAGACTCCACAACCCCCCTGGGCAGGCTGTTCCAGTGCTCTGTCACCCTCACAGGGAAAAAATTCCTCCTCCTGTTTCCATGGAAGTTTCTATGCCTCAGCTTCCACCACTGCCCCTTGTGCTGCCATTGGGCATCTCCCAGCAGAGCCTGGCTCCAGCCTCCTGGCACTCACCTTTACATCTTTATTGACAGGAGTGAGGTCACCTCTCAGTCTCCTCCTATCCAAGCACCACAGCCTCAGCTTCCTCAGGCTCTCCTCATAACAGAGATGTTTCATTCCCTTCAGCATCTGTGTGGCTCTGTGCTGGACTCTCTCCAGCAGTTCCCTGAGGTCCTTCTGGAATATTGTGTCCAGTTGTGGGCCCCCCAGTTCAAGATGTGGCTTCACCAGGGCAGAGTAGGGAGGCAGGAGAACCTTCCTCGACCTACTAACCACAGCCCTTCTAATCCCCCTCAGAATGCCATTGGCCCTTGTGGCCACGAGAGCACACTGCTGGCTCATGGTCACTCTCCCATCCACTGGGACCCCCCCTTCTTTTAAAAAGTGGTGTGAAAGAGGAACCATTTTTGGAGGGCATCTGCTTGCAGTGTCCATAAAGAGCCAGCCAGCAGCTTGATTAGATACATAAAAATTCCTCTTTAAGGAGACTTTCTGAGGTTTTGAGAAATACCTTTTTCTTCCCCCCCCCCCCCCCCCCCATTCTTCTGCAGCAGTATCTTTTATGACCACTTTATTTGTTAATTCCAACTTCCAGCATGAACACAGGCTTCTGATAACGCCGAGGTGAGGAAGTTGTGCATCCAGCTGTGAAAATGTCCAGGGAATAATGTTTTGCATTCCTTCATATGTATTCACTCAACAAAGAGCAAAAAATGCATTGGTGAAGCAGTTTGCATCCTCTGGTACTGCTCAGAACTCAGAGTGCTTTAAAATCTAGCCCTAGACCTCCAAATGTAAAATGTATTTATTGATCAATGTATTTTTATAGACTCATAGAATAGTTTAGGTTGGAAGGGACCTCAAAGCTCATCCAGTTCTAGCCCCCACCATAAGCAGGACAACCTCCCACTAGACCAGGTCACTCAAGTCCTCATCCAGCCTGGCCTTGAACACCTCCAAGGGAGGATCAGAGAATCCCAGAATGTGATTGAATATCATATTCTGTGATTCTCTGATCTACAACCTCCCTGGGCAACCTGTGCCAGTGTCTCACCACTCTCACTGCCAAGAACTTCTTCCTAACATCCAGTTTAAATCTCCCCTCTACCAGTTCAGACCCATTACTCTTTATCCTGTCATTGCAAGACCTTGTCAATAGTCTTTTTCCTTTATTTCCCTTGTTAAGGGCAGGGAACAGAACCAATACTTGTGAGGTCTTCAGCTTATTTTACTCTACGTGAAGAGTAATTCTCTCTTCTCCCTAGTATTAGGTGATAGAAGGAGTGGAAATGGCCTGAACTGTGCCAAGGGTGGTTTAGGTTGGAGGTTAGGAAACATTTCTTTGCTGCAAGAGTGGTCAGGGATTGGAGGAGATTGGTTATTGAGGGAACACTGGCTGGAAAGGCAGATTGAGCACAAATAACCTCTACCTATAAATGCACATCTTGAAAAGCAAAGCTGATGTGTTAGAGTGATGTAATTATCAGCTGGGGTCAACCTGTCCTGGTGGATGGCAAGTTCACCATGGGTCAACAATGTCCTCTCAGGGCCAAAAATGCCGGTGGGCTCCTGGGCTGCATTCACAAGAGTGGTGATCAGGTTGAGAAAAGTTCTCCCTCTCCTCTACTCTGCCCTAGTGAGGCCACACTTGGACTACAGTCCTGGGCTTCTCAGTTCAAGAAGGACAGGGAGCTACTGGAGAGAGTCTGGAGGAGGCCACAAAGAAAGGCTGAAAGCCCTGAGGCTGTTAGCCTGGAGAAGGGCAGCCTGTGAGGGAACTTCTCAGTGTTGATCAATATCTAAACGGTAGGGGTCAAGAGGATGGGGCTGGGCTCTTTGCAGTGGTGCCCAGTGACAGTGTAAGGGGCAGTGGGAACCAGCTAGAACCCAGGGGATTCCACTTGAACTTCTTTCATTGAGATGCTGTAGTGTGTCCAGAGAAGGGCAAGGAAGCTGGTGAAGGGTCTGGAGAACAGGGTTGGTGAGGAGCAGCTGAGGGAGCTAGGAGTGTTTAATCTGGAGAAGAGGAGGCTGAGAGAGACCTCACTACTCTCTCCAGCTCCCTGAAAGGAAGATGGAGCCAGATAGAAGTTGATCTCTTCTACCCAGGAATGGTAGGGATAGAGGAAATGGCCTCAAGCTGCATCAGGGGAGGCTTAGGCTGAAGATTAAAAGAAACTTTTTCCCTGAAAGGGTTCTCAAGTGCTGGAGAAGGATCCCCAGGGAGGTGGTTGAATCCTCATCCCTGGAGGTGATGGAAAAAGGCAGAGGTGTGGTGTTGAGGGGCATGGCCCCAGCCTTGGTAGGGTTAGAGAATGGTTGGACTCAATGATCATGGAATTCTTTTCCAAGTGGAGGGATTCTGTGATTCTCTTTGTTCCTGAGCACTGCTGTAGCGTTAGCCTCAGCAGTCAGTTGCCTTGCCTGGGCACGTCAGAAGCTTGCCTACCGTAAAAGCAACACCAGCACAGTGCTGGCAGCTCAGTACATGGATGTGAAATAGGGACAGTGCAAAAAGATTCTGTTTAGCATGCAGTCAACTTGTCCTTCAAGCCAGCAGACACTGAAATCGTATTTATAGTATATTTATGTGAAACAGGTGGTCTCCAAAGATAACAGCATACCAGGAGAGGCTCCAGTCAAAAGCAAATGTGAGGAGAAGCAGAAAGGAGAGCTCATTTTGAATAGGTTTACAGAGATCTTGTCATCTCATCATTATTTGCTGCAGCAGGCTAGCACTCCTATTAATATTTTGACTTTAAATAATCGCCTGTCATTTCTTCATTTTGTTTGGCAGCCTCGTTTCTGGGGTTTGGTGAGTGAAGCCTTCTCTAAACTAATGTCACTTGCTTCCTCACAACTGCAGCTGCCACTTAAGATTGTTATGAGTCATAGATCAAGGGGCAGCGAAGCTGGTGAAGGGTTGAGAGAACAGGTCTGGTGGGAAGCTGCTTGAGGGATTTAGGGTTGTTCAGTCTGGAGAAAAGGAGGCTGAGGGGAAACCCCATTGCTCTCTACAACTCCCTCACAGGAGGTTGAAGTGAAGTGAGGGTTGGTCTGTTTCCCCTAGTAACTAGGGATAAGGTTAAGAGTAAATAGCGTCAAGTTACACCAGAGGAGGTTTAGGTTGGAGGTTAGAAGAAATCTTGCCCTAAAAGAGTTCTCAAGCACTGGCACAGGCTGCCCTGGGAGGTGGTTGCATCCCCATCCCTGGAGATGTTTTGAAGAGACAGGGATGTGGTGCTGAGGGACATGGTTTAGCCCCAGCCTTGGTAGGGATAGAGAATGGTTGGACTGGATGAGCTTAAAGGGCTTTTTTCAAGCCAAGTAATTCCATGATTCTGCAAGACACTTCCTGCCTGGAAGTGTTATCATGCAATTCTTCTGCTCATGTTTTGGAGTACTGGGATTGAGTTCCATGAGTTACATAACTTCAGAACTTGGTGGAAACTCATCCTCATGAGTGAGCCAGCATAAGAGCCCAGGCCAGCTCAGCTAGTGTCTCTTGTGCCTTGAGATCAAGAAAACTGACCTCCCATCCTTGTTCCCAGAGGTGATGACTTGGATGGCTTCAGTGTGTCATTTTGTGGGGAACAAAGCATAGAATTGTTTCACTTGGAAAAGCCTTTCAATGTCATTGGGTCTAGCCTTCAACCCAACACCACCATGGCCATGAAACCATGTCCCAAAGTGACATGGCCACAGGTTTTTTGAACACCTCCAGGGATGGGGACTCCACCACCTCTTTGGGCAGCCTGTTCCAAACCCTGACCACTCTTGCAGCACAGAAATTGTTCCTGATCTCCAACTGAACCCTGCCCTGGCACAGTTTCAGGCCATTTCCTCTTATCCTATCATCTGATACTAGGTAGAAGTGACCAACCTCAACCTCACTCCAGCTTCCTTTCAGGGAGCTACAGAGAGCAATGAGGTCTCCCCTCAGCCTCCTTTTCTCCAGACTAAACACCCCCAACTCCCTCAGCTGCTCCTCCCCAGCCTTGTTCTTCAGACCCTTCCCCAGCTTTGTTGCCCTTCTCTGGACCTGCTTCAGCCCTTTAATGTCCTTCTTGTAGTGAGGGGCCCAAAACTGAGCCCAGGATTTGAGGTGGAAATTGAAGAGCACCAGCTGCTGCTGGCAGACATCTGTGATGGTTTGGGTGTCCCCCACCCCCCACACTTTAGAAATCACCCAGACTAGACTCAGTCGGCTCTGGAAATTTGAATGAAGCTTATAGTTACAGCTGGCACAATTTACAAGCAGATAGTTACAGTATATACAGTTATAGACAGAAATAGACAAGGGTAAAAAGGTAATGCAGACACAGTTCCCCTCCCAGAAACCTGAGTCCCCAGGAGGGGCTCTCAACCACCCCTCACCTTCCCCCTACCCCTCTCAACCTTACCCCAGTCCTAAGGAAGAATGGAGGTTCGGCCAAGAGGGTTAAAAAGCAAGGTGAAGCAGCCAAAGAAAAGGAGGGTGAGGTTAGAAAGCAAGATGGAGTCCAGCCAGCAGCCTCAGCTTCTCCCCAGCAGGCAAAGCTCCCCAGCGAAGAGAAGAAGCAAATGACCTAATCTTTGTTTTGCCTTTCTTCTTTTGTATACATCTCAGCAAGACTGTGAGGGAAGTAGACCTCACCATTGTTTTCATTTTACAGCCTATCATCTAGTTCTTCTCACCAAAACATGCTAGCTAGGCTCAAACTAGCACAACATCCCATGTCCAGGCAGGGCTCACTGCAATTCTGAGTTCAGCACAGCATTAAGATGTGTTCTGATGTGGCTGCTGTAGGATGATATATTCTCAAATGGTTTTATTGATCTGGGTAAGAAAGAAGTAGGAAAAAAAAATCCTCACACAACACGAGCATTCCTGGGAACATGGGGAAGTATTCCTGGTGGTGCATAGCCATGTATGTGTTTGTTTCTATAAAATCAGGGTTATGCAGAATATGAATGACTCATTTAAAGTGCTAGAAACTCCTGCTGGGCAGCTGTACAAATCCACCTTCAAGGGTATTACAACTGCTGATGTGTGAGTAGGCAGAAAAAAGGCTCAACTTAGTGAGCTGCTGCATGTCTTAAAACTGCTTTCTGTTTGAAACGTTTCCTTTTCCGTTTCCAGCATTTAATACTGAAGTTTAGTTGCCCTGGGTCATTCTGTTCCTCTTCTTTGATTTGGGTTTTTTTCTTTCTGTTCAGTTTCCTACAAGAGTACTGCATCTCTGTTGCTCCTCTGAGTCTGCTTTCTTTTCTTTGACGCTCTCTCCTGGAGACTTTCTTCTGCTTGATTATGGATGTTTGGTGGGGTTTGCTGTCTGGAAGAGCAAAAGGCATTGATCAGTGTTTCAGAAGCTGCAATGTTCTCTGTTGAATTTAGACATGGGTATGTCAGCCTTGTTCTTCTTGTCTCTCCATTAGTTTGTCCAGGATATAGAATCATAGAACGGTTTGAGTTGGAAGTGACCCCAAAGATCATCCAGTTCCAACCCCCTTGCCATGGGCAGGGACACCTCCCACTAGCCCAGGTTGCTCAAGGCTTCATCCAATCTGGCCGTTAACACCTCCAGGGAGAGAGCATCCACAGCCTCCTTGGACAACCTGTTCCAGTGTCTCACTACCCTCACTGCAAAGAGTTTCTTCCTACTCTCTAGCCTAAATCTCCCCTCTTCCAGCTTCAATCCATTCCCTCTTGTCCTGTCACTACAAGCCTTTATAAAAAGTCCCTCCCCAGCTTTCTCATAGTACTTCATTGTCCCTTCCCAGCTTTCTTCAGGTACTGGAAGGCTGCTTTAAGGTTTCCTTGGAGCCTTCTCTTCTCCAGGCTTAACAGCCCAAACTTTCTCAGCTTGTCCCCATAGGGAAGGGTCTGCAGCCCTCTGATCATCTTCATGGCCTCCTCTGGACCCTCTCCAGCAGCTCCAGGTCCTTCTGTGCTGGAGGCCCCGGAACTGGATGTCAGTTTTGGACAGGTGAATCAGTGAATGCATTCTTAACCTTATTCCTTTCATCTCTACTTACATCATTATCATCTTTTCCTGTGCACAGTTTCACAGCTTCAACTCGCTTTGTCTTCTCTTCCTGTCCCTAGTCACTACATTGTCTCCTTGATGTTATTTTGACTTCTTCTGTATAATGATTTTGTTTACCAATACTCCCATTCTGCAGCTTATTTCTGCCTATATTTCAGCGTCTTCTCAAACTTTTCAACCAGTGGATGAAATAGAATTTCTTAGCTGAAAATGCAGAATTATCCCTAATGATCTTTAGGAGATTTGTTATTGACTTTGGCATGAGTGGGAATCAATTTGTAATGCAGTTTAGCCTCATCCTCCTCTTGTGTCTTGTGGTTAAGTGCTGTTGGAGAGCAGAGCAATTGTGTTTATGGTGGAAGAAGAAGAAAATAAAGACTGAACCTTATGCTGGACCCTGCATGGGACAGCCACATAAATAATCATAGAAGTGTTGAGCACCTCAGATTGAGAAGGACCTCCAGAGATCCAACCATGTGCTCCAAAGCAGAGGGCTAATAAATCAGCCTTGCCTGAAATATTTATTCCTTACATACATCTAAAATATCCAAACCAAAGAGATAACAGAATCACATAGAATCAGAGAACCACAGAGTGTTAGGGACTGGAAGGGACCTCAACAGCTCATCCAGTCCAACCCCCCTGCCAGAGCAGCATCACCTACAGCAGATCACACAGGAACACATCCAGGCAGCTCGTGAATATCTCCACAGAGGGAGACTCCACAACCCCCTTGGGCAGCCTGTTCCAGTGCTCTGTCACCCTCATAGGAAAAAAAAAATCCTCCTTATGTTTATATGAAACTTCCTATGCCTCAGCTTCCACCAGTGCCCCTTGTGCTGTCATTGGGCATCACCCAGCAGAGCCTGGCTCCAGCCTCTTGGCACTCACCTTTACATCTTCATCAACACTGATGAGGTCACCTCTCAGTCTCCTCCTCTCCAAGCAGCACAGCCCCAGCTCCCACAGGCTTTCCTATAACAGAGATGTTCCATTCCCTTCAGCATCTTCATGGCTCTGCACTGGACTCTCTCAGGCAGTTCTGTGTCCCTGTTGAACTGGGGGGCCCAGAACTGTACTCCAGATGTGGTCATGTGAAAAATAATTTTGCACAGTGGCATGAGCAAAGTGTGGGCTGCCTACAGGCAGCTCTGCTTCATAAATATTCATCTGCCCTTCGGGCTCAGCTCTAGTCGGAGGGTAAAAGCCCTTGTAGGCTCAGTGAAGCAAGGCAGCTCATGGCCACGGGGGACAAGGACCTATTACATTTCTGTTACTGTTTGTTCCACTTAATTTCAGGAACTTACTTTAACCATCAAAGTAATTTTCCTCTTATTAGCCTACTTCACCATTTTCATCTTAATCAGTTGTTCTGTGATCCTTGGATAAAAGACCAGAGCTGAGGACAGCTGCAGGAAGCTCTTCCCACAAACAGCAGAACTTTCAGGTGATTCGTTTGGGTATTTTTCTAAAAAGAAAGATGAACTTCTGCCACCTCTTGCAGTTGTTCTCAGCATACACTGACTGGCCCTTGCCATGGCAGAATTAAAGCCTGCCTGCCTCGCTGATCCACTGCCATGAAGATAATCAGAGGGCTGGAGCACCTCTGCTGTGAAGGCAGCCTGAGACATTTGGGCTTGTTCAACCTGGAGAAGAGAAGGCTTTGGGGAGACCTTAGAGCTGCATTTCAGTATCCGAAAGGGACCTACAGGAAGGCTAGGAAGGGACTGTTTAAGAAGGGACTGTGGCAATAGGGTGAGAGATAATGGTTTGAAACTGGAGCAGGGCAGAGTTAGGTTGGATGTCAGGAGGAAGTTCTGCACAATGAGGATGGTGAGACACTGGCACAGGTTTCCCAGAGAGGTGGCTGAGGCCCCATCTCATCCCTGAAGGCATTCAAGATTGGGCTTGCTGTGCCCTGGGCAGCCTGATCTAGTTGGAAGTGTCCCTGCTGCCTTCAGGGGGGTTGGATAAGATAACCTTTGAATGTCCCATCCAAGCTAGTGCGTTCTATGATTCTATGAAGCACTTTTCCTTTTGCCAGTTCAAGAAAATGAACAATTTCAAAGTGCCAACCTAAAAGCCCATCCTGTGTCACGACACCTAAGAGCAGGTCCTAGCCCAGCAATTTCACAGCAATAAACCCAAAGAAGAAACAAATAAAAGGCTGCCTCTGTAATGACCAAGTGGAGAAACTTTAAGGAGACATTGAGTAGAAGAATCTCATTCTAAAAGCTGACAGATATTCATGGGGAAACTTCTCCACCTTGTAAGAAGGTTGAGAAAATAAATAGCCAGGAGAAAAATGACAGAGCAAGGCTGGGTGGGTTGTTTATCAGTTAAATGGGTGATTAAAAGGAAAGAGCATTTAGGTTTGGCTCCTCCTCTCCCCAGCACCAAAATGAGCCCAGGCTGTGTGTGAGTTTGCGATGCACTGAGCACTTTTTGGTGGGGAAGGTTTCCACGGTAACGCAGCAGACAATCGATAAGGGAGTTGTGGTGCGATCTAGAGAGTGCCTCACCTCCAGGGAAAGTTCGAAGCTGCACAAAACCAAGTGCAGTTATCAGCAAACTGCAGACAGTTTAATTCAGCTGGCCACTTAATTTTATTCATGGGTGACTCTAACTTCATCCTGTAGGATCGTCCTGCTCTAGGAAAAAAACCACTTTGCCGAGACAGAGTGGTCAGGGATTGGAACAGGCTGCCCAAGGAGGTGATGGGAGGCATCCCTGGAGGTGTTCAAAACCTCTATGGACATGGCACCTTGGGACATGGCTTAAAGGCTATGGTGGTGTTAGATTGAAGGTTGGACTCAATCATCTTAGGCTGAAACAATTCTCTGATTCATTAAGTGCCACCTCTAGCTGCACTACTCATCCTTGGGCACCGGGCACTGGCTAACTCTGTCCTGTGCTCACTTGGTCTTTAAGGACCAGACAGTGTTCTGTCTTTTCTGTGCCAGGGTGGGAGGTGGCTGTTGTAGAAAGGAGTTGGGGAAGTTTAATGTGTAATGTTAGTTGGGGTGCTCTCCTGGGTGGCGACGCTTCCCATGCCTCCCAGGCATGTAATGGGAGCCACCTCCCCACACAAGTGCTGGAGTCACCACCCCTGGAGGTGTTCCAAAACATGTGGACATGCACTTTGGGACATGATCTAGTGGGCATGGTTGTGTTAGGTTGAGGATTGGACTCGATGATCATAACTGAACGTGAGGCAGCAGTGTGTCCAGGTGGCCAAGAAGGCCAGTGGCATCCTGGCCTGGATCGGGAACAGTGTGGGCAGCAGGACAAGGGAAGAGCCTAGGGGTATTGATTGACAGACAGCTGAAGATGAGCCAGTGTGTGGCCAGGAAGGTCACCAGCATCATGGCCTGGATCAGCAGTAGAGAAGTGATTGTACCCCTGTGCTGGGCACAGGGACTTTGAGTACTGGGTTCAGTTTTGGGCACCACAGTAGAAGAAAGACGTTGGGGTGCTGGAGTGTGCCCAGAGAAGGGCAACAAAGCTGGTGAGGGCATTAGAGAGCAGGTCTTATGTGGAGAGGCTGAGGGAACTGGGATTGTTTAGCCTGAAGAAGAGGAAGCTGAGGGGAGACCTCATTGCTCTCTACAACTACTTGAAAGGAGGTTGGAGTGAAGCCAGTGTTGGCCTCTTCTCCCAAGTAACTAACAACAGGACAAGAGGAAATGGCCTCAAGCTGTGCCAGGGAAGGTTTAGATTGGATATTGGGAAAAATTTCTTTGCTGCAAGAGTGGTCAGGGATTGTGACAGGCTGCTCAGGGAGGTGGTGGAGTCATCATCCCTGGAGGTGTTCAAAAACCAAGTAGATGTGGCACTTCAGGGCATGGTCTAGTGGACATGAAGGTGTTAGGTAGAAGGTTGGACTTGGTCTTGAAAGTGTTTTCCAATCTTAATGATTCTGTGAGTCTGTAACACAGATTATTAGTGAAAAATATGTGCTGAGTTGTTGTGTTAGGCACAGAATCCCTTGCTCTGCTCTTTGCATGAATTCCTCACTCAGACATGTAGTCAAAATTCATCACTGAAGCTCAGGAAAAGAGTCTTAAAATTCTTGCAGAAAGTGAGTAGCAGAGGGGAGTGCAATTCTAATCATGAAAGCAGAAAGCCTGTTTTGTGGGGCAAGACCCAAAGTGATGAAAATCTACACCCTTGAGAAAGAAGAGAAGGCTCAATTACAGAGTTAAGTATGCAAAAGACTATTGGAAGTACCTTGGGAAAGACCTGCTCAGATTAAAGAGGGTTGCCAAGCCAAAGACTTTGAATTGTGATATGTAGAGAACTGACAGTAAAGGAACAAAAAATTCTCTCTGAGCATGCACAGATCAGTAGCAGCAAAGAGCCAAGATGAAATATTCAGTATGGGCAACTTGGTAGTGAGCAGCACCCTGCAAATGGCTCAGTCTGCAGCACTGCTATCTCCAATTCCTTTCTTCATCAGCACTGAAGGGAAAGAAAAGCAGGAAGCACTTTGGTAGATCTGACAACTTTAAGGCATCAAAAGATCAGCTCAGTTCCTTTTAATTTTTTTTTCTCTGGCATCTCATTCCAAAGGCAAAGTGTAAGATTGAAGGGTGTAGACCCGGGGAAGAGTTGCACTCAATAGCTGTGTGGATTAGGTAACTCAGATTTTGGGCTTGCTTTTTTTTCTGTGCAGTCAAGTTCAGTTTACCATCAATAAGAACTATTTGGCATAGAAATCATAAAATCACAGGATGGTAGGGGTTGGAAGAGAGCTCCAGAGGTCATCCAGTCCAGCCTCCCTCCCAAATCAGGATCACGCAGGGCAGATCATGCAGGAACACATCCATATGGGTCTTGAAAGTGTCCAGAGAAGGAGACTCTGCCACCTCTCTGGGCAGCCTGCTCCAGGCCTCCATCTCCCTCACACCAAAGAATATTTTCCTCATGTTGAGGTGGAACCTCCTGGGTTCCAGTTTATGTCCACTGCCCCATTCTGTTACAGGACACCACCAAAAAGAGCCAAAGAGCCTGGCACCTTCTTATTGTCATCCACCCCTCAGATATTTGCAGACGTTAATAAGATCCCTTCTCAGCCTTCTCCTGACCAAACAGCTCTGCTTCTCTCAGCCTATCCTGATGCATATGCAGGTTTTCCCAAGGAATCCCTCTGAACACAGCATGAACAGGTTGGTTTTACATCTGAAAATCAGACAGAATAAAGGCAAAAAAAGAGCCAGTTTTCCTCTGTAGTCTCATGGAAATGAAGCACTGTGATGGGCCAGTTTAGACCAAATGCTGCCATTTCCCAGTGCTAATGGTGAGATTCCAGCTCTGTTTTTGTTTTTTCAGAGGCATAGTTAAACTGTGCCTGGGATGTCAAAAAAGCAACTTTTTCACTCATTAAACCAGTTTTCATTAGAACTTTTCTGTTGGCAGGTGAGAGTGGTGAGACACTGGAACAGGCTGCCCAGGGAGGTCATGGATGCTCCCTCCCTGGTGCTGTTCAAGGCCAGGTTGGATGAGCTCATGAACAACCTGGTCTAGTGGGAAGTGTCCATGCATATGGCAGGGAGTTGGAACTAGCTGATCTTTAAGGTCCTCTCCAACCCAACCCATTCCATGATTATGATTCTGTGAGGGGAAAAATTGTTCATTATGTTCAACGTTACCAATTCCGTAGGAGCTCAGCCACTCTGTCACAAGAACCAGCTGTGCAGAGCATGAGGTCTGTGTCCTCCATCAGGTTAGATGCTTCTCTGAAGGACACACACATCAAATCTGAAGTTGCTTGTTGAGTCCAGTATCTGAAGGGGACCTACAGGATGGCTGGGGAGGGACTGTTGACAAGGTCTTGTAACGACAGGATGAGGAGTAATGGGTTTAAATTGGCAGAGGAGAGATTTAAACTGCAAGTTCTTTTCCGGTGAGGATGGTGAGACACTGGCACAGGTTGCCTAGGGAGGTCGTGGATGCTCCCTCCCTGGTGCTGTTCAGGGCCAGGTTGGATGAGGTCTTTGAGCAATCTGTTCTAGTGGGAGGTGTCTCTGCCCATGGCGGGGGGTTGGAACTGGCTGAGCTTTGAGGTCACTTCCAACCAAAACCATTCTGTGATTCTATGATTGACATTATGCAGGAGTTACAGTTAGTCCTCTGTGCTTACTGAGTGTCACACGGCAGGCTCATTTGAGCTTCACCCAAGAGATGCTCCTACTGTTCTGCAGGAGAGGGCATTCTGCCACTCTGTTCTGGTTAGCTCTCACCTGGGGCACTACATCCAGCTCTGGAGCCCTCAGTACAGGGAGAACATGGACCAGATGGAGTAGCTCCAGAGGGAGCATGGAAATGATCAGGGGGTTGGAGCAGCTCTGCTGCAAAGACAGGCTGAGGGAGCTGGGGCTGTTCAGCCTGGAGAAGAGAAGGCTTTGAGGAGACCTTAGAGCTGCATTTCAATATCCGAACGGGACCTATAGGTAGGCTGGGGAGGGACTGTTCAGAAGGGCCTGTGGGGACAGGACAAGGGGCAGTGGTTTGAATCTGGAGCAGGGGAGATTTAGGCTGGACATCAGGAGGAACCTCTGCACCATGAGAGTGGTGAGACACTGGCACAGGCTGCCTGGGGAGGTGGTTGAGGCCCTATCCCTGGAGACATTCAATGTCAGACTTGCTGTGTCCCTGTGCATCCTGCTCTAGTTAGACATGTCCCTGCTGCCTGCAGAGGAGTTGGCCAAGATGACCTTTGAGTGTCCCTTCCAACCTGATGCAATCTGTGATTTCAGAGCAAAGCCAAAGTAATGGTAAGAGAAGTAAATGAATGAGGCTGTAACCCCCCTGCTGATTCCTGCAGTCTATCAAACACAGCAGCCAGCTTCAGGAAGGGAGATGAAATAAGAAAAACTCTTTGTTATCTTTAACTCTAGACAAAGAGGTAGCAGCATCCCTCTGCCCAAATTAGCCTGCCACTTGTATTGGCTTTTCTATATCGATCTCCTACATATGCCCTCTGCTTGCTGGTTTCCATAAATACCTAGAGAAGGAAAGAACAGATCAGTGATATTACAGACTTCTGTCTAGCTAGAAATAGCAGAGGCACAGTAGAAAAAAGCACTTTATACAAGATGTCTTTCCTACCTAGAATGTAGATATATGATCTGAGCTTTATAGCTCTTCAGTTAAATGTAGTTGTCAAGGGTCAGGGCTGGGCTGGCCACCAACTGAGTGCCAGCGGCTCTCTATGGACCACTCTGCCTTCCCAAAGGGAAGAGATTGGGAATAAGGGAGAGAGACTGATGGGATGGGAAAGAAACTGAAGCTGCTTTAGTGAAAATCATAACAATAAAGTACAATAGATACCAGGAGATACTAACCAACATGGAGCCCAACCCCTGGTGGCAGTCAGACACCATCACCACCAATGCGGTGGCACAAGTCCCAGACTGGACTCAGTGGCAGATGGGAACCAGATTCAGGAGTTGATTTACAGAGTCATAGAATGGTTTAGGTTGGAAGGGACCTCAAAGCTCATCCAGTTCCAACCCCCTGCCATAGACAAGGACACCTCCCACTAGCCCAGGTTGCTCAAGGGCTCATCCAGCCTGACCTTGAACACTCACAGGGAGAGAGCATCCACAACCTCCCTGGGCAACCTGTGCCGGTGTCTCACCATCCTCACTGCAAAGAATTTCTTCCTGATCTCCAGTCTCAATCTGCCCTCTTCCAGCTTCAATCCATTCCCCTTGTCCTATCACACCAAGCCCTTCTAAGAAGTCCCTCCCCTGATCTCCTATAGCCCCCTTCAGGTACTGGAAGGAAGCACTAAGGTCTCCCTGGAGCCTTCTCTTCTGCAGGCTGAACAGCCCCAACTCTCTCAACCTGTTCCCCTAGTGGAGGTTCTCAGCCCTCTGATCATCTTTGTGGCCTTCTCTAGACCCTCTCCAACAGCTCTGTGCCCTTCTTGTGCTGGGGGCACCAGAACTGGATGCAGTGCTCCAGATGGGGTCTTGTGTGTTTCTTTCCTGTGCTTAATGAAATCATTGCAGTCCCATCCAGCTGAAAACATCCCAGAGAGAATTGCTGAATGCTTTACAGTGACCTTGACAGGGAGTGGCCTGTGGCTGTTAAAATCAGGCAGTCCAGATGTTGCTGGAGAGTATGGGGTTGTGTAATGGTGAGGGCTGATGATTTCAACCAAGCCACCAGAGCAAAGCTGACAAACCCCAAGTTGTGTGAGCAGATTTTCTGAGTCCATAGTAGTGATGGTCAGCTTTGGAAAGTGGGCTTTGTGTCTAAGTGCCCCAGACTGTTCATTCTTTGACAAAGATCATCAAACCCTGTGGTGGAAAAAGACACTGAAAGTGCAAGAGCCAGTGCAGAGGAGGGCAAGGAAGCTGGAGAAGAGCCTGGAGAATAAATCTGAAGAGGAGAGAGTGAAGGAGCTGAGGATGATTAGTGTGAAACAGAGGAGGCTGAGGGGAGACCTCATGGCTGTCTGCAGCTACCTGAAAGGAGGTTGTGGAGAGGGTGGTGCTGGTCTCTTCACACAGGTAATTTAGAGAACAAGAGGGAATGGCCTGGGTGACTGGGTAGGTTTAGACTGGATATTAGGAAAATAAATTCCCAGCAAGAGTGATCAGCCACTGGAATGAGCTGCCCAGGGTGGTGGGGGGGTCACCAACCCTGGAGGTGTTTAAAAGTTGTTTGGATGTGGTGCTTGGAGACATGGTTTAGGCTGCACCTTGTAGAGTAGGGATCTGGGTTGGAGTTAGTGATCCTGAAAGGCTTTTTTAACCTGAACGTTTCTGTGCTTCTTTCTTTTCCTCTGTTAAGAAGTGAACCATATTTGCGCTTTACTGCATGAGACTCTGTGCTCTGAACAAATCATCCTGTTCCTTGGAGAAGGAATATTTCAGAAGGTACTCATCTTTTCCTGTCACTTGGTTCACTGACACCTGACATATCCATTACATAGGAAATCAGTTTATGCACAGATTGTGACAAGTCAATTGCACCTCTGGGCTGCTGCGTTTGTCACAGAACCGTAGAATCATTAAGGCTGGAAAAGGCCTCCAAGATCATCCAGTCCAAGCATCAACCCAACACTACCATGACCATTAAACCATATCCCCAAGTGCTACATGTTTTCAGACTACCTGCAGGGATGGGAACTCCACCACCTCTCTGGGCAGCCTGTTCCAATCCATGACCACTCTTGCAGGAAATAATTTTTTCCCTAATATCCAACCTAAACCTCCTCTGGAGCAACTTGAGGCCATTTCCTCTTGTTCTGTCACTAGTTACTTGGGGAAAAGGAAAACTATACATCTCACTCCAATCTCCTTTCAAGGTATTGTACAGAGCCTCCTCTTCTGTTTCTTTAAGCCACTTGGACATGGATAGGCCACTCAAGGCCTCATCTAACCTGGCCTTGAACATCTCTGAGGAGAGATATTCTGTGATCCAAAACCTCCCTGGGCAACCTGTGCCAGTGTCTCACCACTCTCACTGCAAACCACTTCTTCCTAACATCCAGTTTCAATCTCCCCTCTGCCAGTTCAAACCCATTACTCCTCATCCTGTCATTACAAGACCTTGTCAGTAGTCTCTTCCACCCTCCTGTAGCCCTCTTTCAGATGCTGAAAGGCCACTCCAAGGTCTGCTTGAAGCCTTCTCTAGGCTGCAGAGCCCCAACTCTCTCAGCCTGTCCTCATAACAGAGCTGCTGCAGCCCCTTAGCATCTTCATGGTTTCCTCTGGACTGGCTCCAACAGTTCCTTGTCCTTCATGTGTTGGGAGCTACAGAACTGCACACAGTACTCCAGGTGGGGTCTGAGGAGAGCAGAGCAAAGGGGCAGAATCCCCTCCCTTGCCCTGCTGCCCACACTGCTCTTGCTGCAGCCCAGCACACGGCTGCTGTCTGGGCTGTGTGCACACACTCAGTCCTTGTGTCTATCTCCTTGCCTGGCCTATAGGTTTTGCCATCCAGCCCACAGCTCTGTTGCTCAGTCTCTTGTTCCAGCTGTCAGCAATTCTGGCTTGTTTTCTGACCATCTCATTAGTGGCTTGGTGTGGCAGGAGGGGAGAAGTCATTTGGTGACAGCCGTGAATGAGTTGCCATACTGATGGCAGCTTGTGAAAGCAGCAGCTTTTGGAGTCTGAAATTGGGATGAAAGTCCTAATGACTTCCCTAATGAAGCTGTGGCAGCTGTGACAGCAGCCAGAAGGATTCCAAGCCACATGTCTGTGCACTTTCAAGGGAAATAAATAGAACTTGTTGCCTTTTTTTTTTTTCACAACCTGAATGAGGAAAAAATAAATAAATAATTTCCTAGCATCTCCATTTTCCCTCTGCTGCCATCCATAACCTCCAACAATGGAAACAACTGTGAGTGTGGGTGGTAGCTGAAAGTGGTTTTGTTCCTGCATCTGCCTGTGCATGCTTCCTGAATTTGATCTTTCAGGAGCTTCATCTGTTGAAAACCCAACAGAATGTGTACAAGAATACATTTTGGCTGCTGAGATTTCATGGGAGGCATCAAACGTGCGTCCAGCAGGGCTGGGAAGGTTCTTCTCCCACTTTACTCTGCCCTGATGAAACCACATCTGCAATACTGTGCCAAATTTTGGGCTCCTCCGTTCAAGAGTGAGAGGGACCTGCTGGAGAGAGTCCAGTGGAGAACCATGAGAATGAGTGGGGGACTTGAGCATCTCCCCCATGCAGAGGCACTGAGAGCCCTGGAGCTGTTGAGTCTGGAGAAGAGAAGGCTGAAAGGAGATCTGATCAATGTGTATGAATATCTCAGGGGTGGGTTTCAAATGGCTGGGGCCAAGCTCTTTGGTGGTCAGCAGCAATAAGCCAAGGAGCAACAGCTACAAACTGGAACAGAGAAGGTTCCACCTCAACATGAGGAGAAACTTCTTTACAGTGAGGATGCTGGAGCCTTGGAGCAGGCTGCCCAGAGAGGTTGTGGAGTCTCCTGCTCTGCAGACTTTCAAAGCCCTCCTGGATGCATTCCTGTGCAAACTACTCAGTGTGACCCTGCCTTGGCAGGGGGGTTGGACTCAATGATCTCTGAAGGTCCCTTCCAACCTGTAAGGTTCTGTGATTCTGCTTCCTACTTGCACCTCGACGTTTGAGTCCATACTCTCCATTTTGTTTTTCAATCAAAGGAGATGCTGTCATCACTCTTCTATATCTCTCTTCAAAGGAGATGCACAGCCTGTCTCACTAGGCATACAGACACTTTCTACCACAGCATGGTGGTTGAATCCCTGTCCCTGAAGTTGTTGAAGAGGCAGAGATGTGGTGCTGAGGGCTATAATTTAATGGCAGCCTTGCTAGAGTTAGAGAATAGTTGGACTGGGTGAGCTAAAAAGGCTGTTCCTATCAAAGCAATTCTCATATATTGTTATATGTAAAGGTGAGTGCCAGGAGGATGGAGACAGACTCTTTTTGGTGATGCCCAATGACAGGCCAAGGGGCAAGGGTGGAAGTTGGGGCATAGGAGGTTCCATGTGAATCTAAGGAAGATTTTATCCCCTGTGAGAGTGACAGAGCACTGGAACAGGCTGCCCAGGGAGGTTGTGGAGTCTCTCTGTCTGGAGATATTCAAGACCTGCCTCGATGCATTCCATTGTGATCTGCTGTAGGTGATGCTGCTCTGGCAGGGAGGTTGGACTGGATGAGCTTTCGAGGTCCCTTCCAGCCCCTGACATTCTGTGATTCTGTGAAGCAGCCTTATCCTGCTCACAGCTGACACCTCTCTAAAGCTTCATAGTCTAAAGCACTCTTCTAGCTTTCTCTCTATGGAATCATAGAATGGTCTGGGCTGGAAAGGAAATCTGAAGGTCATCCAGTCCAACCCCCTTTAAAATCAGCAGGGACATCATCAACTAGATCAGGTTGCCCAGAGCCACATCCATCCTGACCTTAAAAACATTCATCGATGAGGCTTCCACCACCTCCCTGGGCAACCTGTGCCAGTGTCTCAGCACCCTCCTGGGGAAGAACTTCTTCCTATCATCCAATCTGAATCTCCTCACTTCTAGTTTTGCTCCATTCCCCCCACTCCTAAAAGGTCCCTCCCCAGCTTTCTTGTAGCCCACTTAAGATACTGGAAGGCCACAATAAGATCTCCTCAGAGCCTTCTCTCAGCACCCTCATGGTGAAGAACTTCTTCCAAGCATCCAACTCCTAACACCCACTCCAAATCCACTCTTCTCTGGTTTGAAGCCATTGCCTCTCCTGTCATAGCCTTTCCTGCTGCAGCATTTCTGTGGAATGGGTGATGAGTGAAGGGGTTAGAGTTGTGCTTCCCCTGCTGTTGGACAGAATGGACATGTTTTCTTTGAGCAGAACCTAAATGGCTTTCCTTGGCAAATGCCATCCAGCCACATGCGATGATTACTTGGAGTGAGTTTAAACATAATTACATTGTAAAGCTGCCCACTGGTTTAGGAGGCAAGGATCACTCTTTATGTCCCCTGTAATTACATGCTGTTTACCACAGATATCCTACTGCTGCTTGTAACAGACCAACATTTGTCATTAGGGTGAAGTGGGCACTGCCTGTTCAGTCTGCCACAAAGCACAGCACTGTTGTAACTTTGCTCAGCCCCTTTAAAACTTGTTCTTTGGACTGGTTCAGTCTAAAGCCATTTTCTACTTATTCATTCTATTTATTTCATAGCATTGTAGCATACTAAAATGAATTCTTTGGACTAGTTCAGTCTAAGGCCATTTTCTGTTTATTCATTCTATTTATTTCATAGAATTGTTTTGGTTGGAGAAGATGTTGAAGCTTATCCATCCTCTAACTCTCCCAAGGCTGGGGCTTAAACTATGTCCCTTGACACCGCATTTTTGCCTCTTTCAAACACCTTCAGGGACAAAGATTCAACCACATTCTTGGGCAGCCTGTGCCAGTGGTCAAAAACTCTTTCAGGGAAGTTTCTTCAGGGATGTTCCAAGCATCCTCTCCAAACTTGCTATGAAGCACACTTCCTGCTAGCCAGGGATACTTCCCAAAGCAAGTACCCAGCAGGCTGCTGACACATGGGAGCCACATTCACGGAATCACAGAACCATCCAGGTTGGCAAAGCCCCTCAGGATGACCACATCCAGCCTATAACCCTACTCTACAAGATTAAGCTTAAACCATACCCCTAAGCACCACACCCAAACCTTGAACACATCCGGAGTTGGTGACTCCATCACCTCCCTGGGCAGCTCATTCTAGTGCCTGACAACTCTTGCTGGGAAAACATTTTTTCCTAAAATCCAGACTAAACCCTGCCCTGCTGCAGCTTGAGGCAATTCCCCCTTGTTCTGTCTCAAATTACCTGTGAGAAGAGACCAGCACCAAACTGGGAGGGAGGTTGTACTGGATGATCTCCAGAGGTCCCTTGTAACCCCTGCCATTCCATGAGTCTATATGATTCTTTCCATTAGCACATCTTTTGAGACAGTGCAGAGCAATGATTTCATCATAACCCAAAAGTCTTTTCATTCAATTCACCTGATCCATATGGTTGACATCTCATGTGATTTATCCAGGTAAGTCCTGGCTTTAAAAGGAGCAATCAGCAAAGCTTAGCATAGTTCTTTTTAATAGACTCTGTGGCAGTAAAGGAGAAACAGCAGCAAAGAGAGGAAAAATATCTGTATTGATATTGCAACTGTTTGATCCCAAGATGAATCACTGTTTTTTAATGCTTTTTATTTTTCATTTCATGTTTTCAAAGATTAAAAGGCCATTTCCCTCAGTTCCATTCAAACTATTTCCTTGATGAGCTGTTCAGGCAGAAGGGTGTTTTACTAACCAGTGGAAGGGACACATATCAGAAACAGACTGCAGAATCCAATTTCCCAATGCCTGTTCAAGCCTTATCCCAGGATTTAGCAGTGCCAAGGTTGCTGCAGTGACACAGCTGTTAAGATATTCCACCCAAGCAAGATAATCCTCCTGCCAACCTCTTTTCCCTGGATCCAGCCTCTCTAGGAACTGCTGCTAGTCTCTGTTTGGCTGGAGCTGAGGGACACTGGGGAGGTATCAGATGGCAGTGTCTCAGCAAGTAGATACTGGATTTCATGCCTCTATCCAAGAAATTTTCTCTGAGGAAGTGTGTCCCTGATCAAAGAGGAACTGATACAAGTCATTAGACTCCACATAACCTTTGGGTTTCTTTCTGGTGACCTTGAGAGAGTCCAAGGGAGGGCTACAAGGATGCTGAAGGGACTGGAGCACTGCCTGAGGAGGAAAGGCTGAGAGCCCTGGGGCTGCTTAGTCTGCAGAGGAGAAGGCTGAGAGGGGATCTGAGCAATGTCTATCAATAGCTGAGGGCTGGGGGTCAGCAAGGAAGGGACAGGGACAGCCTCTGCTCACTTGTGCCCTGGGATAGGACAAGGGGCAAGGGATGGGAACTGCAGCACAGGAAGTTGCACCTCAACATGAGGAAGAACTTCTCGAGCATAAGGGTCACAAAGCCCTGGCACAGGCTGCCCAGAGAGGTTGTGGAGTCTCCTTCTCTGGAGCCTTTCAAGGCCTGTCTGGATGTGTTCTGTGTGACCTGTGCTGTGGTCCTGCTCTGGCAGGGGGGTTGTACTGGAAACTCTCCAGAGGTCCCTTCCAACCCCTAGCATCCTGTGGTTCTGTGATCCCATGAAAGCATTCACAGTTTAGGGTCATTAAAAGTATGTGAGCAGATACTTCAACTCACAAGTTGTTTGCAGTCCATCACAGTGTCCTTACCTAAAAGTGCTTCTCTTGACCCTTCCTTCTTCCCAGTGACATCTTGTAACCTCCTGACAAGGAATGTCTTGAGGGATGTCAGACTAAAAAACCTCTACTGGAAGAGTTTCATGATATGTACTGGCTCTAAATCCTTTTGTTGAATTGGGTAGGATGTTCATCAGGATGAGCTGTCTTCTGCAAGGTCAGACTTAAAAGCAGCTTTCCACTACCTGAAGTGGGCTACAAGAAGGCTGCAGAGAGACTGCAAAGGCCTGCAGGGACAGGACAAGGGCAGTGGCTTCAAACTAGAGCAGAGCAGATTGAGATTGGATGTGAGGAATAAGTTCTGCACCAGGAGGGTGCTGGAACACTGCAACAGGTTGCCCAGGGAGGTGGTTGAGGCCCCATCCCTGGAGATATTCCAGGTGAGGCTGGACAGGGCTATGGGCAGCCTGATGCAGCTGAGAATGCCCCTGCTGAATGCAGAGGGGTTGGACTGAATGACCTTTGGAGGTCCCTTCCAACCAAAACCATTGTGTGATTCTGTGATCCGCTTTTCACACCAACTATGAGTACAGGGAGGGAACTAAGCAAGCTGTGACACTTACTGGCATGTCTCCAGTGACAGACTGCATCTGCTCAATGTTCTTCCCCAGAAAATGCTTTTGTTTTTTTAATTAACAAAGTGTTGGGAAAAATAATGGTGATGAATGAACCTTCTGGCCTTTGAGTGCCTCCCTCAGGTAACACAGAAGTGCAGCCAAGAGTAGGAGGATTCCATCTGGCTTTTCTTTTTTTCTCAATGCCTCAGACACTCAAGAAGTCACACAATCACAGAACTGTCAGAGCTGGAAGTGACCTCAAGGAGCATGCAGTTCCAACCCCCCTGCCATGGCCAGGGACACCTCACACTGGATCAGGTTGCCCAGAGCCACATCCAGCCTGGCCTTAAAAATTTCCAGGGATGAGGCTCCCACCATCTCCCAGAGCAACCTGTTCCAGTGTCTCAGCACCCTCATGGGGAAGAACTTCTTCCTAACATCCAGTCTGAATCTCCCCTTTTCTAGTTTTGCTCCATCCCCCCCAGTCCTATCATTACCTGACACCCTAAAAAGTCCTTCCCCAGCTTTCTTGTAGCCCCCTTCAGATGCTTTGAGGCCACAATAAGGTCTCCTCAAAGCCTTCTCTTTTCCAGACTGAATAACCCCAACCCTCCTTGTGAGGTTATGTAATTAAGAAGCAATGTTGGACTTCTGCCTTCTGAGCCTTAGCTTTCAGGTAGGGCACAGTTCAGGCTGAAGGGAGCAGAAATGGGGTGCTGAAGGGAGCAGAAATGGGGTGCTGAAGGGAGCAGAAATGGGGTGCTGAAGGGAGCAGAAATGGGGTGCTGCAGAGTGAAAGCAAGGCCAAGGAAATGTGTGCAGTCTGCCTCTCGTTTTCCCTGCAGGGCTGTAACGACATTATAAAAGAGCAGGAGAGATTGGTTCATTTTTGCACTGATCTTGAAAGCCCATTAAGGTATTTAACTCTCATGCTTTGTCTGAGGGATCTGGAGTTGCTGTTATCTTTTGTTTAATTACACTGTAATCTTCCTGCAATTACACTGCTGATAACATTCTTCCATACATGTAACAATAAATTGGCCATCTGAGGATAAATGACATTGCTTAAAGCTTCCTTCAGTGAGGTGTCAAAGAAATATTAATAGGGCTCTGTTGGACAGGGAGTGAAAGGAGATGGCAGTGTCTCTTTGTAGAGCTCGTGGATTCAGGGATTCATAGGATGGTTTGAGTTGGAAGGGACCAGAAAGATCATCCAGTTTCAACCCCTTGCCATGGGCAGGGACACCTCCCACTAGCCCAGGTTGCTCAAGTCCTTATCCAGCCTGGCCTTGAACACCCACAGGGAGGGAGCATCTGTAACCTCCCTGGGCAACCTGTTTCAGTGTCTCACCACCCTCACTGCAAAGAATTTCTTCCTAATCTCCAGTCTCAATCTGCCCTCTTCCAGCTTCAATCCATTCTCCCTTGTCCTACCACTCCAAGTCCTTGTCAAAAGTCCCTCCCCAGCTCTCCTGTAGCCCACTTCAGGTATTGGAAGGCTGCTCTAAGGTCTCCCCAGACCCTTCTCTTCTCCAACTGAACAGCCACAACTCTTCCAGCTTGTCCCCACAGGGGAGGGTCTCCAACTTCTGATCATCTTGGTGGCCACCTCTGGACCCTTTGTGGCAACTCCAGGTCCTTCTTGTGCTGGGGGCACCAGAGCTGTGGTCAGTGCTGTAGGTCAGGTCTGAGCAGAGGGGCAGAATCCCCTCCCTGTGCTGCTGTTCTGGCTGCAGCCAGCACACAGCTGGCTCTGGGCTGCCAGCGACCAGTGCTGGCTCCTGGGCAGTTTGGCACCAGCTGACACCCCCAAGGCCTTCTCCTCCATTCTGCTCTCGAGCTAGCCCTCACCCAGCCTGGATATGTGCTTGGGGCTTAATAGTAAAAGCTGCTCTTATATTTGCTTCCTCAAGAAATAGCTGGTGGAGAAATATTAGAAAAAGCAGAGGGCAGTCACGTTTTGGCAGAGCTGACAAATGCACACTGCAGAGTTCTGTGGGCTGGACCTTAAGCACCTATCCAATATTTGTCAGCTTCACCAGATAAATGTGTGAACAACTCTACTCCTGATGTTTTATTTCCCCCATGATGCATCTTGCCATTTTCCCACTGAATGTCAAAGTGTCTTTTGAGCCCTCGTGTAGTTTAATCCCAGAAACAAGAATTGGTTCATCAGAATTTTACTGTTATTGCTGAAGGGGAAAAAAAAACCCACACAAAAGGCTGTAAGATGAAAATAAGCAGTGTGTCAGAAACAGTGAGGTGGAGAACAAGAAACAGCCTGAAAATCAAATAAATGCAAGTCAGCAGCTCCAATTAAAATAGTTACCCAGAAAACAGCCTCCTGCAGGCTTTCAGCCAAGGAGAAAAGTTGCAGCTCTGACCTTTCTCTGTAAATAGATAGAGACCTACAATTGTTTTGGTTCAAAAAAGCCTTTAAGTCTGTAAGCCAAACCGTTCCCTAGCTCTACCAAGGCTGAGGCTAAACCACAGCCCTCAGCATCAGATCTCTGCTTCTTTGAAACACCTCCAGGGATGAGGATTCCACCTCCCTGGGCAGCCTGTACCAGTGCTTGAGAACTCTTTCAGGGAAGAAGTTTCTTCTAGTAGAAGAGTACTTGCAACAGAAGGGTTGAATCTTTCCTTACCTCTTACAGTAATTATAGTAAATAAAAAGCAAGAAATAGGCAGCAAGATGTGTTGATGTGTACAGAAGGTTCTCCTCCAGGAGAAGCCTGGTTTCTATAGTTTCATTTACAGGTGGCACAAAGCAGCACTGGAACCTACAGGAAGGCTGGAGAGGGACTTGTTACAAAAGTGTCCATTGATAGGACAAGGGGAAATGGATTTAATTTGAAGGTAAATGAGCTTAGGTTGCATCTTAGGAAGAAATTCTTCAATGAGAGGGTGGCAAGACACTGGAATGGATTGTCCAGAGAGACTGTGGATGCCTTCTCCCTGGAGATGTTCAAGGGTTAGGTTGAAGGTTGGACTCAATTGTGTTGGGGGTCTTCTGTGATCCTGTGTGGCTGGCAAATAAAGAGGATCTGGGATGGAATGTCTGTTGACTGGAGCCACCAAATGGGGCTTACTACTCGATCTATGGCAAGGTGGTTGGCATAATTTGGGCAAGGGAGGATATGAAGCAGCATGGGGTGAGCCTGAGGGCAAGAGCTGCAGTTCCCTCCCAGACTTTGGCAAAGCTGGTGCTGTACTCCAGTGAGGATGCAGAGGGTGCAGCTACAAACAGCCACAAACTCTATTCTCATTTCCCTGTTCAACTTACAGCTTTCTATTTAAAAATGGCAATGCCCAGAAATGACTGAAAGGCTGGTTTCCTGCAGAGGGGCTGAGGTGGGGCTGGGCAGAATTGAGTCACAGAATCACAGAATGTCAGGCGCTGGAAGGGACCTTGAAAGCCCATCCAGTGCAACCCCTCTGCCAGAGCAGCATCACCTAGAGCAGATCACACAGGAGCACATCCAGGCAGGTCTTGAATATCTCCAGAGAGGGAGACTCCACAACCCCCCTGGGCAGCCTGTTCCAGTGCTCTGTCACTCTCAAAAGGAAAAAGTTTCTCCTCGTGTTTAAATGAAGCTTCCTATGCCTCAGCTTCTACCATTTTCCCTTGTCATGTCATTGGGCATCACCCTGCAGAGCCTGGTTGCAGCCTTCTGGCACTCACCTTTACATCTTTATCAACATTGATGAGGTCACCTCTCAGTCTCCTCCTCTCCCAGCAGCACAGCCCCAGCTCCCTCAGGCTCTCCTATAACAGAGATGTTCCATTCCCTTCAGCATCTTCATGGCTCTGCACTGGACTCTCTCAAGCAGTTCTGTGTCTTTGTTGAACTGGGGGTCCCAGAACTGGACGCAGTACTCCAAATGTGGCCTCAGCAGTGCAGAGTAGAGGGGCAGGAGAACCTCCCTCAATCTATTGACCACAGCCCTTCTAATCCACCCCGGAATGGCGTTGCCCCTCCTGGCCACCAGAGCACATTGCTGGCTCATGGTCTCCCTCCCATCCAGTAGGACCCCCAGGTCCTTTTCCCCTTCACTGCCTTCCAGCGGGTCAGTCCCCAACCTATACTGATGTCTGGGGTTGTTCTTTCCCAGGTGCAAGACTCTACCTTTGCCCTTGTTGAATTTGGTTCAAAATCTTCCTGCCCAGCCCTCAGCCTGTCCAAGTCTTGCTGAATGGCAGCAAAATGCAGTAAGATTTGTCTCACAGTGAGAGAATTACTGAGACTTTTGCAACTGCTGTGACAGCCTCAATCTCACAGGCTGTTTATATAAACTCTCTTTCTCCTCCTCTGGTTTGTTTTCCTGGCAGACAGTAATGTAAAAACAACCAAAAGAATGCACTGATCTGCATTACCAATGATCATAGTCAGTGAATTGGAGAACTCAGAGGAAGATTATTTTTTTCTTTCTCCCTTTTTTTCTGTGGCAGGAAAGTTTTTTTCTGATAGGTGGAGACATCACAGTGGCATATCAATGAATTTTAGGATGTGAGGGGGTTTTAGTCCCTCATTAAGTTGTAAGCAGCTCCTCTTTGGCTTAGTGATGCCTAACTCTGCTGACAGAAGCCAGGCATTAAGCACTTCTTTGGTCACAGAGCCGCTTATGGTGGGGGGTTTAAACAGGCACAAGGTAGGTCTGTTAATGTTTCTCTCCTACTGTCTTCCTCATCAGGGATGGGAAATTAGGAGTTCAGTCTTTACAGAAGACTGAGTTAAATAGGAGCAGTGTGGATGTGCACTACGAATGGAACCTCAAAGAGGTGACAGGAGAAGGCAGAAAATGTTTTCACAATGTGGGTGACTGAGGGAGGTGGTGGAGTCCCCATCCCTGGAGGTGTTCAAGAAATCTGTGAACGTGGCACTTGGGGATGTGGTTTAATGGCCATGGTGGGGTTGGGTTGATGGTTGGACTTGGTGATCCTAGAGGGCTTTTCCAACCAAAATAATTCTGTGAAACATCCTCTCTGAAACATCTACTGTTAGATAAGATGGACAGCACATCCTGGTTTGTCTGTCTTTGATCGACAGGCTATGAGAATTGGGGCTCTTCAGCCTGGAGAAGAGAAGGCTTCGAGGAGACTTAGGAGTGGCCTTCCAGTATCTGAAGGGAGCTACAAGGGAGCTGGGGAGGGACTATTGACAAGGTCTTGTAATGACAGGACTAGGAGTAATGGGTTTGAACTGTCAGAGGTGGGGAGATTTAAACTGGATGTTAGGAAGAAGTGGTTTGCAGTGAGGTGGTGAGATGCTGGCACAGGTTGCCCGGGGAGGTTGCAGAGCACAGAATCACAGAATGTTATATTCAGTCATATTCTGTGATTCTCTGATCCACAACCTCCCTGGAGCTGTTCAAGGCTAGCTTGGGCGAGGCCTTGAGCAACCTGATCTAGTGGGAGGTGTCCCTGCCTATGGCAGGAGATTGGAACTGGATGAGCTTTGAGGTCCCTTCCAACCTAAACCATTCTGTGATTCTATCTATGAATATAGTCTCCTTCTCTGTAGCTTTCCCAGCTCTGTCTGGATGTGTTCTTGTGTGGCCTGTGCTGGATCCTCTGCTCCTGCTCTGGCAGAAGGATTGGACTTGATGATCTATGGATGTCCCTTCCAACCCCTAATATCTTGGGATCCTGTGAATTGCTAGGTTGGTGAATCTTAATCTGTAGTGCCCTGTATTTGTGCTGCCTCTGCTTTCCATCAAAAAGGAGCATCAAAGGTGGTGAAGACAGACTAGAAGCACTGCTACCCACTGCACTTTGGGGTCATACGAAATACCACCAGGGTAGGTCTTCTCAGAAGGCTTTGATTCTGCTGAGACTGAAAGGGAAGCAGCCTGAGAGCCAGCCTGGGCCCCTGCCAGCTCCTCTGCAGTTTTGCCTCTTGGCTGCACAAATGGTTTTCAGCATGTTTTGGAGGAGAATGAGCAGAAGTTGTGTGCTCCCAGCCTGCTTAAGGAGGAAAACGAAGAGGGGGAGCTGAAAGGGGACGGCTCCTTGGGGCCAGGAGGTTGGGTGTTTTGGAAGCCACTCTGCTGTTTCCCCTCTCGTTGATAGGTGGCAAAGGTGCTGGGACAAAGCTCTGCACTCGGGTGGCTGCTTGCCCAGAGACAGCCTCCCTCACCCAAAGCCTGGCAGTGCTCAGCCACTGCTGCCAGCCACTTCCCTTGCCAGCTAAGTAACCACAGCTTGGTCCATTATGAAGGGGTTTAGCATATGGGTTTACTTAACATTAGCTGCCTGATAAGAAAATGGACGTGGTTGGTTGATTGGGTTTTGTTTTTTCCTGCAAAGCATTGATGTGCCCTGATGGATGTTAGGAACTCTTCCTGCCCTGGAAAGGTTCTCATGCATTGGAATGGTCTGCCCAGGGCAGTGCTGCAGTCTCCATCCCTGGAGGTGTTCAAGCAGCCTGTGGAGCTGCTGCTTAGAGTAGAGTAGAATAGAATCAACCAAGTTGGAAGAGACCTCCAAGATCATCCAGTCCAACCTAGTACCCAGCCCTAGCCAGTCAACTAGACCATGGCACTAAATGCCTCATCCAGGCTTGTCTTGAACACCTCCAGGGACAGTGACTCCACCACCTCCCTGGGCAGCCCATTCCAATGCCAATCACTCTCTCTGGGAAGAACTTCCTCCTAACATCCAGCCTGTATCTTCCCCTGGCACAACTTGAGGCTGTGTCCCCTTGTTCTGTTGCTGGTTGCCTGGGAGAAGAGACCAACCCCACCTGGCTACAGCCTCCCTTCAGGTAGTTGTAGACAGCAATGAGGTCACCCCTNAGCCTGTAGCACTGCTTGGGGTTGTTGTGGCCAAAGTGCAGAACCCTGCACTTGGCCTTGTTCAATCTCATCCCATTGGCCTCTGCCCACCCATCCAGCCTGGCCAGGTCCCTCTGCAGGGCTCTCCTACCTTCCAACAGATCCACACCTGCTCCTAGCTTGGTGTCATCTGAAAACTTACTGATGCTGGACTCAATCCCCTCATCCAGATCATCAATAGTCACAAAGCCCCTCAGGATCACCAAGTCCAAGCAATATCCCTGCTCTACAAAGTTCACCCTTAAACCATATCCCCAAGCTCCACATCTAAACGACCTTTAAACATGTTCAGGGACTCCACCACCTCCCTGGGCAGTCCATTCCAGTGCCTGACCACTCTGGCTGGGAAGATCTTTCCTTAGTTTTGGTCAGATTTCTAAAGCTTTCAAATTTCTGGGCACTGTTTTCCAGTTGTTTTCCTTCCAGGGTTTTTAGGAGCATGCTGTGTTCCTAGGTATAGGACTTGGAGAGAGCTTTGGAGAAAGGCTCTAGCAACCCCTCCCACAAAGGAGAGATTAAGCACTTCAGGAAACTGCAGGTCTGAAAAAATTCTTCCTTGACTAAATGAATCAACCATGGACATTTAGCACTCTCAGAAAATTAGGTCACAGATAGTATAAGCCAATTTTCTGTGGAAGTCTATCCAGAACCAGGTTGATTTCACATTTTGCTGCATTCTTGAAGTGGTAGTGGCAATGATAAAATGTCCACACTGCCCAGCCTGAAGCCTTTGAATCACTGGGATGATTTGAAACGCCTTTGTGTTTCTTTTCAAGTGGTTCCAACACATGACTGGAGCTCTCATTAGAATGATCTTCATGTAAGGCTTGCCTTGCTTCCCAGCTACCATCCACCTCCTGCTTTCCATTTGTGGCTAAAGCAAAGCTGCATCCGGCGACCACTTGGAAATACGCTCTGTGGTTACTAATTACCTGGGCTGAGTTACTGAGTTCTGTGCTCCAGCACAATTAAGGACTTTCTTTTCTTTTCCTATTGTGTTTGCTTCATTATTAGTCATAATGGTGACATTTATATTCTAAATGGGATGAAGGCATGAAAAGGAAGCTGTGTCTAAGGATAGGGCCGTTGTGAACACTGAGGTCAATTGTAATCCGTGAATGTAGATTCAAAGGTTTGGCTTCTGTTGTCTTCAAAAGATCTTGGGGGAATGGTATCAGGGTTATAGACCTGCCTGAGGTGGTGCTAGAATGACCACAGGTGGTAAGAAAGCAGCACAAATATCCTGTGAAATGAGAGGTGTTCAAAATGTCTACATAAGCATGAGGGAAACCTTCCTGGGGGAAGCAGGCAGCAGTAAAGAGAGAATCGTCCAAAACGTGTTTCAGAGGTGGTACCTCGGCAGGACTCTTGGTTGTCCTAAAATGATGACTGAGAGAGTAAAACTCCAGCCACAGCTCTGTATTCCACCTGTAGTCCAGGTTTACAGGCAGCTTATAAATATGTGTGGGCAGAGATAACTCTGTGGTTTGAAATTGCTGTTCCTGCCTATCAGATAGCAGAACAGAAAAGTGGTATTTAGAAAGCATCCCAACCCACCAAAACCTAAACAAAAAGCAGTTGTACTCTAGAGCTAAGAATTTAAGGTACTAGTTAGGACCCCAGGTGTTAAAATGGTGCCCAGTTTGAATCCACTGACGTGTTTAAAATGAAGCACAGGCAGCTAGGTTCTTAGCTCAGCTCTTTGTCAATGCTGAATGTTTCCAGCTGAGTCTTCCTTTGTGTTTTCTCCACACTTGGCTTTTGTTTTGGTCTCCTGTCACAGATTCATAGAGTTACAGAATGGTTTGGGCTCAAAGAGACTTGAAGAACTGCTAAGTTGCAACCTCCTTGCCATGGGCAGGGACACCTTCCACCAGACCAAGCTGCTCCAGACCTCATCCAGCTTGGCCTTGAACACCTTCAGGCAGGAGGCATCCGCAACCTACCTGGGCAACATGTTCCAGTGTCTCACCACTCTCACTTCAAAGAATTTCTTCCTAATCTCCAGTCTAACTCTGCCCTCTTTCAGCTCAAAGGCATTCCCCCTTGTCCTGTCACTACAAACCCTTGTAAGAAGTGCCTCCCCTGCTCTCCTGTAGCCCCCTTCAGGTACTGGAAGGCTGCTCTAAGGTCTCCTGAGAGCCCTCTCTTCTCCAGCTTGAACAACCTCAGCTTTCTCAGCCCATTCCCACAGAGGAAGTTCTCCAGCCCTCTGATCATCTTCATGGCCTCCTCTGGACCCTCTCCAGCAGCTGCAGGTTCTTTTTGTGCTAGGAGAGCCAGAACTGGGCACAGTGCTCCAGGTGGGGTCTCAGCAGAGCGGAGCAGAATCCTCTTCCTCCATCTTGTTACACTTTTGATGCAGCCCAGCACATGGTTGCCTTGTGGGCTGCCAGTGACCATTGCTGGCTCACGTTGAGTGTTTCATCAACTGACAGCCCCAACTCCTTCTTTTTCAGAGTGCTGTCAAGCCATTCCTTACCCCCATGCCTAGCAGCCATGAAGGAAAAATAATCAAAAAGCCATTTTTTGTTTGTGTGTTTATAGCATCTTATAACTTCCAGAAGCAGTTCCATGAGCAGTTAGCAACATGTAAGAACATGTTTCAGAAGAGGAGAGGAGTAGAAGGATGCCTAAAGCAAACTAGAAATCTGTGATTTTAGTCATGCTCTCATTCTATATCACATCAAATAAGCCTTTTAATGAGCCTGTTTCAACTCACAGTGGTTAGAAATCACTGAATCATAGAATGACCTCAGTTGGAAGGGACCTTAGAGATCATCTACTCCATCCTCCCTGCCATGGACCTCCCACAGACTTAGTAGCTCAAAGCCTCACCCAACCTGGCCTTGGTGTTGCAAGTTAATAGGATATATTAACTGGAGTTGGCTGGGAAATAGTATTTCAGTTTTGAGGTAGGACCCTTTGTTCAGGTTGTATTTAGCTCTGGTTTCTCAGACATGTTTCAGGGGGAGGTTTTTATCCTCCTTCATCAAGACAACGTCCTTCATTCAGGGTCCGGCTTGATGAGGCTCTGAGCAGCCTGATCTAATTGGAGATGTCCTTCCTTACTGCAGGGAGGTAGGACTGGGAGACCTTGAGATGTTCTTTCCAACCCAGTGCACTCTGATTCCATGATCTCCTGTTGTATCACAGTGACACTGAAGATGAGAAGAAAGGCTGTCCTGAGCTTGACAGTTAAAGGGGTTGTGCTGGAAGAGAGGCCCTTAATAAGGCCGAATAAGGAAAAGCAAACCCCAAGCCACCATAACCACTGCTGCTGTGGGTACTGTCCCTTGCCAGTAAAGAACTGAGCTTCTGTGAGCTGACTTCCAAGCAGAATCCTTGCTGTTGGAATGTACTTAATTAAATCAATAGAAGGACAAAAAGCAAACACTTTATCTTAAGGCACTGTCTGCTGAATGCTTTAGGAGGAGAAGTAAAATGGAAACCTTAGTTCTGAAGGTCTACCTGGAGGCTCTGATCTACTTAAAGCTTGTCAGTTTTGACCAGCCAAGCAAAGGCTGAGGTAAAAATGAAGGAATGACTCCCTCTAGAATGAGAATGTTTAGATCAGGTTTTAGGTTGGGGTGTATTACAGAATGTTAGGGGCTGGAAGGGACCTTCAAAACTCATCCAGTCCAACATCCCTGCCAGAGCAGGACCACTTTATTTTTTCTTCCCCACAGTCCAGTTTTCATTTTTATTTTATTTTTTATCCTACTTCTCTCCAATTTTCACCTCCTTCCTTTTCCCTCATCTTCCTCATTTCATCTCCATCCTTTCAGCATCATCTCCCCTTTTTAATCTGGCTCCTGTTGGAGTCTCCTCCCACCCCAGATGTGGCCACTTTGCCCTCCCTGCCCACTCCCCTTTTTACTCTGGGTTCTGTTGGAGTCACCTCCCACCCCAGGTGTAGCCCCTTTACCCTCCATGCTCACTCTCCTTTTAATGTGGCTCCTGTTGGAGTCTCCTCCCACCCCAGGTGTGGCCACTTTCCCCTCTCTTGCCCACTCCCCTGTTTAATCCACCCGAGGAAAGGCAGAAACTCTAAGCTGTGCCCAACTGGGCAGAGGATGCTCCTCCTGGCATTGCTGGTGAGTGCCTGTGGTACACACTGGGTGAATGGGACTGGGACAAAGGCCAGGGGGCTTGGTGGCCCCCTTAGTTAGACAGGATTAGGCTTGATGGTCACTCTGACATCACCCATGGGTGCTGGCTGGGCTTTCTTACTTAGCTGGAGCTCCTCTATGTTTAGCTGTTAGATTCAATTCCTGTTTGAGCCCTGCACAACCTCTTTGCACAAGGGGGATGTGGCTGACTTCAGAGAGCTTTCAGATGACATCAGGTTGACCTCTGAAGAGGCTAGTCCCATTTGTCAGCTGAAGGTGAGTTGGCAAAGCTGAACAGTAGTTTTATGTGCTTGAAATGGCAGAGGCTTCCTGCCACTAAAGCACACAAAGCTTTGCTCTGAAGAGAACTGGCGCATGGCAGTGTTCACTGCAGATGGCTCTTCCACCTTGAAGGAAGAACTCCAGTTCCAACCCAGAGGCTCTGGGAGAGGACTTCTGATGGAAGAACCCACAGTTGATCTGAGGAGTACTATGGATTCAGGGTTCAAGGATAACTGTGTGAGACCTGATGCTGCAGAGAAGGCAGCAGAAATGATGATTAGAAGGCTGCTGCAGCACCTCTGCTGTGAGGACAGGCTGAGAGAGTTGGGGTTGTTCAGCCTGGAAAAAAAAGACTCCAGAGAGACGGTAAAGCTACATTTCAATATCCAAAGGGGACCTACAGGAAGGCTGGGGTGGGCCTGTGGAGGTAGGATAAGGGCAATGGTTTGAAAGTGAAGCAGGGGAGATTTGGTTGGACATCAGGAGGAAGCTGTGCACAGTGAGGGTGGTGAGACACTGGAACAGGTCATCCAGGGGATGTGGTTGAGGTCCCATCCCTGAGGACATTCAAGATCAGACTTGCTGTGGCGCTGGGCAGCCTGACCTAGTTGGTGTCCCTAATGCTTGGGGGAGGGGTGTGGTTGGCCAAGATGACACTGAGAGTCCCTTCCAACCCAATGCAATCTCTGAATCTGTGAATGGTGCTTGGTTTATAATCCTGCAGTCTTTCCCTCTCTGCAGCCAACTTGGTTTTGGTTTTAAAGGTTGTCATCCCTTCTTGTCTGAAATAGTCTCTCTGTTCCTCTAAAAATATGACCAAGAGTTAGAGTAACTCTTGAAGGGGTGACAATTCACAAAGGCAAAACAAATGGCAGATGGGCAGGAGTAGAAAGCCCTGTGGACCATGGATAGATGCTGGTGACTCGTTTTGCTGATGCCACTTACCTGCATTTTGTGCCTAGCTGAGGTTATCCTTCCTGGAGCTCGCTCTGGTTTTATTTCTGTGTGAAAGCTTCCTTCTTGAGCTAACTGTTCCATTGCTCATCTTGGATGTTTCTTTCTTCTGGCAGCCATCATAAACACTTTGCTAAAATTGTATCTCTTGCTTCACTCACTCTAGAACTGGTGGTGGAGTTGATTTCTTTTTGATGACCCTTTGGTGCTCTGGCAGTGCTTACTTCAACCTGCCTGTCTTGATCTGCTTTTGCAGGAGAAGCGGTTCTATTTATGGATCCCCTGAAGGAAACCGTGAAGGAACCAAGTAGTTGGTTGAGAAAAGCACTGGGATTTTATTTTGCTCCCATGTGCAGGGGGAGAAGTTAGAAATAGAGGAAAGGAGGAAGGGAAAAAGCAAGAGAGAGTAAAAGCAGAGATGGTACCACCACAGATCCAGCTGGTGTCTCACTGGTCCTGAAGGACTTGATTGGTGAGGGAGCTCCAAACTTCCCTGTTACCTTTGAGGTCGTACACCTTCTCCAGTCCCATATGTGGTCACAGTCTGTGGGAACTGATAGGGAGGAAATCTCACTTTATCAATTCCACAGAATCAGATGTTTGATAAGGAGGACAGACAAAGAGCAGTCTGTGAGCAATGGACCAAGGCAATAGAAAGGCTTTGATAGTGGGGGAAGATTTGCTCACAGAAGCATCCAGGTTGGCAAAGGCCCTCAGGATCACCAAGTCCAACCTATAACCCTACTCTAGGAGATTCAGCCATATTCCCAAGCACCACATCCAAATGATCCTTAAACACATGCAGGGTTGGTGACTCCAACTCCTTTGGCAGCTCATCCCAGTTCTCAGCCTAGTGTTTGCTCTCACATGGCTCTAGCCTGGTGGAGAGGACTGTTGGCTAGCTCTTGGATGGAGGGAGGATACCTTCTGTTTATGCCAATTATAACAACACTGTCTGTTGCTTCCCTGTTTGCCTGCTGTGCTTGCCAACCACTGGCTGATCCCTTTGCCATGCTGGCCTCTTTCATTGGGGGTTACCTGTTGTTTGCACACTGTTATGTCTTGGGCAATAAAGGAGTTCTGCATACACTGTGCCTTCAGTGCCACAACAGTCCCTTGTTCAGCTGCCCTGGTTATAGCAGCTTTGGCTGGTGTTAGCCCCTGTCCCACAGTTGCATATGTACATTAGTCCCAGTGTGCTGCTTCGAGGCTAATTGGAATGTTTTAATGAGAGAAATTAGATCTTTGGTTGTGAAAGGACAGTAATGGTGATGTCTGTAGCGTTCACTGGTCTGCTGAGAGGGACAAAAAGCCAAAACATAAACAGTGTTCTCTCGCTGTGTCCTGAGGCATTGCCCTGTTCCTTTCTCTGTCTGGTCTGTGTCCTTAGATATAATCACTTCCTTTTGACCCTGGTCTGCTCTAATCTCAGCAACTAACACCTAAGCTTTGCGGGCTGCTGCTTTGTTTTGGTTGTCTGTCTGGGATAGAGGAGGGGAAAGAAAGAGGAGAGGTAGCTTTGAGCCCTTCTGGGCAGCTTCTTTTGTCCAGTAGGGAGTTTGGATTTGTGTATTATTTCTAACTTGTAAATATTGTGTACATGTGCTTGTAAATTGTGCCCTGCTGTAACTATAGCTTCAGCTTACTTCCAAGCCATCTGAGTTAGTCTGGTAAATTCCAAGTGTGGGGGAGAAGCTCCTAATCCACCACAGCCAGCCTCACGGTCACCTGCCTGCTCTTTTGGCTCTGCACTGCTGTGTCAGTCACCGGTGAGGATGCTCACCATCAAAACACCTGTGCTGCTCTGAGGCTAATTGGAATATTTTAATGAGAGAAATTAGATCATTGGCTGTGAAAAGTAACAGTGATGTCTATAGCAGCCATTTATTCTGCTGAGAGATGTAAAAACAAGAAACAAACAAAAGTCAGCAAGTCTCTGTCTGGCTGCTGCCTGCCTCACCAATTCCTCTGCCTGAACCTGTGTAACCCAATCTAAGCACTTTTTTTTCCTGCCAACTCCTTATTTGACTTCTCACATCTCATCCCCTGCATGTAAGAGATTCAGAAATAAAGGAGGAGGGGTGCAAGAAAGAGGAGAGTTGGTTTGGAAGCTCTCCTGGGTGGTTCTGCTGTTTGGGAGGGATTTTGTCTTTCTGTACTGCTTTTAACTTGTATATGATTGTCTATAGGTGTAAAGATCTATATTTTGTATATATGTGCTTGTAAATTGTGCCATGCTCTAAGTATAGCTTCATTCCTTAACCTCCAGCCAGCTGAGGTAGTCTGGTGAATTCATGGGGGGAGGGGGAAGGGGGCAGGGCAGGAAACTCCTAAATTACCACAACACCCATAAAAACTTGTCACAGCAGGCCCCCATCTTGTACCCCAACACTCCTGAGAGCCTGGTTATTAGCTGCTGGAACCCCAAAGCTTGTGCTCTTGCCCGTAAGCAGCCACCTTGCTGGGGCAAACCGTGCCAAGGCAAGCATGAGGAGAACAAACTCAACTCCTTGCACTGCCATTCTGTGCAATCTTTTCAGAAGTTACTGGAATGGTTTTGATTTTCATTGTTTTTCATTATAGGTTTCATATATACTGGAGAAGTTGTGCATCGAATGCTAACAGCTACCCAATACATTGCACCCTTGATGGCAAATTTTGACCCCAGTGTGTCAAGAAATTCAACAGTCAGATACTTTGATAATGGTATGTAGCAGTCCTTTGTGGATGGATGTGTCTGTGTCCCTTGGCTCCTCATGGTTTCCTAAAGAGCTGGTTTTGAAAGGTGGGGGGGAGGGAATGGAAGCTTTTATAAATGTTTGGGGCTTTTTTGCTTGTGTTTTGTTTTGTTTTTTTTTTAACTCTTAAGCTCTCTAAAGCAAGGTGCTGGACATCCATAAACAGTTCTTCATTTAGAACATGGTTAAAGAGTCATGAATGTAGTGTGGTATTGGTGGGTTTTTTTCCCTAACTGGATAGATACCTCCTGGATGTTAAAGTGCTTAAGGCTCAAACTAATCATTTTTATCAGGTTTAAAAAATGAAAGTCTCTATTGTATAAAAGTGCAAGTTCCTGTTCCTTCAAGAGTAAATAGCAGCCACTCACTAGCTAAAATGAAAACAGCATTTGTGGGATGCAGTAGCAAGAACACAGACAAGCAGAGCAGGCATGAGGTTAATAAAGCTGTCAGTGACCTACAGGCTGGACCCTGATGCACTCATCTACACCAGGAGGTTTCCACAGTCCCTTGTACCCAAGGGTAAAAGGCAAACTGCAGGATGAGAAGTTGAAGCTCTGTGAGGTATTTCAAAGGCCTGTGGATACCTCTGCCCTGCAGGTGGCTATAATCAGTAGTTTGAAAGCATAACCTCTGTGGCTGAAAGGCATCAGGTGCCTCACCTCAGGCCCTTAGTGATGCAGTACAGTGGCACTGACTCTCTACTCTGCATTTAAAACAGAGTTCAGTGCCACAGCTTTGTATCATGAGACCTAGGGTTGTGTTACATCCTCCTGACTAAGTCCAAGTCCAGTCTTTGTGTGGTGTTGTTTGTTTTCTGTGGTGAAGCCAAGCATAAATTACAAACACATCCCTGAATCTGTCACAATTCCAGCCAGGTGTGTTAATTTTTAAGCTTCAGGTGAGGGATCAAAATGTATCCTGTAACCTTTCCTTTCACCCTGGCCATTACTGGCACCATTTGATCTGCTGGATATTTTATTGGCTATTTATCCAGTAAAACAGACTTCCATGAGAAAATCCTGCTCCTTGCATGGAAGATATTCAAGCATTCCATGAGTAATTCACAGAATGTCAGGGGCTGAAGGGAACCTCAAAAGCTCATCCAGTCCACCCCTGCTGCCAGAGCAGGATCACCCAGAGCAGATCACACAAGACTACATCCAGGCAGGTTTTGAATATCTCCAGAGTGGGAGACTCCACAACCCCCCTGGGCAGCCTGTTCCAGTGCTCTGTCACACTCACAGGGAAAAAATTCCTCCTCATGTTCCTATGCCTCAGCTTCCACCACTGCCCCTTGTGCTGTCTTTGGGCATCACCCAGCAGAGCCTGGCTCCAGCCTCCTGGCACTATACTTTACATCTTTATCAACACTGAGGTCACCTCTCAGTCTCCTCTCCAAGCAGCACAGCCCCAGCTCCCTCAGGCTCTCCTTGTAACAGAGCTGTTCCACTGCCTTCATCTGTGTGGCTCTGTGCTGGACTCTTTCAAGCAGTTCCTTGAGGTCCTTCTTGAGCTGAGTGGCCCAAACATTGGACATTATGGCCTGAGCTTTGTCATCTTTACTGCAAGAATTTGAGCACTCTGGGAAAGGCATTGCTGATCCTCATTGTAGCACTGACTTCCAGGCCACTACCAGGTGTATCACAAGGGTGAATATTCTTTGATGTTTTGGGCTCTCTTCATGATGGTCCTTTGGACCTTGTGTGCTTTAGGACAGAGACATAACCCAGATAAAAAGAAACTGAGTACATTATATCTTCAGATCCTTATTTCCTATTCTTCCATGTTTTATTCCTGTGAAATAAGGGTGTTGCTTTGGAGAGGCAACTGCAGTGGTCAAGCACAGAGTGTGGTGACCCTTTAAAGCCTCAATGATGGAGCTAACTGCAAAGAATTTAGGTACACATTCAAGTACATACAGGCATCAGGAAGCTCTTTTGGAGGCAACTGGCTTCCACCTTGAATCTGAGATGCAAATGGAGCTAAGGTACTCAAAGGTCAACTACAATAAATTCTGGCTGGTTTTGCTTTAAGAATCAAACTTCCCTTTAAAGTTACTTTTAAAATTCTATCAAATATTCAGAATGTGGTCACAGAAGATAAAAGAATGTCCTGTGTGGACAGATAATGTGCTTAAGGAAGACACAGAGTGTGGTGGACTCGGTGCCATATGCACCAAATATCTGTGTGTCCTTAGTTCCACAACATCCCCTACCAAGATGTGTTTGTGAAAGTTACAGCACAGAAGATATGTCCCCAGTTCAAGAGGGACAGAGATCTGCTGGAGAGAGTCCAAGGGAGCACTGCCTGAGGAGGAAAGGCTGAGAGCCCTGGGGCTGCTTAGTCTGCAGAGGAGAAGGCTGAGAGGGGATCTGAGCAATGTCTATCAATAGCTGAGGGCTGGGGGTCAGGAAGGGACAGGGACAGCCTCTGCTCACTTGTGCCCTGCCATAGGACAAGGGGCAAGGGATGGAAACTGCAGCACAGGAAGTTGCACCTCAACATGAGGAAGAACTTCTTGAGTGTAAGGGTCCCAGAGCCCTGGCACAGGCTGCCCAGAGAGGTTGTGGAGTCTCCTTCTCTGAAGCCTTTGCAGCCCTGTCTGGATGTGTTCCTGTGTGACCTGTGCTAGATTCTCTGGGCCTGATTCTCTGGCAGAGGGGTGGACTCTCCAGAAGTTCCTTCCAACTCCCAACATTCTGGCATCCTGTGAACTTGATTACATCATATCAGCTTAAGTAAAATGCATCAGCAACAATGTTAATGTAGGATAAGATATAGCTTGATGATCCTAAAGGTTTCTTCCACCAGAAAGAATTCTGTGGTTCTATGCAACAGAATTTATGGTTGATGTATTTAACCCAGAGCATGAACAGTTTCATAGAAGTTCTTGCAATGTCTTTCAGCACAGGACCACATCAGTAGGGATGGGTCATAGAATGATTAGTGTTAGAAAACACCTCCAAGATCATTAAATCCAACCATCAACCTAACAGGTTGCTCACTTGTGCTCTGGTATAGGACAAGGGGCAAGGGATGGAATGTACAGCATTCAAGTTCCACCTCAACAGGAGGAAGAACTTGTTGCCTGTAAGGCTAACAGAACCCTGGCACAGGCTGCCCAGAGAGGTTGTGGAGTCTCCTTCTCTGGAGCCTTTCAAGGCCTGTCTGGATGTGTTCCTGTGTGACTTGTGCTAGATTCTCTGGCCCTGTGCTGGCAGAGAGGTTGGACTGGAAGGTCTCCAGAGGTCCTTTCCAACATCCTGTGACCCTGTGATCTGTGACAAAAAAGATGTTTGAGTGCTATATCGGAGGCACGCTGAGCTGGCTGCACTCTGACCCACCTGGAACGCTGCAGGAGTTGTGAATCAAGACACACAGCTCCCATTAGCACTCAGGAGAGAAGGATGTTGAAGAAGGCACTTAAAGATTAAAAAAAAAGTCATTTTCAGGCAACACAGTTTGGGTGATAAGTGTCTTTCAGCCAAGCTGCTTGAATCTAACCCTCAGCAACTGTAAAACATCCTCACAGGGCCTGCAAGTTGCTTAGGGTATGTTTTTAGCCTTGCTAAGTGGATATTCAACCAGAGTACTCCCATGAATATTAACAAGCCTCTGCCAACTAAATCTCTTTGCAACAGCCTCAAAGTTTCCCCCATCTAGGAATTCTTGTGACTTTCATTTAAATTGCAGTTATTTATTGCCAACACCTAATTATTCTGCAACTTGCAGAACCTTGAGCCAAGGGCTTGCGGTGTGCAGAAATAAAGCAGTAGAGTAATGCTGTTTAGATTAATGCACAGGTAATGGCAGGCTCTGAATTGCTCAAATGAGAGCTTTACTAGACTGCTTTTGCTATTAGCACTTCACATCAGGTTATACAAACTCATCAGGTTGTATATATCTATATATATTCACACAAATACATACATGCAGTGTGTGAAAATGGCCACTGCAGAGCAGTGGTTGTGGCGCTACAGCTGAAATTTTGAGTGCTGTGTTCTTGCTTTAGTGATGGTTGACTGCTCCTGCAATTCCAAACAAGCTTCCTTCTCCCTTGTTTTTTGTGCAAGCAGTTGAGGTAGTTCTTTGTGGCTGCCTTTAAGAGGATTGCAGTTGCAATATGTGGTCATTTTATTGGCATTCCAAGGTGTTGGACTGAGAGCTGCTTATCACTGCTCCAAAGTGACTACCATTAAGGGCATTTCCCAGAGTGGGTCAATATAGGAAGAAGTTCTTCACCATGAAGGTGCTGAGACACCGGCACAAGTTGCCCAGGGAGGTGGTGGAAGCCTCATCCCTGGAGGTGTTTAAGGCCAGGCTGACCTGATCTAGTGTGAGGTGTCCCTGCCCACAGCAGGGGGTTTGGAACTGGCTGATCCCTGAGGTCCCTTCCAGCCCTGACAGTTCTATGATTGTATGAATACTTTTCTCACGTTATTTTTTCTCCTCCCTTTTGCCTCTCTACCCCCACTCTGGGGCTCACAGGCACAGCACTAGTTGTCCAGTGGGACCATGTACACCTGCAGGATAATTACAACCTGGGCAGTTTCACTTTTCAGGCCACCCTGCTCAATGATGGGCGTATCATTTTCGGCTACAAAGAAGTAAGTTGGGTCTGAAAATTGCCATTTTGGTAGCCAAATAATTTTATATCTGCCAGGAATTTCCTTTTTTGTTTGGGTTTGTGTGGTTTTTGTTTGGCTTTCATTTTTTTGGGGGGGATTGTTGTTTTTCTTTTGGCAGGGAGGCTATTTAAAAAAATTAAGACTATTTAAGCTATTCTAAGACCATTTCATTATATTGCTTCTGTCTTGCTGAGATAGAACATTTGGTTGTAGAAGCGATGGTCATGGGGGTGGGCTTGAAAACCATCAGCATGGCTCAGATTTGCTGCTCCTGGCTTTTGAATGCCTTTTTTTTTTATATAGGGGTGGTTTTAAATGCTAAGTGTTCAGTAAATTCTGGATGGTTTGGTAAATTCTGGATGGTTTGGTAAATTCTGGATGGTTTGGTAAATTCTGGATGGTTTGGTAAATTCTTGATTTACTAAATTACTATTAGGGTTTGAAAGCTCCTGTGGGGGGAGATCTCCTCAGTGCTGATCAGTACTTAAAGAGGGAGTGTCAGGAGGATGGGGCCAGGCTTTTTTCAGTGGTACCCAGGGACAGGACAAAGGGTAGCAGGCACAAACTTGAATGTAAGAAGCTCCAACTAAACATGAGGAGGAACTTCTTTAAGAATGAAGGAGCCCTGGAGCAGGCTGCCCAGAGAGGTGGTGAAGTCTCCATCTCTGGACACATTCAAAACTTGCCTGGGCATAGAATCAACCAGGTTGGAAGAGACCTCCACCATCATCCAGTCCAACCTAGCACCCAGCCCTAGCCAATCAACAATGTTGCTCTGTGATCTTTAGGTGAACCTGCCTTGGCAGAGGGCTTGGACTCAAGGATCTCCAGAGGTCCCTTCCAGCTCCTACCTTCTGTGATTGTGCCAGGGGAGGTCTAGGCTGGATGTTAGGAGGAAGTTCTTGCCAGAGAGAGTGACTGACATTGGAATGGGCTGCCCAGGGAGGTGGTGGAGTTGCTGTCCCTGGAGGTGTTCAAGAAAAGCCTGGATGAGGCACTTAGTGCCATGGTCTGGTTGACTGGATAGGGCTGGGTGCTAGGTTGGACTGGTTGAGCTTGGAGGTCTCTTCCAACATGGTTGATTCTATCTATCTATTCTAACCTGGGCCTGTTTGAGAATACCTTAGAATCACTGATCAGCATTAGAAGCTCACCTCCTCTCCTACAGCTGTCATTTCTTGGTGTCTGCTGGCTTTCAAAGTAGTAACTGGATTGTGTCTCTAGCTCTGTGAGGTTTTCTGTTTGGTACCTCTGGTTAGGTTGAGGCTATCTGGTTTGCCTTTGTAGCACTCAGATGTTGTTCTCTCTCACTTGGGTCCGTCTACATGCTCTGAGTGTTTCAGTATTTCAGTTGTCACTTCAGGTGTTTTTTTTTGCTCTTTCTAGAGAGGTTAGGATGCTGGAGCCTGTGGCCTAGAGGCTGTAACTCCAGCTGAACTTCATACAAGTGAGAATCAGGAGGTGGATAAGCTCAGATCCCTAGGGGCAAAGCAAAATTCCTTCCTGTTTTGGCTATTTGAACCTCAGTTTGGTGTTCAGAGTGTGGCTATCTCTTCAAGATAGAAACCTCTCTGATATCCTCCTGACATTAAAAGAATAGAATGGGTGATACAGCTGATTGGCCAGACTTGTAGAAATTTGGGCTGTCCAGTTCAAGAGAGACAGGGATCTGCTGCAGAGTGTCCAACGGAGAGCTCTGAGGATGCTGAAGGAATATCTCTGCTGTGAAGTGAAGCTGAGAGCCCTGGGGCTGCTTAGCCTGGAGAAGGGAAGGCTGAGAAGGATCTGATCAATGCCTATCACTGTAATAAATATCTGAGGGGTGGGTGTCAAGATGAAGGTACCAGGCTCTTTGTGGTGCCCAGTGATAGGACAAGGAACAGTAGGTACAAACTGGAACCCAGGAGGTTCCACAGCATCCTGAGGAGAAATTTCTTTGATGTGAAGGTGCTGGAGCACTGGAGCAGGCTGCCCAGAGAGGTTGTGGAGTCTCCTTTGGAGACTTTCCAAACCTACCTGGATGTGTTTCTGTGTGGCCTGCCCTGGGTAATGCTGCTTTGTCAGGGGGCTGGGCTGGATGATCTCTGGAGAACCCCTACCCTTCTGTGGTTCTGTGAAATCCAGATTCTCTTCTTTCTCTGCTATAAACCAGTCGAGAGCCTTCAGGCTCCTTTCTCCTGCCTGTGTTTGAAGACATGCACCCGAGCGAAGCAGAACTAATAGTACTCCTCTCCCCTTCATTAGGAAGCTAGTGAGGATCTGGGTCATTATCCTAGCAGCAGTCATGTCTTCACCTGAGACAGATGAGTTTGCACCTTGCAAACAGGTTTGCTGCAGAATGCTCTCCCTGGGCCAGTAGTGTACACAGGAGCAGCTTCTGCTGTGCCCGTGTGCCCAGCTTAGCTTACCTTAGAAAAGGCACATTGGTGCAAGCTCTGCTTCAGCTCTGCGGAGGAATGTGGTAGTCTGCAAGTACAATTTGCATTTTGATTCCAACTTAAGGCAAACTTTGCCCAGCAGAGCCTGGTCTGAACCACAGGAGCCTGCACCAAAGCTTTGTTTATCTGTGCCATTGAAAGGAAAAAGAAGCAAACCTTTTTCAAGACCCAGAGAAATGGGGAGGGGAAATACTTTGATTTGTCTTTTTTCCAAGATCAGTTTGCCAAGAGCTGTGTATGAATTCTGACATTGAAATAGTGACATTTTTGGGAGGCTGCTGTTCTTGGTTAGGAGATGCTCTGCCCTGCCTGTTACACTCCAGCCACAAAATGTATTTGTAGGCTGTGATTGTGCCCCTGGATTTAGCACTGCTGAGGCCACACCTCAAATACTAGGTTTGGTTTTGGGCCCCTCACCCCAAGAAAGACATTGAGGTGCAGGTCCAGAGAAGGGCAAGGAAGCTGGTGAAGGGTCTGGTGGAGAGGAGCATCTGAGGGAGCTGGGAGTGTGTAGTGTGGAGAAGAGGCGGCTGAGGGCAGACTTCTTTGCTCTCTACAACTCCCTGACAGTAGGTTGGAGCCAGGTAGGGGTTGGTCTCTTCTCCCTAGCATCAGGTGATAGAATGAGAGGAAATGGCCTGGAAAAGTGCTAAGAGAGGATTAGGTTGGAGATTAGAAACGATTTCTTTGCTGCAAGAGTGGTCAGGCATTGGAACAGGCTGCCCAGGGAAGTGGTAGATTCCCCATCCCTGGAGGTGTTGAAGAAACCTGTGGCTGTGCACCTGGGAGCATGGCTTAATGGCCAAGGTTGGACTCAGTGATCTCAGAGAGAACCAATTTTCCAACCGAATTGGTTGTATCTTTGCATGACTGTAAATGCTGATGCAGGGTGCCAGGCAGTGGGAGACTTGATTCACTTAGGAAGACAGAAGAAAATGGGCAACCTCATCAATCACACAGGGTTCCCCAGAATGGTGTGAAGGAAATCACTTAGTGTGGATAAACAATTTCTCGGCTGCAGTGGCGTAGGCTGCTTGCTGTCACAGCGCTGCTGCAAGCTCCCTCCAGGACCACTGTGCTGTCATGGCAAGGAGCTGTGAGTGTTCTTGTCATACACCCTCAAACACAGAGAACTGCAATTTACTAATAGGATAATTTGCACTTTTCCCACTGTTTGAGTCACTGAAATGCCCTGGACTGAGCTACTCTTGTCCTGAGTGGGGTTGCCATACGTCACTTAAGAAATGCTGCCGAGTTAGAGGCTTTTGTAATTGGCATTAAAAATGTTTAAGCGGTGGTCTGAAAATCCAAAGAAAGGTTGTGCAGTCTCCATCTCAGGAGGCAATCTAAACCCACTGGAACATGTTTCTGTGTCCAGTCCTTGTGCCCCTAGCACAACAAGGACATGGTGCTGCTGGAGCAGGTCCACAGGAGACCACAAAGATGCTCAGAGGGATGAAGAACCTCCTTTACGGTGACAGGTTAAAAGAGTTGGGGCTCTTCAGCCTGTAGAGGAGAAGGCTTCAGGGAAACCTTCCAGTACCTGCAGGGGGCTACAAGAGGGCTGGGGAGAGACTTTTTACTAGGGTTTGGAGTGACAGGATGAAGGCAAGGGATTGAAGCTTAAGGAAGGCAAATTCAGACTGGAGATGAGGAAGAAATTCTTTGCAGTGAGAGTCTGTCCAGCACCTGGTGGTGTTCAAGGCCAGGTTGGATAGGCCTTGTCCTGTCCCTGGGTGCAGGCAGATGAGACCAGCCCCACCTGGCTACAACCTCCCTTCAGGTAGTTGTAGAGAGCAATGAGGTCTGCCCTGAGCCTTCTGTTCTCCAGGCTGCACAGCTACAGCTGCCTCAGCCTCTCCTCACAGGGCTGTGCTCCAGCCTTGGTGCCCTCCTCTGGGCACATTCAGGCAACAGAGCTGGTGAAGGATCTGCAGAACAGGGTTGGTGAGGAGCAGCTGAGGGGAAATGGGGGTGTTTAGTGTGGGGGAGGCTGAGGGAAGACCTTCTGGCTCCCTGCAACTCCCTGACAAGAGGAGGTTGGAGGCAGATGAGGGTTGATCTCTTCTCCCACATACAAGTGATAGGAAGACAAGTGGCATCAAGTTGCACCAGGGGATGTTTAAATCGGAGCTGAGAAGAAAATCCTTCCCTGAAGCAGTTCTCAACTACTGTAACAGGTTTCCCAGGGAGGTGTTCCCCGGAGATGTTGGAATGAGGCAGAGATGTGGTGTTGAGGAAGATGATTTAGTTCCAGCCTTGATAGAGAATGGTTGGACTAGATGATCTTGGAGGTCTTTTCCAGCCAAAATGATTCTGTGATTCTATAAATGCAAAAGTATGCATTTGAAACACTAGAAGCAGGCAGCATGGTACAAAAACCTGGAGCTCATACCAAAGGTTGGACTGAATGATCTTAAAAGCCTTTCCCAACCAAAATGATTCTGTGTAATCAGGAAAAGGCAGAGCTAAATGACACTTAGGCACCAAAGAGAACAACTGCTGATGCTCAGCTCAAATACCAGAAGATTGATTGGCATTGGAATGGGCTGCCCAGTTTGGTGGTGGAGTCACCGTCCCTGGAGGTGATCCAGACAAGCCTGGATGAGGCACTTAGTGCCATAGTCTGGTTGACTGGATAGGGCTGGGTGCTAGGTTGGACTGGATGATTTTGGAGGTCTCTTCCAACCTGGTTGATTCTGTGGTTCTGTAAGCAAGCCATTAATTGGCATGCACTGAACTGCCATTTAATGGATACAGCATCTTTGCTGCTCTGTGAGAACTGCTGTCCAACAGGCTAGTTTCACAGAGTTAAAGCTGAGCTAGCACCTTCTATCTTAGTTTCTTGCACTTGCTTACACCTGATCCAGTTTCATCTGATTTCAGCCCTAGAAATTTTTGGTTATCTGAAGGCCAGCTTGGAAACATCAGATATCCAACTGTGATCTGAAGGCAGCAGTTGGTAAAGAGTCATCATTTCCCTTGGCAGTTTATCCCAGTGGTTAATAATATACAATTGCAGCCACGTCTGTCTTATTTGACTCTGAAGGAATCTCTTTGCAGCTTTCAGCCTGGAGTCAGGTGGGGGTTGGGTTCCTCTCCCTAGTAACAAGAGATAGAATGAGGAGAAATGGCCTCAAGTTGTACCAGGGTAGGTCTAGGTTGGAGATTAGAAGACACTTCTTCCCTGAAAGGGTTCTCAAGCACTGGCACAGGCTGCCTGGGAGGGTGGTTGAATCCCCATCCCTGGAGGTGTTTCAGAGAGGTGTGATGCTGAGGGACATGGTTTAGTCCAGCCTTGGTAGCATCAGAAAGTGGTTAGACTCAGTGATCTTAAAAGGTCTTTTCCAACCAAAACCATTCTATAATTCTATGGCATTGATCATTTTCCTCGTGTTCCAAGGCATATGAAACGTATCATTGAGCCTGGGATCTCTTCAGACCTCTCTCCAAAGGCTTTTCACTGCAAGTGACCTGAGCCAGGGAGGTGGTGGAAGCCTCATCCCTGGAGGTCTTTAAGGCCAGGCTGGATGTGGCTCTGAGCAACCTGATCTAGTGTGAGGTGTCCCTGCCCATGACAGGGGAGCTGGATCTGGATGATCCTTGAGGTCTCTTCTAGCCTTGACAATGCTGTGATAAGATTTGGAGTCTTGATTCCAGCTGCATTGTCACACTTTGTGTGTTGAACAGGGGTTCAGTTCAAACCTTGTGAGGTTGCTTCCAACCCACTGCCACGAGTGAATCTGTGAAGAGCAGCTGAGGTGTTGTTTCTTCCTCCTTGGCTGGTTCTAGCACACCTTTTTTCTTCAGCTAGGGGAAAGAAATGACTGAAAATTGCTACTCTCTTCTGTCTTGTCATGAACAATTGTTCCACCTCTAAGTGCTGATGTGAATATTGTTGTACAAGAAGTGAAGGAAACTGGGATGGGATAAAAATTGAAACCAGTAATTTCAGTCCTCACCAAATCCTTAGACATATTATACTGCATTGTATAAAACACCTGTCTAGGGCTTTTAATTGGATCTGTTCAGCCTGGAGAAGAGAAGGCTCCAGGGAGACCTTAGAGCAGCCTTCCAGTACCTGAAGGGGACTACAGCAGAGCTGGGGAGGGACTTGAAAAGGACTTGGAGTGATAGGATGAGGGGAAACAGACTGAAGGTGGAAGAGGGGAGATTTAGACTGGAGATTAGGAAGGACTTCTTTAGAGTGAGGGTGGTGAGACACTGGAACAGGTTGAAGCTGAGGGAGAGCAGGACCTTAAGCTTGCCTGAGACCCCACCTGGAGTCCTGTGTGCAGTTCTGAAGCCCCCAGCATGAGAAGGACATGGAGCCAGTCCAGAGGAGGCCACCGAGATGCTCAGAGGGCTGCAGCAGCTCTGCTATGAGGACAGGCTGAGAGAGTTGGGGCTCTGCAGCCTGGAGAAGAGAAGGCTTCCAGGAGACCTTGGAGTGGCCTTCCAGTATCTGAAGGGAGCTACAAGAAGGCTGGGGAGGGACCATTTAGGAGTTCTTGTAATGGCAGGACAAGGAGTAATGGGTTTAAACTGGCAGAGGGGAGATTTAAACTGGATGTTAGGAAGAAGTTGTTTGCAGTGAGGGTGGTGAGACACTGGCACAGGTTGCCCAGGGAGGTTGTGGCTGCTCCCTCTCTGGAGATGTTCAAGGCCAGGTTGGATGAGGCTTTGAGTGACCTGTTCTAGTGGGAAGTGTCCCTGCCTATGGTGGGGGTTGGAACTGGCTGAGCTTTGAGGTCCCTTCCAACCTAAACCATTCTATGATTCTAAGAAGTTGTTCAGTGTGATGGTGAGACACTGGAACAGGCTGCCTGGGCAGGTGGTGGATGCCCCCTCCCTAGAGGTGTTTAAGGCCAGGCTGGACAGAGTCTCAAGCAACCTGGGCTAGTGGGAGGTGTCTCTGCCCATAGCAGGGGATTTGGAACTAGATGATCTTTAAGGCTCCTTCCAACCCAAAGCGTTCTGTGATTGTATGGTTGTAAGGACAGTCCAGAGAAGACGATGAAGGGACTGCTTAGCTTAGAGAAGCCCATTCTATCAATCTGTGCCTCCATGAATTTACAGTGGTCAGATGCTCATCCTGTGCAGTGCTGTAGCCTGAATATTTTCCCTCCAATACCTCACCCCTGTTTCCTCTTTTGTCTTCCAGATCCCTGTCGCTGTGACACAGATAAGTTCCACCAACCACCCTGTCAAAGTGGGACTCTCAGATGCATTTGTGGTCGTGCACAGGATCCAGCAGATTCCCAGTATGTAGACTTCCACTGGTGCTAATACTTAGGAGGCTGAGGAATGAGTATAAGCTGATTTCATTAAGGATGATTAGCTGCACAACAAATCACTTAGCTAATTTCAGCTTGTTAATTCAAGTGTGATTTTATTTGTCTGCTATTTCCCAGTGTGGCTTTCTCTGTCATTGTCCTTTTTGAGCTGATAATTACTTGGTCAGGCAAGTAATGTAAAATTAATCTGTCAAGCAGCATGATCTGATATTCCATGAGATATTTTATCTGGAGTATGTCTGCATTTCCATAGTAGGGAAGAAGCAACCTGCTCAGAAAATTAATCTGTATCCAAAACCAGAAAAATATCCAGGCTGGAAGTTGGAGTGAGTCCAGAGGAGGCCACAAACAATGATAGAAGGCTTAGAGCACCTCTGCTGTCAGGATAGGCTGAGGGAGCTGGGGGTGTTCAGCCTGGAGAAGAGAAGACTCTAGGGGAACCTTACAGCTGCCTTGCAGTAGCTGAAGGGAGCCTACAGGAAGGCTGCAGAGGGTTTTTAAAAAGGGTGTCTAGAGACAGGGCAAGGGGGAATGGCTTGAAGCTGAGGGAGAGCAGGATCTTAGGAAGTTCTTCAGTATGGTGGTGAGGCTCTGAAACAGGTTGCCCACGTAGGTTGTGGATGCCCCCTCCCTGGAGCTGTTCAAGGCCAGGCTGGATGAGGCCTTGAGCAGCTGAGTCTAGTTGAGAGGTGTCCCTGCACATGGCAAGGGCTCAGAACTGGATAATCTTTGAGATCACTTCCAATTTAAACTATGTTATGAATTGCTGAATCTTCCAAGCAGGCTGCAGATGGGGTTGGCGTTGAAGGTGCAGGTACTGTTGCTCCTCATTCTTACACACAGAACAGTCTTTGGTATGAGTGAACATAAATCCTAATTCGTCCACGTCCTGCCCTGGAGAAGATGGAAGCTTTCAGTACCATCTGTTGCTTGTTGTGAACTCAGGGCAGTGTGAAGGAGGTTTCTGGCACGCCCAGGATTCACTTCAGAGATCAGGTCTCAGAGGATGTTTATTTCTGAGTCATGACAGATAACTGTGATGTGCCTGCAGGCACAAGATGGCTTTTGAGTGCTGGAGAACAAATGGCCAAGTTAGGTGGCAGTGTTGATTTGAATGAGGGTAGAGAGTCTCTTCAGAAGGACTTGGATAGGCTGGATCCATGGGCCAACATTAATGGGATGAGCCAAATATCAGCTCCTGCACTTGGGTCACAACAACCCTAAGCAATGCTACAGGCTTGGGGCAGTATGGCTGGAAACTGCCTGCAGAAAGGGACCTGGAGGTTTTAATGGACAAACAACTGAACATGAGCCAGCAGTGTGCCCAGGTGGCCAAGAAAGCCAAAGGCATCCTGGCTGGGATCAGAAATGCTGTGTCCAGCAGCAGCAGGGAGGGGATTGTCCCCTTGGACTCTGCTCTGGTGAGGCCACACCTCGAGTGCTGTGTTCAGTTTTGGGCACCTCAATACAAGAGAGCTGTGGAGGTGCTGGAGCCAGAGCAGAGGAGGGCAAGGAAGCTGTGAAGGGCCTGGAGAGTAAATCTTATTAGGAGCAACTGAGGGAGCAGGGGATAGTTTGGTTAGTTTGAAAAAGAGGAGACTGAGGGAAGACCTCATTGCTGTCTGCAGCTACCTGAAGGGTCGTTGTGGAGAGGCTGCCGCTGATCTCTTTTCACAGGTAACTGGAGACAGAACAAGGGGGAATGGCCTCCAGCTGAGACTGGGTATGTTTAGATTGGATATTAAGAAGAAGTTTTTCAGACAGAGAGTAGTCAGACACTGGAATGATCTGCCCAGGGAGCTGGTGGAGTCCCCATCCCTGGAGGTATTTCAAAGGAGACTGGATGAGGCACTTGGTGCCATGGTTTATTTATGAGAAGGTGTTAGGTGATAGGTTGGACTCGATGCTCATAAAAGGTCTTTTCCAGCCTGGTTAATTCTGTGATTCTGTGTTTCATCTGAAACTTTACTCTGTTCATTAGGCTCCACTCAGGAGTGGCAGATAAGAACAGAATGTGAGGAGTCTGTACTGTGCCCCTGCAGAAGCTGTTTTGGGGGAGCTACTTCTGTGCTACTCTGCTGTGAGGAAAGACTGAGAGAATTTGGTCTTTTTAGCCTGGAAAAGTGCAGACTGAGGGGAGGATCAAATCAATGCTGATCAATACTTAAAGAGCAGGTGTCAGGAGGATGGGACCAGGCTTTTTTCAGTGGTGCCCAGTGACAAGAAAAGGAGTAATGGACACAAATTCAAGTTCCAGCTAAATCATGAAGAACTCCTTTAATTTAGGAGCGATGGAGCCCTGGAGCAAGCTGCCCAGAGAGATGATGGAGTGTCCTTCTCTGGAGATATTCAAAGCTTGCCTGGATGTGTTCCTGTGTGACCTTCTCTAGCTGAACCTGCTTTGGCAGAGAGGTTGGACCCAGTGATGTTCAGAGGTCCCTCCCGACCCCTCCTGTTCTGTGTGCATGTCCTGCTTGTCTCCTTAACCACTTGCTGGTGTGGATTCACAGTGCCTTTTTTTGCTCATTTGCAGCTTCCAGTGGGGCTATTATTAATCCAGGGGAGAGCAGAGTGGGATTTCCTCGGGCTCGGTTGTGCTTTCAATACAACATGTTTATATTAGCATACACAGGCAACATAATAGCACCCTGACAGCACTGCTAAGTAATGTTGGCCCACGGAGAGCCAGTGTCAGCTGCTCTTAAAATATGCCTGTTCTTGTTGTTCAGTGGTGTTAAATCAAGCATAGCTCCAGCCAACTGCTAGGAAAGTGATAGGGTAGAATTGTTGAGTTACTTTATTTGTGAGCTGCTGAAGGCACTGCAAGAATATAAACTGCAGAATCACAGAACCACAGAAACATCCTGGTTGGAAAATCCCCTCAGGATCACCCAGTCCAACCCATAGCCCTACTCTACAAGGTTCACCCCAAACCACATCCCCAAGCACCACATCCAAACTACCTTTAAACACGTCCAGGGTTGGTGACTGCAGCGCTTCCCTGCAGCTCATTCCAGTGCCTGACCACTTCTTCCCTAATTGTTTTTTTTTTTCCCTAATGTCCATTCTGAACCTACCCAGTCACAGCTTGGGTGGCCCAAACACCCCTGAAAGTTGGAAAAGACCTTTAAGATCTCCAAGTCCAACTGTCAACCCCACACCACCATGCCCACAAACTAGGTTCCAAAGTGCACAGTGGTTTTTTAATCACCTCCAGGGCTGATGACTCTACCACCTCCCTCAGCAGCCTGTTCCAACACCTGACCACTCCTGCAGGAAAGAAATTTTCCCCTCCTCTTCAATCTAAAGCTTCCCTGGGGCTACTTGAGGCCATTTCTTCTATCCTGTCACTTGATACCTGGGAGAAGAGACCAGACCCCACCTCGCCCCAGTCTCCTTTCAGGGAGTTGTAGAGAACCAGAAGCTCTCTCCTCGGCCTCCTTTTCTCTAGGCTGCACACCCACAATTCCCTCAGCTGCTCCTCACTAGCCCTGTTCTCCAGACCCTTCACCAGCTTCATCCTCCCTTTCTGGATGTGCTCCAGCACCTCAATATCTTCCTCATAGCGAGGTACACCTCTTTCAGGATGATGTGCACCTCTTTAGGGAATCCCTGCCTTGACAACCAAGCATTTCACGCTGCCAAAAGCACTCAGCCAGACAGTGTACACAAATCGACCTGTAGCTGAGCTGTCGTCTTCCTGGGCAGCGCAGTCAGTGCCACTCTGTACCTAGTGTAGCTCAAGCATGTAATTGGCAGCTTTGCATGTTACAGCTGTTTGCTGAAGATTTGTCTCCAGTTTGTTTACTTCAGTGAAGCCCCTGAAAGAACCTCAGCACTCCTGTCCTGAGAGGTGGAAGAAGACTTAGTCGCTGGTAGGTGCACGAAGGTGCAGCACCGACTGGGAAATAGCAAACTCTAATTTGCTGCTGCCTTGCTGGTAATGTTGTCATTTATTTCTGTGCAGAGTGATCCTCACAGTTAGCACTCTAAATTCACAGGGTTTGCTCTTAGCTTCCATTAGTGTAACACATTCCATGGCCTGCCACCTCCTGCAGCCCTGCACGTTTGCCTGCTGGCCCAAAATGGTTTAGCTGGGTAGCAAGATTCCTTGACACTAGACCTTTACAGGATTACAGGATGTTAGGGGCTGGAAGGGACCTCTGGAGAGCTTCCAGTCCAACCCCCCTTGCCAGAGCAGGCCCAGAGAATCTAGCACAGGTCACACAGGAACACATCCAGATAGGGCTGCAAAGGCTCCAGACAAGGAGACTCCACAACCTCTCTGGGCAGCCTGTGCCAGGGCTCTGGGACCCTTACACTCAAGAAGTTCTTCCTCGTGTTGAGGTGCAACTTCCTGTGCTGTAGTTTCCATCCCTTGCCCTTGTCCTGTGCCAGGGCACAAGTGAGCAGAGGCTGTCCCTGTGCCTTCCTTGCTGACCCCCAGCCCTCAGCTCTTGATAGACATTGCTCAGATCCCCTCTCAGCCTTCTCCTCTGCAGACTAAGCAGCCCCAGGGCACTCAGCCTCTCCTCCTCAGGCAGTGCTCCAGTCCCTTAAGCATCCTTGTAGCCCTCCCTTGGACTGTGTCAAGCAGAATCCTGTTCCTCTTGAACTGGGAGCCCAGAACTGGATGCAGTATTCCAGGTGAGGTCTCAACCAGAGCAGATCTGCTGGCCACACTCTTCTTAATGCCCCCAGGATCCCATTGGGCTTCTTACCCATCAGGGCACATTGCTGCCTCATGCAGAACTTGTTGACCACCAGCACTCCCAGGTCCCTCTCCACAGGGCTGCTCTCCAGCAGATCACCTCACAACCTGTACTGGTGCAGTTTATTGTTCCTTCCCAGGTGCAGGACTCTGCACTTGTCTTTGACGACTCTCGTTTGCCTCCCTGCCCAGCTCTCAGCCTGTCTGGAGATTGGAGGAGAGAGATTAGAGCAGAGAGGGGATAAATGAATAGGGCAAGGTCCCAGGACAAAGTGAGAGAACATTGTTTACATTTTAGCTTGTTCTGCCCCTCAGCAAACCAGTGAATGCTGTAGTCATCATTGCTATTTTCTTTTCACAACCAATGATCTAATTTCTCTCATTAAAATAGTCCAATTAGCTTCAAACCAGCACCATGCTGAGGGGCATAATAAGTTCATAAGCTCTTGGTGATTCTGCATTTGCACTCCTTTCTGAAAGAGCTGAAAAGCATGAGACAGAAAAGGAACAAGTTCCTGCACTAAAGCTGCAGGGTATTAGACTGGAGATGAGGAAGAAATCCTTTCTGGTGGGGTGGTGAGATGCTGGCAGAGGTTACCCAGGGAGGCTGTGGATATCCCCTCCCTGCCAACTTGGACAGGGCCATGAGCAGGCTGGACTAGTGGGAGGTGTCCCACTCACGGGAAGTGTCCCATGGCAGGGGGGTTGGAACTGGCTGATCTTTGAGGTCCCTTCCAACCAAAGCCATTCTCTGAATCTCTGGCAGGCTGTGTCTGTGGAGAGATTGAGGGGGAAGGTGCCAGAGGAGAGGATCCATTCTTCCCAGTTTGCCTGCAGTGTCAGTGGGATATGGTGGATAAATTGTTTGCTGCAGATGGCCTCGTGCATAACCAAATGCATACCTTGTGTTTCCTCCACCAGCCAGGACTAAAAAGGGGAGTGCAGCTGTCTGAATACATATGGCCTTGTTTAGCTGGGGATGTGGCCAGCCCCAATTCCCAAGAAGTCCTTCACTGACAGAGATTTTGATTTGTCTGAACGTAGAATCTAAAACCCAAGACTGACTCCTCCACTGTTACAGGTTCTAGCAGAGGAGTGCTGGGTGAGGGGAAGTGGTGATGTGATGGAAAAGTACCAGAGAGATTGTGCAGCTGTTGGACACCTATTTAGAATGGTTTATTGCTAGCTACTGACCTTTTAGGTGTGTTGGGAAGTTATTGATGCTCGACTGGCACTGCTGTGTCTCCAGAGCACTCTCCCTGTCTAGGGCACTTAGTTAACTCTGGCACTTCTCTTCCATAGAATACTTACCTGGCATTATGTAGTGTGTAACTGCTGTGACAAAGCTACACAGAATCAGAGTGGTAGGGATTGGAAGGGGCATTTGAGGATCATACAAGCTAATACCCATGCCAGAGCAGGATCAGTTAGAATAGATCACACAGGAATGCATCCAGGTGGGTTTGGAAAGTCTCCAGAGAAGAAGACTCCACCACCACTCTGAGCAGCCTGCTCCAGGGCTCCAGCACCCTCACAAGGAAGAAGTTTCCCCTCCTGTTCCCGTGACACCTCCTCTGCTCCAGCTTGCCCCCAGTGCCCCTTGTGCTGCCCTTGGCCACCCCTGAGCAGAACCTGGCTGCATCTTCCCCACACTGCCCTGCACATCTTCAGCACAGCAATTAGGGCAGCCCTCAGGCTGCTCTGCTGCCAGCTCCCAGCCCCAGCTCCCTCAGCCTGGCCTCACAGGAGATGTTCCACTGTCTGCAGCAGCTTGGGAGCTCTGGGCTCTTTCAAGCAGTTCCTCTTCAGGTATGGGAAGGCTGCTCTAAAGTCTCCCTGGAGCCTTCTCCAGGCTGAATAGACCCAACTTCAGCCTTCTGATCATCTTTGTGGCCCTTCTTTAGAACCACTCCGACAATTTGATGCCCTTCATGTGTTGGGGGCTCTGGAGCTGGAGACAGCAGTGCAGGTGAGGTCTCAGCAGAACAGAGCAGAGGTGCAGAATCACCTCCCTGCCCACACATCTTTTGGTGCAGCCCAGGACTCACATGCCACTGACACCAAATGATTTCACCAACCCCTGTCAAGTTCAGGTGCAGATTGAAGGGCACAGGTTCACGAGCTCTTGGTGATTCTGCCCCTGTATTCGTTTGTAGAAGAGCTGAACAGACAGCAGAAGACAAAGACAGACAAGTTCCAGCTGCTTGAAAGGCAGTGTGTGTTTCAGGCTGCAGTAGGAATGTGTGCGAAGGGGTCGAGGGGGAAGGTGTCAGGGGAGAGGATTTGTTTTTTCTATTTACCTTCTTGAGTTTAGCTTTTTCTACCCTGTTTTCTTAAGGGAGTACAAGCTCAGCATTCTAGAGGAGGAAAAGGTGAATTTCGAGGAGCTAAGCTCGGTGTGGTTCAGTCAAAGGCTGCCAGAGGAATCTACACTTGCATGTTTCTACAGCCCGGCCAGGCAGATCAGTTTGAATGCTCCTGTAGCCAGCCTGGGGACCTGCAAGCGCATCCAGAGCACTCAGGAGGTGCCTCTGCCAACATCTCTCTGTGCTCAGCTTCCGTGCAGCAGTTAGATCCCTTCTGTGCATACTGACAGGCACAGAGCTGGCAATGAATAATGGGTTATTGATTATGGCTGTTAATTTCTGTATGAGCATTAAATTGCATTGTTAATATTCAGGAAAACTCCCTGAGATTGTTTGGATTTTTGGTCGGGAAGAGGTAGCTGCACAGAGGGTATTTTATAAACACAGAATTAACAGTTTCAACAGTCAGAACCTGGGAAAAATAGGAATGTGAAAAGAGGAACACTCTCACTGTGCTCATGGAGCCTTAGCATTGCCTCCAGCAGATGTACTCACGACCCTTTGTGTCCCTGAGTGCATCTCCTGTACAAAGACGCTTCCAAAACTGGTGATAATGATCCCACCACAAAGTACAAACTATTCCAGGCAGAAGGAGAGAAGAACTGAGATGCTGCTACTGAGCTGCAAGCAGGTGGCCACCCTGATTCCCAGTTAAAGAGCCGTGAGTGGGTGCTGCTCCCGGTGCAAAGTCAGTGCAGAAAAGCAGAGAGGCAGAAAGGTGGTTTCTAAATCACCTCCCATTAAATAGAATCATAGAATCAACCAGGTTGGAAGAGACCTCCAAGCTCATCCAGTCCAGCCTAGCACCCAGCCCTAGCCAATCAACCAGACCATGGCACTAAGTGCCCCAGCCAATCTTTTCCTGAACACCCCCAGGGATGGTGACTCCACCACCTCCCTGGGCAGCCCATTCCAATGCCAATCACTCTGGCAAGAACTTCCTCCTAACATCCAACCTATACATCCCCTGGCACAACTTGAGACTGTGTCCCCTTGTTCTGTTGCTGGTTGCCTGGCAGAAGAGACCAACCCCACCTGGCTACAGCCAGTGCATCATTTTGAAAATGAAACTGGCCAATAGGCACAGCACCATTGTTCTGGCCAAGGAATTCAAAGCTTCCTGCCTCCTGTGACCACACAGGCACATCAAGGGGCAGCAGGAGACACCTGACATGGTGCTAAGCCTCTGGCCCTCAAGGCTTTGCTGGGAACAAACCGTTATTGTTCGCTTATCTAATTCCACTCCCAGCCCCACAACAGGAGGAGGAGAGCAAGGGTTAAAACTGCCTGGCAGGATTTACGCCCTACCAGGACACATAGTCATCTTTCTGAAGAAGCAGAGATCAAACCTGAGTCTCTTCTGCCAGGCAAGCAGTGGCAGAACAAGAGGACATAGCCTGAAGCTGTGCCAGGGCAGGTTCAGGCTGGATGTTAGGAAGAAGTTGTTCACAGCAAGAGTGATTGGCACTGGAATGGGCTGCCTGGGGAGGTGGTGGAGTCACCATGCCTGGAGGTGTTTAAAAAGAGACTGGATGAGGCATTTGGTGCCATGGTTTAGTTGTTTAGAAGGTGTTAAGTGATAGGTTGGACTGGATGATCTCCCAGGTCTTTTCCAACCTGGTTAATTCTGTGATTCTGCCAGGCAGTGAGGCGTAATGGGATCAGCAGTGGTGCTGAAGTATTCCTGAGCAGAGATCACTTCTTTTTCTGTGACAAACTTAGTTCTCTTACAATCGGCATCACTGATTCTTGCTGGATATGTGGAAGACCAGAAGCTGCTCCTGTCTTGAAAGGCTTGAGAGGAGTCTGCTAGGGAAGGTTGAGAGCAAATAGGATTTGAGCACACCAGTCTGTACCAGCACTGCTGGGGTGCAGTGGAATTCAGCTCAAGTGTCAGCACCCATCCTTTGAAGTGCTCTGTTCATTTGCTTGCTTTGTTGGACAGGAGGATAAAGATTTCTGTGGCAACAAATTAGAGCCTTCAGCATTGACAGGAGTTCATTTCAAACACATTTCCTGGTCACTCTTACTGGCAGGTGCTTTGATGGGACAGAATGCTTGGAGCATACAGCTCACACTGCTGGCAAGTGTTTCCTCATCCCAGCACAGGATTAGCTCTCATCTTGAAAACCATTTCTGTCCAGTGGATTCGAAGGACGTGGCTAGGGCATTTATTAGGGGAAATGTATGGCACGTGCCCAGGTCTGCTTCTTAACTGGTCAGAATTACTTCCTAGGTCAAATACAAGACCAGCTCTCTTAGAGATGCCTGTCAGGAGGGGTGGGGGCATAGGAAAGTCAGCTTCAAATTAAAGTTAAGACAGAGGCACAGATTTACTGTAATTAGAAAAGACCTTCAAGATCCAAGGAGACCTTATTGTGGCCTTCCAGTATCTGAAGGGGGCTACAAGAAAGCTGGGGAGGGACTTTATAGGCTGTCAGGTAGTGATAGGACTGGGGGGGATGGAACAAAGCTAGAAATGGGGAGATTCAGACTGCATGTTAGGAAGAAGTTCTTCAGCATGAGTGTGGTGAGACCCTGGAACAGGCTGCCCAGGGAGGTGGTAGAAGCCTCATCCCTGGAGGTGTTAAAGGCCAGGCTGGATGTGGCTCTGAGCAAGCTGATCTAGTGTGAGGTGTCCCTGGCCATGGCAGGGGGGTTGGAACTGGATGGTCCTTGAGGTCCCTTCCAGCTCTGACAGTTCTGTGATTTTATGACTATTATGTCCAACCATCATCTAACTATACCAAGGCCACTGCTAGACTGGATCCTTGAACACCATATGTAGATGGCTTTTAAATGCATTCAGAGATGTATTCAACCACTTTCCTGGGCAGTCTTTTGCAGTTTTTGGTAACCCTTTTGGTATAAAAGGTTTTCCTAATGTCCAGCCTAAACCTCCCCTGGTGTAGCTTGGTGCCATTTTGTCTTGTTCTACAAGTTGTTACTTGTGGAAGAGACCAACAGCCACCTCCCTACAACCTCTCTTCAGGTAGCTGTAGGCAGCAAGGAAGTCTCCTGTCAGTCTTCTTTTCCTCAGACTAAACTGAGAACTAACCAAGACCTCTAAACAAGGCAATCTGCTTGGCTAAGGTACTGATTTGGGGCTGTATAGAACTGGTTCTATCTGAGAGCCAGACACTGCCTGCCTGTGCCTGGAGCTTTTGCAGCAGAGAAGCTGCTTCCCCTGCAGCAACCCTGGTGATGCAGGAGAGACCTATCCCACCCAGCACAGCTCTGCTTCTTCCTCCTGACAGATTATTCTGGTCCAGATGACACAAACAGCTCAATGGTTATTCTGCTCTGGTGAGGTCACATCTGGAATATTGTGTCCAGTTCTGGGCCACTCAGCTCAAGGACCTCAGGGAACTGCTTGAAAGAGTCCAGCCCAGAGCCCCCAAGCTGCTGCAGGCAGTGGAACATTTCCTGTGAGGCCAGGCTGAGGGAGCTGGGGCTGGGAGCTGGCAGCAGAGGAGCCTGAGGGCTGCCCTCATTGCTGTGCTAAAGATGTGCAGGGCAGTGTTGGGAGAACGCAGCCAGGCTCGGCTCAGGGGTGGCCAAGGGCAGCACAAGGGGCACTGGGTCAAGCTGGAGCAGAAGAGGTTCCATGGGAGCAGAAGAGGAAACTTCTTCCCTGTGAGGGTGCTGGAGACCTGGAGCAGGCTGCCCAGAGAGGTTGTGAAGTCTCCTTCTCTGCAGACTTTCCAAACTCACTTGGATGTGTTCCTGAGTGATGCTGCTCTGGCAGGGGGGTTGTACTGAAGGATCTTTCCATGTCCTTTCCAAGCTCCAATGTTCTGTGATTCTCTGTGTGGTGTCAGTGGCATTCCCACACACATGCTTTCAGAGGCTGACCACCCACTTCTCTTTAAAAGCTTCATCTACTTGAGCCAAAAGGTACCTTAGCCACAGGACACCATAGTGACATTCTCCCTTCCCTCCAAAAAGAGTGTTTGCTCTTTGACTGGTTTTAGCTGAGGTTTCATTTTCTGCCTGAAAAAAATCCTACCTAGAGACTCCAAAAACAGCCCACTTTGGATTTGGTGCTAAGTGACTACTTAACATCTGGGGAGCCCACAGGAGGCCTCTTCAAGCTACAGAAGCACAGCTGTTATGCCAAAGAGCTGAGTGTGCCCTAATCCACGCAGGGCTGCTCACACAGAAGGGCACCTAAGACTCTAAGGTTGGGGGTGTGGGGTTGTTTAGTATTTAGAAGGGAAGGCTGAGGGGAGACCCCATGGCTCTCTATAAATCCCTGAAAGAGACTGGAGTGAGGCTGCTGTTGGTCTCTTCTCCCAAGAAACTGGTCATAGGATGAAAGGAACTAGGCTGAAGTTGTACCAAGAGAGGGTTAAGTTGGAGATAAGGAAAGATTTCTTTGCTGCAAGACTGGTCAGGGATTGGCACAGGCTGCCCAGGGAGGTGGTAGATCCCCCATCCCTGGAAGTGTTGAAGAGACCTGTGGCCATGGCACTTTGGGACATGGTTTAGTGGCCGTGGTGGGGTTGAGTTGATGGTTGGACTCGAAGCTCTTACAGGTCTTTTCCAACCTTAGTGATTCTATGCCTGCAATTCCTTCTCCTCTGTTGCATGTGGAATCATAGAATGGTTAAGGTTGGAAGGGACCCAGACCAGCCATTGACTATTAATCCTTTGTATGTAACCCTTTATCCCTCTCTGAGGTTATTCCACAGGCTTAATCATTGCATTTAGCATTGATTTTGATTCATTTAGCAGGCATTCAAAAAGGACACCAGTTTGAATCTAGCCCACCAGGACATCACAGAATGGATTCATCCTGGTGGTGTCAGACAGGCAGCAAAGCTGGGCTTTTAATCTGTGAGGTCACTCATCTGCCACACACTTAAGGCCTGGAATATACAGAAAAGATGATGGGATATTGATCTGGGGTCCAACCAGCCTGTGATTTTCTCACACCCATCTTGTGCTTGGGTCTTAGAGGTGTCTGTGTGCTCAAAGCCCATTGACTGTATTGAATTTCTGCTCTCAGAACCTTCAGTGCTGTCAGCTCCTGTAAGGATTATGCACAACAAAGGCTGTTTAGGAGGACTTCTCTGCTTTGATGTTCTAATATGAGGGAAAAATGCTCTAGTCCCTTTAGATGGGAGCTGCCTTGTGTTGTAGTGCTTTAGATGGGAGCTGCCTGGTATTGTAGTGCATTACAACCTCCCTTGTCCTCCTGAACACACACTTCTTAATGTACCCAAGTGCACCACTGGGCCTTCTTGGTCACAAGGACACATTGCTGTCCCAGGGATAACCTATTATCAACCAGGACTCCAAGGTCCTTGTCTATGGAACTACTCTCCAGCAGGTCAACCCCTCACCTGTCCTGGTGCCTGGTGTTGTTCCTCCTTAGGTGCAAGACTCTAACACTTATCTGTGTTGAACTTCATTGGGTTCATCTTTGCCCAGCTGCCCAGCCTGGCCAGCTTCTCTGAAGGGCAGCACAGCCTCTGGTGTGTCAACTCCTGCTGCCAGTTTGGTGTCAGCAGCAAACCTGCTGGTGAGGGTTTTCATGCAGTAAAGGATGAAAATCTTTCTCTTTTCCTTTCCTGGTAGATGTTCGTCGAAGGACAATTTATGAGTACCACCGTGTGGAGCTGCAGATGTCCAAGATCACCAATCTCTCAGCTGTTGAGATGATTCCTCTGCCAAGTGAGTGAGACACAGCCTGGGTGGGACCTGCAGCTGGGAACAACTTCCCAGCCACACAAACACCATTGGAAATGGTTTAGCTGTGCACTTGGAGTCATGGACAGATTCACTTCTCTCTTAGAGTCATGCCCAGATGGGTGATGATGATTATTCAGTGCATCCTCATAGATCACAGCATGTTAGGGGTTGGAAGGGACTTCTGGAGAGCTTCCAGTCCAACCCCCCTTGCCAGAGCAGGCCCAGAGAATCTAGCACAGGTCACACAGGAACACATCCAGACAGGGCTGCAAAGGCTCCAGAGAAGGAGACTCCACAACCTCTCTGGGCAGCCTGTGCCAGGGCTCTGGGACCCTTACACTCAAGAAGTTCTTCCTCATGTTGAGGTGCAACTTCCTGTGCTGCAGTTTCCATCCCTTGCCCTTGTCCTGTGCCAGGGCACAAGTGAGCAGAGGCTGTCCCTGTCCCTTCCTTGCTGACCCCCAGCCCTCAGCTATTGATAGACATTGCTCAGATCCCCTCTCAGCCTTCTCTGCAGACTAAGCAGCCCCAGGGCTCTCAGCCTCTCCTCATGCAGCTCAAGCTGGTTTATAGGTAGATAGCTCCCAGCAGGTTTTGAATGAAGTATGTGTCAAATCATTTTTTCAGAAGGATGCTGATAGTGCCTGTCCATTTGTTTCCTCAAGAAAGAAAAGAGAAAGAACCAGAGTCCAGTGCAGAGCCACAGAGGTGATTAAGGGAGTGGAACATCTCTCTTACGAGGAGAGCCTGAGGGAGCTGGGGCTGTCTAGATTGGAAAGGAGGAAACTGTTTATAAAGATGTTTATGAAGCTGTGCAGGGTGAGTGCCAGGAGGCTGGAGCCAGGCTCTGCTGGGTGATGCCCAATGACAGCACAAGGGGCAATGGTGGAAGCTGAGGCATAGGAAGTTCCATGGAAAGATGAGGAGGAATCTTTTCCCTGTGAGGGTGACAGAGCACTGGAACAGGCTGCCCATGGGGGTTGTGGAGTCTCCCTCTCTGGAGATAGTCAAGACCTGCCTGGATGTGTTCCTGTGTGATCTGCTCTGAGTGATGCTGCTCTGGCAGGGCAGTTGGACTGGATGAGCTTTCAAGGTCCCTTTCAGCCCCTGACATTCTGTGAGTCTGTAATTTTCATGCTTGCCAGGCAAACACAGATCCTTCTGTATACAGCAAAGGAATCTCCCGAGCACATTTTGCAGTTCATCTGCCTCCTTTGTCTGAGGTACAACTGCCTTGTTTAGAAATCTCTGGGTTTAAGCTGCCAGCTGCACTGCTGTGGGAAGAGATGGGAGCAGCCACTTTAATCCAATCCATAACTCTTCCACACCTTTTTACCAGTCTCGGTTATCTGCTTCTGTATGAACCTTAGCATCACTAAGGAACACTGGAGCCAAAGAAGAGAGATTTAAGGAAATGCTTAAGATTAAGCAAAAAGAAAACAATTTAAAGGTGAAGCTGGATAAAGAGATGTGGGAATGGGGCTGTGTTTACAAATAGAATACAAATGGGAGTCCTACAGGTAAAATGCACCTTTGTGCATACAGTTCTGCAAGGCGTTGGGATTGGGCTGGGCTCAGTGGCTTATTTTGGACATGTGTGAACCCCTTAAGCCCCTCAATGTGTTAATTTATTTTCCCCCCTTCTTTTGTGCTTTTTTTCCAAAGACTTCTTTGTCAGACTAATGTAATTCTTTGTGTGTGTCCCAGCTTGTCTCCAGTTTACCAGCTGTGGGCCCTGTGTCACTGCCCAGATTGGTTTCAACTGCAGCTGGTGCAGTAAACTCCAAAGGTAAAGAAAAAGAGGGGTTTTGTTGTATATTTTTTTCGGGGTGGGGGGGAGGATATGCAGCTGTGCACAAAGGCTGTCAAAAATATTGCCCTATAGGTTAGCCAGCACAAAGGATTGTTCTGTTTAGGTCAGGTATACTTCCATCCACATGAACACAAACCTCAGTTGCAAGCACATCCTTGTACCATTTCACTTCAGGAAATAAATTAGGCAAGAGAAGTCAAAATGTTGATTTGGGGCTTAAGGTCCTGTTCCTGTTTCCTTAACCCTACTTTAAAACCCTGTTGGAGGAGAGCAAGTAGAAATCATAATATTTTATCCCAATGGCCTCTGACTTCATCAAAAATTATCCAGCTGCATGGACATGCAAAGTGGTAATGCAGCTATAGACAGTTTTCTCTTAACCTCAGGGAGAGCAACACATCCAAAGAGTCAAAACCTTTTCTTTTCTAACCTCCCATTGCACTCGGTGGGTACGTTGGAGTCTCTTCAGCCTCTCACAGCCAGCATGCCAAGGCCAGTCAAGTCAATGGCAGGAGCCATTTAGCCTCTGTGGAGCAGCTGGAGCACACAGCAAAATGAAAACTCTGCAGCTGTAGCTTATCCAAAAAGCTCTTCACTCACTCACCTTCACTGACCTTGAAAGCAAGAATTTATTTCATCTCACTTCCCTGACACCAAATGCAGCATCACAGTGGATTCTTGTGGGATTTTCTGGTTTCCAGCCCTCGTGAGCAGGTTCAGAAATGTTCTCTGTAAAATGGATGCAGGCTGAAAGGAAAAGTTCCTAAATACTGAGGATAAATAGCTGCTGGACATGGTATGGGAGTAGGAACTTCAGTGCACGCTCAGAGAATCTTTATCCCCAGTCAGTCACTGGGTGCCCGAGGGGCACCTCCTCCTCTTCTGAACTGTGGCTCTGAGCTGTGCTGCAGGGCACTATGGTGGGAGCTGGACATGATGGCAGGACATGCCCAGATCTCTTCTGCTACTTTCTGGAGGTGTTCAAGAAAAGACTGGATGAGGCACTTAGTGCCATGGTCTAGTTGACTGGATAGGGCTGGGTGCTAGGTTGGACTGGATGATCTTGGAGGTCTCTTCCAACCTGGTTGATTCTACGATTCTTAAGCTTCAAGTCCTGGAGTAAGGGTTCTGAAAAGTCATTCTGTTTGCAGTTTGCCTTTAATGAAATCCCATCACAGGAAATGTACCAAACATCTTCAAGGGTCAAACTGTGTCAGAATGGTTTGGGTTTGGTTTTTTCCCTTGTGATAAAGCAGCACTTGCTCAAGAAGGAAACCAGTCCCGGGGGATGGAAAGTTCAGAGTGCTCCAGGTTTTTCTGTGTGTCGCTGCTCTTCAGTCACCAGCCTTGTAAATCAACCTGGACTTTTATTTCCTGTTGTGATACACATTGCTCTGCTTGGGAAAACAAGAGCAAAGCATAGGTGAAGTATTGGCTCAGACATTTCTGAAGTGCCTGGAGCCCAAGGAAAATTAATATTTAGAGTCTGTGCTCAAATGAGTGCTCCTAGGGGGTTCTGAAGTAAGCAGAAGCAGATGCTTAGGAGTAAGGCTGGAGTAGTGGTTCTGGGTTGCAAAGCTGACTGGACACACTGCTCCGGGAAGTGAGGAAAGGACAGGGGGTACCAGTCAGCAGCTGGACATGAGCCAGAAGTGTGCCCAGGTGGCCAATGGCATCCTGGCCTGGATCAAGAACAGTGTGTTCAGCAGGACCAAGTAAGTCCTTCTGCCCCTGTACTCAGCACTGGTCAGGCCACATCTTGAGAGCTGTGTCCAGTTTTTGGCCCCTCAGTTTAAGAAAGATGCTGAGGTGCTGGAAGGTGTCCAGAGAAGGTCACCAAGGCTGCTGAGGGGCCTGGAGCACAGCCCTGTGAGGAGAGGCTGAGGGAGCTGGGGGTGTGCAGCCTGCAGAAGAGGAAGCTCAGGGCAGACCTCATTGCTGTCTGCAGCTACCTGAAAGGAGGTTGTAGCCAGCTGGGGTTGATCTCTTCTGCCAGGCACCCAGTGACAGAACAAGAGGACACAGCCTCAAGCTGTGCCAGGGCAGGTTCAGGCTGGATGTCAGGAAGAAGTTGTTCACAGCAAGAGTGATTGGCACTGGAATGGGCTGCCTGGGGAGGTGGTGGAGTCCCCACCCCTGGAGGTGTTTAAAAGGAGACTGGATGAGGCACTTAGTGCCATGGTTTAGTTAATGAGAAGGTGTTAGGTTGGACTTGATGATCTCCCAGGTCTTTTCCAACCTGATAGGTTCTGTGATTCTGTGAAAACAAGAGCTGCCTTTCTTTAATGTAGGCAAAGCCCAGAGTGAGAAGACAATCAGCCTTTGGTGCAAAACTTGAAGGCAGCTTTGAGCTTGATAGTGATAAGTTTCCAGTATGGCAATAATCTACCCTCACTGATCTAGTGCTGCAGTTTCTGCAGAGGGAGAATTGCTTGTTTGCTGCTGGGGAGCACTGAGAGTCAGCTCTGTCTGTGGCACACAGAAGTGTTCCTCAGGTGAGCTGCAGTAGCACTTTGATACTCTGAGTGAGCTCTGTGTGCAGCTCTGGGCCCTCACTACAAGGATATTGAGGGGCTGGAGCGGTTCCAGGAGAGCAATGAGACTGGGGAAGGGAGTGGAGGAGAAGGCTGATGGGGAGAGGCTGAGGAAGCTGGAGGTGTTCAGCCTGGAGAAGAGAAGACTCAGGGGAGACCTTAGCACTCTCTGCAACTACCTGAAGGGAAGCTGTAGCCAGGTGGGGGTCAGGCTTTGCTCTCAAGCAACTTGTGACAGGACAAGAGGGCATGGCCTGAAGCTGTGCCAGGGGAGAGTTAGGTTGGATGTTAGGAAGCACTTCCTCACGTGGTGATTAGGCTCTGGAATGGACTGCTTAGGGAGTCACCATCCCTGGAGGTCTTTAAGCAAAGGCTGGATGTGGCACTTGGTGCCATTGTTTAGCTGATGTGATGGTGTTAGGTTATAGGTTAGGCTTAATGATCTCAGAAGTCTTTTCCAGCCTTGATGGTGACTCTGTGATCTTTGAGTAGACAGACTTAGCTATGGCTAACAAGCAAGCAGGAAGCAAAACCTTGTACCGAGTCTACAACCCTGTTTTTCTCATCAAGCTACCACCCCCTTTAGCCAGAGCAATATTAGTGCCAACAACAGCATCATCTTGTTTCTTTCTCCTTGCATGAAATGCAATCCACACATTACATTATTCACACAACAAAGTTCCCTGCTGGGAAACCAGAAAGCTGCTATAAAAGCTGCAACAGGATCACAGGATGTCAGGGGTTGGAAGGGACCTAAAGAGATCATCAAATCCACCCCCCTGCCAGAGCAGGACCATGCGATCCAGCTCGGATCACAGAGGAGCATCCTCCAATCCCCTCAGCAGCCTCAGTGCTCTTCTCTGGACATCCTCTAGCCCCTCAATGTCTTTCCTATACTGTGGCACCCAGAACCGACCCCAGCACTCAAGCTGTGGCCTCACCAGGGCCCAGTCCAGGGACCCTGCTCCTGCTGGTGGCAGTGGTTTTGATCCAGGCCAAGGTGCTGGAGGCCTTCTTGGCCAGCTGGGCACACTGCTCCTGTTCAGCTGCTGTGCACCAGCACCCCCAGCTCCTTTTCCAACAGGCTGCTTTCCAGCCACTCTGCTTCAAGCTTGCTGTGTTCCTTGGGGTTGTTGTGACCAAAGTGCAGGACCTGGCACTTGGCCTTGTTAAACTTCATCCCATTGACCTCAGCCCATGGATCTGACCTGGCCAGATCTCTCTGCAGAGCCTTCCTGCCCTCAACACAAACAGGTAGTAAAGGAACAAGTTGTTTTGCATTCCACACTGCTTAGAAAGGGGAGAAGGGGAAAGTCTTTAGCCACGTGTGGTTCTGAAGAAAACATTTATACAGTTGAAACATCAAGTGACAGTTTTCCATGGTGCCCTTAGGGTAACTTAGGTAAAAATAAAAGAAATAGTTGCCTGTTATTTGTCTTCTGAACTCCTGGGCAACCTTAAGATGTCCTCTTTCTTCATCCTTCCTTTAGAAGGATAATTGGAAACATGTTTAGTTAACCTTCCAATCTGAGTCTGGAAATTTTTACTATCAACACAAGGAAGAGGGTGAGGGAAGGTTTTATTTGCTTGTTTTTCTGCACCTCCCACCTAACAAGCCCTAAAAATTAGTGTTGGATCAAAGACTTTTAGTATAAATAGCAGTTTTATGTAATCTAAGTGTGGACTTGGCACTCTGGGACATGTTTGAATGGCCCTGGTGGTCTTAGGCTGAAGGTTGGACTCGATGATCTCAGATGTCTCTATCAAGCCAAACAATTCTGTGATTCTATGAAAGTATTTCTCAGCTGGGCAGAGCAGCACCCATACAGAATCAGCACAAAAATGAGCAGCATTCTCCCTGAGCGTACAGAATGAAGATGTAAACATAGAACGGCTTGAGTTGGGAGGGACCTTAAAGGCCATCTAGTTCCAATCCTCCTGCCCTGGGCATGGACACCTCCCAGCAGACCAGGGTGCTCACAGCCTCATCCAGCCTCATCTTAAACCACTTAAACAGAAGCATGAGGAAGAAGAAAGATGTGGGCCTCTGTCTTTAATGCTGATCCCTTGGGGCTGGTTGTCAAAATTCAGTTTTGACCTCTGACACTCAAAGTGAGGATTGGTGCTTCTGCCTCCTGCTGAGCACTTGACACTTCTTAGGGCTGATGTTAGCACTGGGGTGTCCATGAGACAGCAGATCAAATTATTGGGGGGAAAAAAAAGGAATAGAAGAAAGAAATTTTGATGGAGGAAAGGAACAAAACCAAACAACCTGCCTAGTAGCAGTGAGAAATCTCTGCTCTGCTTGGTATCAGTGAGTCAGGGAGGAAGATCTGCTCTGCTCTGCTTGGTATCAGTGAGTTAGGGAGGAAGCTCTGCTCTGCTCTGCTTGGTATCAGTGAGTTAGGGAGGAAGCTCTGCTCTGCTTTGCTTGGTATCAGTGAGTTAGGGAGGAAGCTCTGCTCTGCTCTGCTTGGTATCAGTAAGTTAGGGAGAAAGCTCTGCTCTGCTCTGCTTGGTATCAGTAAGTTAGGGAGAAAGCTCTGCTCTGCTCTGCTTGGTATCAGTGAGTTAGGGAGGAAGCTCTGCTCTCCTCTGCTGTTCCCTGTTGGACCATGTTGAATTCAGTAAATATTGGGCAACTTGCAGCCACCAGGGCAAACAGTGATCCACAGCAGTATGCCGCACACAAAGCTGTTGGCACCTCCCATGTCCGGGGACTTAGAGCACGTTGGAAAGCTCAGGGATAAGGCAAGGAACAACAGGTACAAGCTGGAAGCCAGGAACTTCCACCTCAACATAAGGAGAAACTTCTTTGGTGTGTGACGGAGCCCTGGAGCAGGCTGCCCAGAGCCATGAAGATGCTCAGAGGGCTGCAGCAGCTCTGCTATGAGGATAGGCTGAGAGAGTTGGGGGTCTTCAGTCTGGAGAAGAGAAGGCTTCGAGGAGACCTTAGAGTGGCTTTCCAGTATCTGAAGGGAGCCTACAGGAAGGCTGGGGAGGGACTATTGACAAGATCTGGTAATGTCAGAACGAGGGGGAATGGGTTTGAACTGGCAGAGGGGAGNGATGCTCTGTCAGGGGGGTTGGTCTGGATGATCTCTGGAGGTCCCTTCCAACCCCTACCATTCTGCGATACTGCGACTCTGTGATTTGTACTTGGGCTGCTTTTAGCCCAACACTATTCAACTGACAGCAGTGTTAAGTTACTACAAACTTGGCCACAGCATCTTAGCCATTGAATTAGAAAATCCAAACAACTAAGGCGTTTGTCTGGCTTAAGCAGACCACCAGAGGGAGTGTATCTAATCCAATCAGTGTAATGGATTGGTACACAGCTGACAAGGAAAATCTCATTCGAAATGCTGTAGAAGGGCTCAAGGTTTCAAACAGAGTCTGTTCTGTACAACATATTCCATTCCATCCTCTGTATAAGCATGAATTTGATGATGATTATGAGAGATAACTGCTTCAAACTGGTAGAATCTGAGTTTAGATAAGATATGAAGAAGAAATTCTTCTCCATGAGGGTGGTGAGACACTGAAACAGATTGCCCTGAGCAGCTGTAGAGGCTCCAAGTGTGGAAATGTTCAGTGCTGGGTTTGAGGTGGCCTTGAACAACCTGGGTTAGTGGGAGCTGTCCCTGTCTCTGGCAGGGAGGCTGGAACTGGTTGATCTCCAAGGTCCCTTCCAGCCCAAACCGATTAACGACAATTCTACGTCCATACTGCTGCCTCAGACAAAGAGAAAGCAATATGCCCAGATACTGCCACAGCCTCCCTGGGCAACCTGTGCCACTGCCTCACTGCAAAGAATTTATTCCTAATCTCTGCTCTAAATCTGCCCCTGTCCAGCTCAAAGCCATTGCCCCTGGTCCTATCACTCCAAGCCCTTGTTCAAAGTCCCACCAGTTTTCTCGTAGCCTCCTTCAGGTACTGAAAGGCTGCTCTAAGGTCTCCCCAGAACCTTCTCTTCTCCAGGCTGAACAGCACACAACCCTCCCAGCCAGTCCCCACAGGGGAGGATCCCCATCCCTCTGACCATCTTTGTGTCCTCCTCTGGACCCTCTCCAGCAATTCCAGGTCCTTCTCATGATGGAGGCTCCAGAGCTGGAGGCAGTGCTGCAGGTGAGATCTGAGCAGAGCAAAGGGGCAGAATCCCCTCCCTGTGCTGCTGCTCTCATGCTCTGGCTGCAGCCAGCACACAGCTGGCTCTGGGCTACCAGTGACCAGTGCTGGCTCCTGGGCACTTTGGCACCAGCTGACACCTCCAAGGCCTTCTCCTCTAGACTCCTCTGGAGCCACTCCTCCCTCAGCTTGGATTTGTGCTTAGGATTGCCCTGTCCCAGGTGCAGGACCTCGCACGTGGCACTGTTGAACTTCGTAAAACTAGCAGGGCCCCACTATTACTCTTCTAACTTCTGTAAGGTTCTTTGCCCATTATGGAGTAAGCAACCTCAGAATCTGAGTAGAGATCCTAGTATTTTATCACAGTTTGCTCTGATTATAATGCACCATATTTTTGTTGTGGTTTAACAGTTGTGTTGAGGCAGCACTTGGTCTTTTTAATCAAGTGCAAGGAATCTATCAAGAAGGAATGTGTGCATTTGCCAGCCTCTATACATTCCTGATAAGGCTTTGGTCCACACTTCACTGAGCAGAAAATTGCTCCACACCCAACATCTTCAAATCCTGTCCAAGCTCCTGCTTGCTTCTGATCTGACAAGCTAATCTGAATACAGGGATGGCAAGAAGCTGTTAGGAAATTAACACTCAGTAATTGAGGATTTGGTATGCATAGCAAGAAAAGGAGGTGGTGCAGAGGTGCTTAATGAGCACAGCATCTTCTCAAAGCAGTCAGCCCAGTGGTGGTATTGCTTGATGGAAGGAGCTTCATGAGATTATAGACACAGAATAATGGTTTGAGTTGGAAGGGATATCCAAAGGTCATCTAGTCCAACCCTTTTGCAGTCAGCAGGGACATTCTTAGCTAGATCAGGTTGCCCGGAGCCCTGTCCAGCATCCCCTGGAATATCTCCAGCCACCTCCCTGGGCAACCTGTTGCACTGTTCTACCACTCTCATAGTGAAAAACTTGTTACATCCATTCTCAATCTGCTCTGCTCTAGTCTGCAGCTATTGCCCTTGTCCTGTCCCTGCAGGCCTTTGCAACCAGTCTCTCTGCAGCGTTTTTGTAGCCCCCTTCAGGTACTGGAAGGCTGCTATTAGGTCTCCCTGGAGCCTTCTCCAGGCTGCACACCTCCAGCTCCCTCAGCCTGTCCTTGTAGCAGAGCTGCTGCAACCCCCTGACCATTTTCCTGGCCTCTTCTGAACCTGCTCCATCAGGTCCATGCCCTTCCTGCGTTGAGGGCTCCAGAGCTGAACACAGCACTGCAGGTGAGGTCTCAGCCAAGCAGAGGGACAGGATCCCCTCTCTCCATCTCTGGCCACGCTGCTTTGGATGCAGCCCAGGCTGCCATTGGCCTTTTGTGCTGCAAGCTCACACTGCCTTCTCCTGTCCAGCTTCTTCCCTACCAACACCCCCAAGTCCTTTTCCTCAGGGCTGCTTTCTGTCCTCTCCTTCCCCTCCACTGTATTGACAGTGAGGATTGTTCCACCCCAGGCACAGAACCCTGCACTTCTCTCGTTGAACCTCATGGATATCCTCAAGTGTCAGAGCAGTTGTGTTTAGAAGACAGATGAAGGTTCAGGGAGCCCAAAGCTAGATTTGAGGTGACATCTGGTAACGATATAAAAGCAGTGAAATGTACCAAATGGTGCATTTAAAAGTAGTGCTATGGAATGGAAACCATCCTGAACTCTTCACATCTTTTCACTGAAGGGCAGCCCTCAGCCAGATGAACAAAGCCATCCCTCAGCCTGCTGCAGGGATAAACAGCCCTGCTGCATCTTTGGATAAGTCTGTGGAATTTGTTGGTAGCTGGATTGTGTGGAATTATTGTGGAATTTCTGTAATTCCCCTCGAGCACAGACTGTCTGGAGCAATTCTCACAGGTAATGCAAACCAACCGAACCAGATCAGCCCCTGAACAGAGCCCTAGTGAAGGTGCAGTAGATCTCAGAGGCCTAGGACATAGAGCCAGAGGCTCAGAGAATCATTTGGGCTGGAAAAGGCCTTTAAGATCATTGAGGCCAACCATTCTCTAAGTCTAACAAGGCTGGGGCTGAACCATGTCCCTAAGCACCACATCCCTGCAGGGATGGAGACTCAACCACCTCCCTGGCGATCCTTTTCCAGTGCTTGAGAAACCTTTTGGGGAAAGTGTTTCTTTTAATCTCCAGTCTAAACCTCCCTTGGTGCAACTTGAGGCCATTTCCTCTATTGCTTGTTACTAGGGAGAAGAAACCAATTCCCACCTGGCTCCAGCCTCCTTTCAGGGAACTGCAGAGAGCAATGAGGTCTCTCTCAGCCTCCTCTTCTCCACACTGAACACCCTCAGCTGCTCCTTACCAGTCTTGTTCTCCACACCCTTCACCAGCTTCCTTGTCCTTCTCTGAACCCTCTCCAGCACCTTGATATTCTTCTTGCAATGAGATGCCTAAAACTGAACCCAGTCCTTAATGTGCATCCTCATCAGTGCTGAGTGCAGGGGACTGCATGTCGGAGCAAGACCACCCAATTCACTGGGTATGGTGTGGGATCCTTCAGAGTAGAATCATCCCCTTACATGGTTCAAAGCTGGTGTCTTACAATTGACACATACTGCCTGAGAGCTGTGTCCAGTACTCCTTCAGGGCAAACACCTCAGCTTTTTCTTGCAGTAGTAGAACCAAGCTGATAAACTGAGAAGAAGGGACAGGCTGAGAGAGTTGTGGCTGTTCAGCCTGGAGAAGAGAAGGGTGACCTTAAAGGAGCCTTCCTGTGGCTGAAGGGGGCTACAAGAAAGCTGGGGAAGGACTTTTGACAAAGGCTTGTAGTGGCAGGATGAGAGTCAATGGATTAAAGCTTGATGAAGTGAGATTTAGACTGGAGATGATGAATAAATTCTTTGCAGCGTGGGTGGTGAAACACTGGCACAGGTTGCCCAGGGAGGCTGTGGATGCCTCCTCCTTGGAGGTGTCCAAGGCCAGGTTGGGTGAGGCCTTGGGTAACCTGAGCTAGTGGGAGGTGTCTCTGCCTGTGGTGGAAGAGTTGGCACTGGATGAGCTTTTAAGGTCCCTTCCAACAAAAACTATTTTATGGATCTCTGACAGAAACTGGGGGCATGAGAGTGGAGACAGGCAGCCAGGGCATTGTGCCTGACTCTTGGGTGCTTTATGGAGTGGAAGGTGATTTACATTCGTGGAAGTGTTTGTTTTCTTCCCTTCATCCAACCCACTGCATTACTATGGACAAATCCATCTTCCTCCACTTTTGTTGACTCTAAAAAGGGACCTGGGGATACTGGTAGATAGTAGCTGAACATGAGCCAGCAGCGTGGCCAAGAGAGCCAATGGCTTCCTGGCCTGTATCAGGAGCAGTGTGGCCAGTAGGACAAGGGAGGTTATTCTGCCCCTGTGCTCAGCACTGCTCAGGCCACACCTTGAGTGCTGTGTCCAGTTCTGGGCTCCTCAATTCAAGAGAGATGTTGAGGTGCTAGAAGGTGTCCACAGGAGGGTGACAAAGCTGGTGAGGGGCCTGGAACACAAACCCTATGAGGAGAGGCTGAGGGAGCTGGGGGTGTGCAGCCTGCAGAAGAGGAGGCTCAGGGCAGACCTCATTGCTGTCTACANGGGCTGGATGCTAGGTTGGACTGGATGAGCTTGGAGATCTCTTCCAACCTGCTTGATTCTATGATTTCCTCTCTTCTCATTGCAAGGGAAATAAACAAGGAGCTAAATAAATCAGGTGTTTTTTAAAGGGATCAATCAATTGTTCATTTATGGTAATATTTTCTTCATGGAAAGTTTTTGCACTCTGTCAGATTTTCTCTTTCTTTTCCAGTCTCACTGAAAATCCAACGCAGGCAGATGTGCTCAGTAGTCAGTTCAGCAGTCATGCCAGTCACTTGTACAGCTCCACTTCATCTTCTCACACCAAATACTTTTTGACATCAAATTAGTTGCAAATTAAAGCCTGGGAAGCTTTTTGGGCACTGGAACATTCTTGTCTGCACCATTAAGTAGTGATGGTGTTCCCTGACGTGGTTTCAGTCCATGCCCAGGAGCACTCTCCAGAACCGTTACCAGGCATGGTGCTGGAGCTGGACTGTTCCAAGAAGGATTATTCTCAGCTGTCAGTTTGTCTGCAGCCTTCTTCTCTTCAAGGCTAAGAGGGTTTGCTTGTTCAGGCATAGCCCATTCTGTGCCAGCAGTCTTCAGTGCCAAGGAACATTTCTGGGCCTGTTTATTTTGCCAGTAGAGAAACAGAATTATTACAATAGTCTTAACTGCTTTCCAGAAGTGCTAACCTCAGTGGTTAGTGTTTGTGGTTGTGCTGCTCAGTATAACCTGAGCATCACTGGAATCAGATTCCTCTGACAGCCTCCTACATAAATATCACTCTTTAAGCAGGAGGTCATTAATGAAAAGTCTCTTCCCTTAATGTCTGGCACTTTAGGCATTGCTGTGCACACCCTGTCATGTCTTGCTGCCAGAGGTTTGGATGTGGTGCTTAGGGATATGGTTTAAAGTGAATCTTGTAGAGTAGGGTTATAGGTTGGGCTTGGTGATCCTGAGGGGCTTTGCCAACCTGCATATTGCTGTGATTCTGTTCTTGTTTAGACAAATCTGGAATCACAGAATTGTCAAGGCTGGAAGGGACCTCAAGGATCATCCAGTTCCAGCCCCCCTGCCGTGGGCAGGGACACCTCACACCAGATCAGGCTGTCTAGAGCCTCATCCAGCCTGGCCTTAAACACCTCCAGGGAGGAGGCTTCCACCACCTCCCTGGGCAACCTCTTTCAGTGTCTCACCACTCTTACGGTGAAGAACTTCTTCCTAACATCCAGTCTGAATCTCCCCACTTCTAGTTCTGCTCCATTCCCCCCACTCCTGTCACTACCTGACAGCCTAAAAAGTCTCTCCCCAGCTTTCTTATAGCCCCCTTCAGATACTGGAAGGCCACAATAAGGTCACCTCAGAGCCTTCTCTTCTCCAGACTGAACAGTCCTAACTCTCTCAGCCTGTGCTCACAGCAGAGCAGCTCCAGCCCTCTGAGCATCCTCGTGGCCCTGCTCTGGATGTGTCCCAGCACCTCTAGAACTGGACATAGTGCTCCAGCTGGGGTCTCACCAGAGTGGTGTAGAGGGGCAGAATCCCCTCCCTCAACCTGCTGTCCACACTTGTGATGCAACCCACATCCCTTCCTCAAATGTGAATGAGATTAAGAACTGCTAATGCCAACTGGTCAAGCTCTCAGCATTGGTCTGTTTATTCTTTATATGCTTTATTATTCTTCCCAGTCACCTCACCAGTAGGAGCTCCGAAACATTTCCAGTGGTATGCAGAGGTACACTAGGAAAATGTGTCCAGCAGGGCTAGGGAGGTTCTCCTTCCCCTCTACTCTGCCCTGGTGAGACCACATCTGCAATACTGTGACCAGTTTTGGGCTCCCCAGTTCAAGAGAGACAGGGACCTGCTGGAGAGAGTCCAACAGAGAGCCACAAGGATGAGTGGGGAACTAGAGCATCTCCCCTGTGGAGAGAGACTGAGAGCCCTGGGGCTGGTTAGTCTGGAGAAGAGAAGGCTGAGAGAAGATCTGATCAGCGTCAATATCTGAGGGGTGGGTGTCAGTGGCTGGGGCCAAGCCCTTTTCAGTGCTCAGCAGCAATAAGCCAAGGAGCAGCAGCTACAAAGTGGAACATCCTTTCTCCTCTTCTCCTCTCCTCTGCTGTTTCTTTAGCTGTAAATTGGAAAAGAAATATTTTCTCCAAACGTGACCTTCATATTTGTTTAACAGCAAGAGGCAGAGCCGGGGGTGTGTGTGTGAGGCTAACTGGGGTTGGCAGGCTAAAGCATTGCAGAGCAACTTCCAAACTGCAGCTGCCCACTCACTTCTGTTTGTTTAGCCAGGAGGAAATGAAAGGTTTGGGGGGGGTGTGGAAGATTAACTGTAAGATCATGGGAGCAGCCACCCTAAAACTAAAGAGTTCGTTTTGAATACTCAGCGACAGAAAGCAGTTCAGAAGGTCATGTAGAGGTGGGGAAAGGGTTTAATTGTACTCGTCAGGATCATAAAGGAGAGGGTGAAGTGCCCCCAGGAGTGCTTCAGAGCTGTTTGCCTTGAACCCTGAGCCATTTCTTCTGTGCGACCGAGGCAGCAGTGCCCACGGAGCACCATTCGCTGCTGACCTCTCTTGCTGTTAGCTCTTTCCACCCACTTTGTGCAGGCACAAATGCACAGTCAAACTGTGGGGAATGTCACCTGCTCCCAGAGACTGACTCTGCTGTGCCTCCTTCCCCAGGAATCTGCTTGGCTGTTATTAGTTTCTGCTGCTTCTGCTGGAAAATCTGATACCACAATCTGTTCAGTTTGCCTCCTCTTATGTTTGCTTTTTCCTTCTGGTTATCCAAAGCATTCTTTTTCATCCTGTTTCTGCTTTTGAGCAGCCTCCTTTGTTGTTCTAATTGATATTAAGAGCATAGAAAATATCCTCCTATTCTTCTTTAATCAGAACTCTCACTCTAGGTTTTCTCCCTTGCTTTCTAGTTGAATGAAGAATGAAGCATGTTTCTTTCGGCCCACATCTCTTCTCAGGCTCTTCCAACAGCAAATATTCCTTGTGGGAGTCCTAATTCCCTGCTGCCTATTCACCTGTTGTGTCAGAGCTACAAACATTGAGTCTTACTCATGTTCAGTGCCTTTCACTGTAAAATTACAGGGGGGTTAAGCACAGAATCATAGAATGGTCTGGGCTGAAGGGCACCTTCAAAGGTCATCCAGTCCCTCTGCACTCAGCAGGACAACCTCAACTAGGTCAGGTTGCCCAGAGCCCTGTCCAGCCTCACCTGGAATATCTCTATGGCTGGAGATATTCAGGGAGGTTGCCTACCTCCCTGGAGAACCCATTCCAGTGTTCCACCTCCCTCATAGTAAAGAACCTGTTCCTAAACCATCTCCTTCCTGTGTGTTCTGTCCTAGGTAATTCTCTTCTGAACTTTCATGGTGCAGAACTTGTTCCTCGCATCCAGTCTCAATCTGCTGTGCTCTAGTTTGCAGCCATTGCCCATCCTGTCCCTGCAGGCCTTAGTAAACAGTCTCTCTGCAGCCTTCTTGTAACCTCTGCAGGCTACTTTTAGGTCTCTCCAGAGCCTCCTCCAGGGAGGGCCAAACACCCTCAGCTCCCTCAGCCTTTCCTCGTAGCAGAGCTTCTCCAACCCCCAGATCATTTTTGTGGCACTCCACTGGACATGGAATGATTTAGGTTGGAGGGGACTTCATCTAGTTCCAACTCCCTGTCACAGGCATGCTCCATTAGGTCCATGTCCTTCCTATATTGAGGGCTCCAGAGCTGGATGCAGTACTCCAGTACTCTCATCTATATTTCTATCTATCTCTAGTTCTTTTTATCTATATTTCTATCTATATTTCTTTCTTTCTAGCTGTTTTCCTTACCATCTCCCTCAGCTTGCAAAGAAAGTGTGTTTTAAAAATCCTCTAACCCTTAGTGATTCAAAGGACCCAGCCAAGTGTCTTAATCTTCTCCTAATGTGCTGGGCCTTCCTTAGCAGTGAGAGGCAGGCAGCACTTCTGCCTATTCAATTTTCTATTTAGGTTTTGGTGGGGTTTTTTTCAGATTAACCTTTTATTTAGAGGAGTTAATAAACATTTTCAGTGAGCTGAGCCATGACATGGCATTTAAGACATGGTTTCAGATTTCTGGAATGCCCTTCAGTGCCCAGAAATCTATTCTTCAGGGGCTGGGAGAGAGCTGCTAAAGAAATGCAATCTAGGAAATAAAGGACACCTGTTGTGCATTTTAATGCTCTTCACAGAATCACTGAGGCTGGAAAAGACCTCTGAGATCATCGAGTCCAGCCTATGACCCAACAGCACAACAAATCCTTCATTCTTTTAAACCAGCTTGACCTAGGGAAAAGATTTTTCCAGGCTTTGTCCTTCTCCTTCCTAATAATTTTCCATTGCCCCTTCAGTTTCACGGGTTAAACCTTGATGAATTTGCTGTATGCAGAATATCAGATCTCTTCCTATCATGGATGTCAGGGGTTGGAAGGGACCCAAAGAGCTCATCGAGTCCAACTCCCCTGCCAGAGCAGGACCATACAATCTAGCTCAGGTCACACAGGAACACATCCAGACAGGCCGTGAAAGTTCTCAGAGAAGGAGACTCCACAGCCTCTCTGGGGAACCTATGCCAGTGCTTTGTGACCCTTGCAGTACGGAAGTTCCCCCTTGTGTTGAGGTGGAACCTCCTGTGCTGCAGCTTCCATCGCTTCCATCCATTGCTCCTTGTCCTATCCCAGGCAGCAAGTGAGCAGAGCCTGTCTCCTTCCTCATCCTCATTGAACTCCCTCAGAAGAGAAGCAGCAAAGCATTTCAGCTCATGCACTGAGTGGACATTTCTTGTCATTGAAGTATTGCCTCCAAATTGTAGAATCATTCCTACTGGGAAAGACCTCTACAATCATTGAGCCCAAGCATCAACCCAGCACCACCATGGTCATTGAAACATGTCCCAGGTGCTGTGCCCACACAGGTCAGGGGCAAGGCTCCATGAGGTGAGTCTGTGCACGTTTCAGTACCCACAGGCTGGGTTTTTTAACTCATCCTTTGAGCTCCTCCAGTCCAACCATTCTCTAACTGTACCAAGGCTGGGGCTAAACCACGTCCCTCAGCACCACATCTTTGCCTCTTTCAAACACTGCCAGGGATAGGGATTCAACCACCTCCCCAAGGAGGTAAATAGCATCTGGTAGTTGTGATGACCTCTTCACCTCCTTTATGTGTGCACACAGTTCACTGTAAGGGTTCTGACATCTTTGTTGTTAGCCATACTCAGCTGCATTAGTTGTACCAAACCATCATTGCTATACATAGAACCACAGAATGATCTGGGTTGGAAAGGACCTCCAAAGGTCATCCAGTTCAACCTCCTCTGCACAGGTTGCCAAGAGCCCTGTCCAGCCTAGCCTTGAGTATCTCCAGGGATGGGGCCCAAATCACCCCCCTGGGCAACCTGTTCCACTGCTCTCAGGATAAAGAACTTGTTCCTAACATCCAGTCTAAATCTGCACTTCTCTACTTTGAAGCCCTGCAGAGACTTCCATTCTCCTTTTGCTCCCCGAGTCAGCACTCCCAAGTTCCACACAAATCCTGGACTTTCCTGAACATCCCTGTGCTCATTGACTGCAACATCTTTGTTACTGCTTTGCTAGGAGACATTAGTTGAAAATGGTCCTGTTGACAGATGGCAGAGCTGACAGAATCTGCTGTGCTGTTTTAACGGTGAAGGGGAACGATTGCCATGCTGTGAGATGAAGGTCTTCAAAATGCAGTCAGCAGAGAGGGTGTTGCTCTGAGATGACAGCTCCCAGAATCCTGACTCACCAGCGCAGCAGTGATACTATCTGCTCCAGCTGACATCTCATTGACTCATGCCTCAAAGGAAAGACACAGAGGGCTTTGCTTGGAGCCTATCTGGCTCCCGATAAAGCTGCTTACTGATAGCATTGTTTGGCCTCACAATTGCATCGATAGAACCTGTTAAATGAACACTGTCCTGGGTTTGATGTGGTTTTCTTTAAGGTAGGGTTCAAGTCGTTCCAAGGCCTTGCATGTTGCCTTCAGGTTTTAGAGGGCTGTTAATTCCCTAAGGGGAAAATGAACCTCAGCAGTGTTATTTGTCACAGTGTTTCAGCAGTTTGTCAGGCAAGACAGAAGAGCTCTAAATGAGTGCACCCCGGATAGGTTTTTGTTACTATTTGGAGCCTTAAACTTGACACCAAGAGCAGTGTGGGCAGCAGGGCAAGGGAGGGGATTCTGCCCCTTGGCTCTGCTCTCNGGAGGTGTTCAAGGCCAGGTTGGATGAGGCCTGTTTTAGTGGGAAGTGTCCCTGCCTATGGAGAGGGGGTTGGAACCAGGTGATCTTGGAGGTCCCTTTCAACCTAAACCATTCTATAATAACCAGGAAAACTTAAATGCAAATTGATTGATTGATTGATTGATGAAATGAATGATTCACATTGCAGGCAACAGCCTCTTGAATGGAAACAACAACCTGGGTTGCCCAGGGAGGTTGTGGATAATTCCTCCCTGGAGGTGTTTATGGTCAGGCTGGATGAGGCCTTGAGCAGCCTGCTCTAGTGGGAGGTGTCCCTGCCTATGGCAGGGGGTTGGAGCTGGATGATCCTTGAGGTCCCTTCCAACCTAAACCATTCTGTGATGCTGTGATTCTATTCTAACACCACAGAAATCTTACAGATTTTAAACTAAATCACACAATTTACTTTTTGTCTCTGATATTCTGTTTTCACTTCCTCTCCCTTCCTTTCTTTCTCTTCTTTCCATCCTCTTTCCATCTGGACAACTTCCCTCTGTATCTTCTCACAAAGATGCTCCAGTGGATTTGACCGGCACCGGCAAGATTGGGTAGACAGTGGCTGCCCTGAAGAGGTATGTGAGTAGTTTCCATCCTCAGCCCATCAGAGGCTGTTTATCCCCTTCTGATGCTTTTGTGATTCAATTCTTTGGGTTATGAAGCAGGGTTTCAAGGCCAAAGATGTGCTCTATTTATCTTTAGCACTCAGCACAAAGGCTGGAAGGAATGATAAAGACAAACAGACTGAGCTGTTTTGCTCCCTGATTCAGGGGCAAAAGTGGACACAAAGTACCAAAAAATAAAAGGAATCTCTGAGAAAATGCTTTAAATAAAAAGAAAGAAAGAGAAAGAGGAAGGAAAGAGAAAGAGAGAGAGGGAAAGAGAAGGAAAGAAGGGAAGGAGAGAAGGAAAGAAGAAAGGGAGGGAAAGAGAAAGAGATAAAGCGAGAAGGAAAGAGAGAGGCAAAGAGAGAAAGAAAAAGAAAAGAGAAAGAGATAAAGAGAAGGAAGGAGAGAGGCAAAGAGAAAGAAACAAAAGGAAAGAGAAAGAGGTAAAGAGAGAAGGAAAGAGAGAGTCAAAGAGAAAGAAACGAAAGAAAAGGAAAGAGAAAGATAGAGAAGGAAAGAGAGGCAAAGAGAAAGAAAAGAGATAGAGAAGAAAGGAGAGAGGCAAAGAGAAAGAAAGAAAAGAAATAAAAGGAAAGGGAAAGGGAAAGAGATAGAGAAGGAAACTTCGATGCAAAGAGAAAGAAAGAATCATTCTGCTCTGGCAGTGGCGTTGGACTGGATGATCTCTGGAGGTCACTTCCAACCTCTGAAGTTCTGTGATTCTGTAATACTTGTTTCTGGCAAAAGAAAAGGGCAATTAAGTGCCCACTCACATTAAAAGAAGGACAAGACCCAGTAGGTTTTGACAGCCAGATCTCAATATACCGAGCAGGCTTCACAGGATCCCACTTCTCATTAAAATGAGTGGGGACAGCAGGAGTTAGAGGCAATTCCCAAATCTGCTGCCACTTAATTGGATGTGTTTTCCTGCACATCCATAAAAGAAAATGCTCATTGCACATAGAGAATGTTAAAAGTGGCCAGAAATTTCAAAGACAAAAGAAAAAGAGGGGGAAGAATTACTCCAGATATTGATTGAGAGGTTTGTGTCCATGACAACAGACGTTCAGTTACTCTATGATGGTCAGTAGCATTTGTCTGCTGATGGCATCACTTATATTGCTATTAGAGTTCATCTGGTTTGTGATGCTTGTATTGTATATAGTGGTTGTAATACAGACACATCTGCTATGTTAGAGATGTTAAACACACCTAATACATGAGATTTTAATATCATCTAGATTTATAGGCAGTGAATGCTCTGCAGCATGGTGCATATCTGCTGGAGAGCAGCCCTGTGGAGAGGGACCTGGGAGTCCTGCTGGACAAGTTCTGCATGGGACAGCAATGTACCCTTGTGGCTAGGAAGGCCAATGGGATTCTGGGGAGCATTAAGAGGAGTGTGGCCAGCAGATCCAGGGAAGTTCTCCTGCCCCTCTACTCTGCCCTGGTGAGGCCTCTCCTGGAATACTGCATCCGCTTCTGGGCTCCCCAGTTCAAGAGGGACAGAGATCTGCTGGAGAGAGTCCAAGGGAGGGCTACAAGGATGCTGAAGGGACTGGAGCACTGCCTGAGGAGGAAAGGCTGAGAGCCCTGGGGCTGCTTAGTCTGCAGAGGAGAAGGCTGAGAGGGGATCTGAGCAATGTCTATCAATAGCTGAGGGCTGGGGGTCAGGAAGGAAGGGACAGGGACAGCCTCTGCTCACTTGTGCCCTGCCATAGGACAAGGGGCAAGGGATGGAAACTACAGCACAGGAAGTTGCACCTCAACATGAGGAAGAACTTCTTGAGTGTAAGGGTCCCAGAGCCCTGGCACAGGCTGCCCAGAGAGGTTGTGGAGTCTCCTTCTCTGGAGCCTTTGCAGCCCTGTCTGGATGTGTTCCTGTGTGACCTGTGCTAGATTCTCTGGTCCTGCTCTGGCAGGGGGGTTGGACTGAAAGCTCTCCAGAGGTCCCTTCCAATCCCTAACATTCTGTGACCCTGTGATCCTTTTGCCTTCCTTAGGATGGGTTATGGCACCCAAAGCAATGGCAGTGAGCGCTCGCAAGAGACCAGTGGGAATCAGAAGGATAATCTGAGATGTTCAAACCTGATTGTGGGGAAATGAGAAGTTTTAACATTCAGGAATGACTTTGAGGTCTTACCATTAACAAGCGAGGGTTGTAAGCTCTGCAGCCAAACATAAAAGTGTTGCTGAAAGCTGCAGAGAGCACTTCAAAGGGAAAAGAAGGAAAGGACTTGTAAAATTCCATGATTTAGGGTTTCCATTTTCCTTCTTTTTATCCTGCCTGCTTGCTCAGGCTTAATTTTATCATTCAGTGGCATCTCTGCTGAGGATTAATTTTCTGCTCATTGTTGCTGTTGTTTCCCAACAGTCAAAGTACAAGATGTGTGAGAATGCAGACACAACCCAAACACCTCCGTACTCCACCACCACCTTTCTGCCAACCACCACGAAGATCAGAGTCTTAACCACCACCAGAGGATCCAGCACTTCCCACCTGCCAACCAGCCTGCCCACAGAAGGTGAAGTGCATTATTCTGCAGTGCAAATGTCCCATTTATAAGGCTTTAAGTACTTGTTGGTGTTGACCTTTTCTCTCTGGGACAGTGGAAGGGATGGGGAATTGCAATCAAGGCAACATCCCCTACTGCTTTGAAATTGCAACAGCAAGGTGCAAAGAGTTCTTAAGCAGACAAGCCAGACAGATTTCTGGAGAACTTGTGCTTCCAGTGATGATTTTTGGACCTTTAACTTTCAGACCATAGTCCAAAACCTCCTGAAATGATAGAAGGAGGTGGCCCTGCTAAAGTAAGTGAAGAATCTCCCATCACAGACTTCATGAATTTGGAATCCCTTGAGGTATTCTGTTAAGCCAGGTGAAGATCAGAGACAACCCAAATGTGAAACCTCTTTGAAAACTGCCTGTTGGCTTTTCTCCAGTCAGTTGCCACTGCTCCTTTCATGTAGTGCTGGGAAATAGTTTCTCTAGGCTTCTGAACTGGCTTAACTGGGTAAGTGATGGTGTGTTCTCAGCCTTAAGGGCTCCACTAGCATGCTTAAAGCTCACCTTTCTGTGGCTGAGCCCTCCTGCTCTCCTGCTTCTGGAGACTGTTCATCTGGGTAGAAAAACTACCTCAGATTAATAACTGGCATCTATAAAATGCAGTGGGAGAGTTTTCCCTTGGAAGTGTGTGACCACACAAGGAGTGGTACCAGCTACAGGCAGATTGCTGAGGTGGGCTTTGACAGGAAAGTCTGAGCTGAAGGCTTTTCCAGGTGGGAATCTGCTGCTGAGAAAATTCTCTCTTGTTTGCAGCAAGATAAATCTAGAAACTGCTGGAGCAGGATTTGCCCTGCTCCAGCAGCTTTGTTCCCTGGCGTTTTGGTCATTAGAGCTCACAACAAGGTGAGGAATGTGGGAAAAACAAAAGAGTATTTAAATTTGATAGACCCTTTTATGGGACTCAGGAGAGGAAATAAGTCAGTGTTTGCTTTTAATGCCCTGCATTGCTTCATCTAGTCCTTAATGTGATAGGATGCTCAAGCTAGGTATGGACATGGAACATAAAGGAATTCTTTCTGTTATTCTACTTATTTGCCAGTGGAATCTTCCTTTACACTCTCATAAATGTGTTGGGGGTTTTTCAGTAGTAAGGAGCACTGCTCAGTAAAAGAACACCACACTCCCATTCCCACTGAGCTGAACACCAAATCATTTCCCGATTGTGGAATTTCTTGGCCACAGAAAAGCTTACCAAAGATTGCTCCTGCCCTAGAGCAATGCATTCTCCTGCAGCTAACTCTGAGTTTCCTTTCTAGATGACACCAAGATAGCTCTGCACCTAAAAGACAATGGAGGTAAGAGATAATTAATTTTATTTTGGTTGCTTTTTTTTTTTTTGCCTGTAACTAATGTCAGTTGTTTGCCAAATTATAGCCCACTGAGTTCCATCAATCAAAACCAGATTGCACAAACAGCTTTCAGCAGACTCCCATAAAGCTTCAGCCTTCCACATCTGGGTGGAAGGGCAGAAGGGCAAATAAGCTCAGTAACTGCTTAGCAAATGAAACATTTGCAACTTTAGAAGTGTTTCAGAAAGCAGCAGATTTAATAAACTTCCACACAGGAACCTATTAAGTGATTTTTAACTGTATTGCTACAGTTACTGACAGTAATACAGTAGTGTTTCACAGAAGGTGGCAGATCGGAATGGACCTCAAAAGCTCATCCAGTTCAACCCCCTGCCAGAGCAGCATCACCTAGAGCAGATCACACAGGAACACATCCAGGCAGGTCTTGAATATCTCCAGAGAGGGAGACTCCACAACCCCCCCGGGCAGCCTGTTCCAGTGCTCTGTCACCCTCACAGGGAAAAAATTCCTCCTCATGTTTCCATGGAACTTCCTATGCCTCAGCTTCCACCATTGCCCCTTGTGCTGTCATTGGGCATCTCCCAGCAGAGCCTGGCTCCAGCCACTCACCTTTACATCTTTATTGACAGGAATGAGGTCACCTCTCAGTCTCCTCCTCTCCCAGCAGCACAGCCTCAGCTTCCTCAGGCTCTCCTCATAACAGAGATGTTTCATTCCCTTTAGCATCTGTGTGGCTCTGTGCTGGCCTCTCTCAAGCAGTTCTATGTCTCTCTTGAACTAGGGGGCCCAGAACTGGACACAGTATTCCAGATGTGGCCTCACCAGGGCAGAGCAGAGGGGCAGGAGAACCTCTCTTAATCTGCTAACCACAGCCCTTCTAATACACCCCGGCTGTCCTTGGCCCTCCTGGCCACCAGAGCACATTGTTGGCTCATGGTAGGCCTCCCATCTACTAAGACCCCCAGGTCCTCCTCCCCTTCACTGCCTTCCAGCAGGTCAGTCCCCAACCTATCTTGATCCCTGGAGGTGTTCTTTCCCAGGTGCAAGACTCTACCCTTACCCATCTTGAACTTGATTCCGTTTCTCCCTGCCCAGCTCTCCAGCCTGTCTAACACTGAATGGCAGCACAGCCCTCCTGCGTGTCAGCCTCTCCACCTGGTTTTGTGTCACCAGCAAACTGGCTGACAGTGCTTTATTGAGAGAGGATATGATGCTGGTTCCAAATAACAATAGTACTGAGTTATAAATTCACTGATAGCAGTGAATTATTCTGTGGTACTCTGTTAACAAAAGCCCCCATTTTCTCTGTGTCCGAACCAGCAGCGCTCCTGTGTTTCTCCACTCACATCCCCCGTGCAAGTTAATTAGACCCCCTTGTTCTGCTGATAAAGGGCTCTGTTAAATGAGGCTCTGCAGGGGACTGCTTTTGTCATCTTCTCTGAGGTTCAAGGACTGAGACCTGAGATTTGTTCCTTCTCACTTTGAAGCTGGTGCGAGTTTTGCTCTTAGGACAGAACTGGGCTATGAGATGTAGGCTGCCGACACAGGGAGGAGAAGGGAAAGATCCGGATTGAATTCTCTGGGCTTCAGAATGGTTTCTCAACAGCAGAGTATGATTTACTGAGCAAACTGAAATGCATCCTGTTCCCACTGACATGAAAGGGAATATTGTTGGCTCTGATTGCCTTCCCTCCAGACAGGGAGCACTGAGCTTCCATCAAGGTCAGGAGAACTGGCAGCTGAAAGCAGCAGCAGGCATGGGCAGCGCACAGGCTGAGTCCAGCAGCCCAGGGCTGCCCGAGGCTGAGGTCGTTGGGTTCAGTTCCCAGGGACCATTATCTGAGTCTGCAGCCATGAGGTAGGCCCAGGGTCAAGGCAGGATGCTAGATGAACAAGGAGGGACTGAGAGCAGGCTAGGCACAGCAGCTGGCAGCACAGCTCAGGCAAGGACCAAGCTGCTTCCCTTTGCAGGCCCAGAGAAGGTGAGGGGATGCATCAGGTCCATACAGGGTCAGACCTGCAGCAAATGGAGACATGTCCAGAGGGAAGTTGACAACCGAGCTGCAAGGTCAGCCAAAGGAGATGTGGTCTGCAGACAGGACTGAAGACAAGCTCCCAGAGGAGATGTGGTCTGCAGACAGGACTGAAGACAAGCTCCATCTCCACCCCTCCCCAAAGGCTGGAGGACTTGTGTGGCAGGGGAAGGGACTAGGAAGGGATGTTCAGATTGGAGAACAGAAGAAAGTTATTCCCTGAAAGGGCTGTCAACCACTGGCACAGGCTGCCCATGAAGGTGGTTGATTCCTCATGCCTGGAGGTGTTTCAAAGAGGCAGAGATGTGGTGCTGAAGGACATGGTTTAGCCCAAGCCTTGCTAGAGTTAGATACTGGTTGGACTCTGTGATCTTAAAGGTCTTTTCCAGCTGAAACTGTTCTCTGAATCTGTACAACCCAGCACTTCCCACTCCCACTTTGTGCCTGTTCTGTGCCAGGCACACTCCCAGCTGAGCTGTGCCCACACTCTGCCCATGAGCATTGCTCTGTGGCAGGTGGCTGGCCTGAGACCAGAGGCTCCATGGTGAGCAGCTCATACACAGCTCAAAATAGTGTAAATAATTCAGCAAGTGGGCTGTAGAAAACACATCCAAGTTCCTTTCCTGTTGGGAACTGCAATAGGATTATTTTTTCACTTTTCTCTTCTTTGCCCAAGATGTGAAAAAGAAAAATCCTGTGGAAGCAAACAAAATGTTGAAGACTAAATCAAGTGAGGGATGGCTGTAGCCTGCTGTTTAGGTTGAGGTGGCAGGGTTTGAGACATCATAGAATCAGAGAATCATGTCAGTTGGGAAAGACCTCTCTGATCATTGAGTCCAACCATCGACCCAGTGCTACCATGGCCATTAAACCATGTCCAGGTGCTGTGCCCACATGAGTACAATCTGGGCAGGTTATGGACAAGGCTCCATGAGATAAGTCTGTGCACATTTCAGTAGCCACAGGCTGGGTTTTTGAACACCTCCAGGCATGGGGACTCCACCACCTCCCTGGGCAGCCTGTTCCAATCCCTGATGACTCTTGCAGCAAAGAAATTTTCTCCCTAATCTTCAATTTAAAGCTTCCCTGGGGCTACTTGAGGCTATTTCCTCTATCCTATCACTTGATACTTGGGAGAAGAGAATTCCTCTATCCTATCACTTGATATCTGAGAGAAGAGACCAACCTCCACCTCACCCCAGCCTCCTCTCAGGGAGCTGTAGAGAGCAGTGAGGTCTCTCAACCGTCTCTTCTCCAGGCTGAACAACCCCTATTTCCTCACGTGCTCCTCACCAGACCTCTTCTCCAGACCCTTCCCCAGCTTCATTACCCCTCTCTGGACACATCACTTAGCTCAAATGTAGCAAGTCCATTTGCATGGAGCAAGCTGCTGCGCTTTAAGAGGACAAACCATCACCTGATGCAATTATTCCTTTTCCTTCAGCTGTTCCTTTTCTTCTTGGAATCTAAAAAAAGAAACTGACTTCAAAGAACAAGGGAGCAAAGCAGGACCCCAGGATTCCTCATTCACACAGTAAACACAGCTTTGAATCTGAGAAGCTCTTTTTGATGAATCTTCACTTGGGTATTGAATTTTCTACTGACCTCCAGATTAGGGTCAGGCAGAAGCTCTGCTGCTGCAGGTGTGTTCTTTGATCCTCTCTGATTTGCCAGCTTTTCATAAAGGGTTGATTATTTCAGGTCAGGAAGACAGAGTCTTTGCTTTCTCACACTAGATCCTTTAAAAGTCTAATGAGAGGGAACCTTTTATGATGGAAAACCAAAGCTCCATTGGATCAATGCTGGCCTATAGCTTGATGTGTCCTTAGATGCTGGCTGTCAGTATCTCGTTAGGCACAAAAGGATTCCCTGGAAATTCTGCCTCTCACCTCTGCCTGGAACTTTTGCAACCAAATGTCACAAACCAACAGCTCCATTTAAATGAAATGTTGAGTTCAGGTCAAATTGTTTTGACCTTTTAATGATGTGAGAAAAGGTGGAGCTGTAATTCGCCCACAAGCTCTTGTGGCAGATTTTAGCACACATTTCATATTCAAATTCACTTCTTTCTGTTTCTTCTGCCTGCCTTTTTTTTTTTTTAAACAGGCACCTCAGAGGTGCCTAAACCATTTTAAAATAGAGCTGGCTCAGAGTGGTACAGAATGGCTCAGGTTGGAAGTGACCTCAGAGGTTACTCCAACCTCCCTGTCATGGGCAGAAACACCTTGAACTAGCCTTGGCTACTCAGAGCCTCATCCAAGGATGACTAGGAGACTGGAGCACTGCCTGATGAGGACAGGCTGAGGGACCTGGAGCTGTTTAATCTGGAGAAGGCTGAGAGGGGATTTAATCAGTGTTTATAAATGTCTAAGGGATGGGGATCAGGAGAAGGGAAACAGGCTCTGCTCATTTGCTCCTTGGGATAGGATAAGGGGCAATGGGTGTAGATTGCAGCACAGGAGGCTCCTCCTCAAAACAAGGGGGAACTTCTTTACTGTAAGGGTTACAGAGCACTGGAAGAGGCTCCACAGAGAGGTTGTAGGGTCTCCTTCTCTGAGGACCTTCAAGGCCTGTTTGGATGTGTTCCTGTGTGACCTGAGCTAGATTGTATGGTCCTGCTGTGACAGGGGGATTGCACTTGATGAGCAACTTGAGTCCCAGCCTCTAATGTCCTGTGATCCAGCCTGGCCCTGAACACTTTCAGGTAGGGGGCATCCACAGCCTCCCTGGGCAGCCTATCCCAGAGTCTCACCACCCTCCTACTGAAGAACTTCTTCCTCAGCTCCTGTCTATCCCTACTCTCCCTCAGCTTCAAACCATTCCCCCTTGTCCTGTCTCTGGGCACCCTCATGAAAAGTCTTTCTGCAGCCTTCCTGTAGGCTCTTTTCAGGCACTGGAAGGCAGCCCTAAGGTTCCCCTGAAGTTACTCTTCTCTCTAGGCTCTAGGTATGCCATTAGAGTTTGTGTTAAATTCTCTTTAACCTTCTGTAAGCCTTAAGGTATGGCCAGCACTAAAAAGCTCTTTGGGTTTGTTGTTATTAATTACAGACTCTGTGGTTGGGTTTGGGTTTTCTGTTTTTCTTACAACACAGCTGACTGAACAGGTTAAAAGCCTAATTTTTCCACCAAAAAATGTGAGCAATTGGCTGTGGTCCTACTGTAATGCACTATTTTCTTGTTGAGAACTCCATGGTGGATGATTCAGATGATTGTCCAACGCTTGTAGGCATCTTCTTTGAACCTTTTTAGACCACTTTATTGCAATGATTTGGTTGCTGGGAGTCCCTCTTAGCCCTGCAGCTCTAGAACTCAGAAGAAAAGTGCATGTGTTAGGCAGCAAGGGGCAGAGAAGCTGCAGCATTTCTTGTTCACCCAGATGCACAGAAATGGCTGTTGTAAAAAACATGGAGAGCTATGCAAAAAAACATCTGCCTGGGGGAAAGAGGTGATCCCTTTGTTTGTGAACATGTCATAGAACCAGAGAAGCACAGACTCAGAGAAGTGTAGAATCATAGAAGCACAGAATCACACAATCATAGACGCAGTCACAGAAGCACAGAGTCATAGAAGCACAGAATCATTAGAAGTACAGAGTCATAGAAGCACAGAACCATAGAAGCACAGAGTCATAGAAGCACAGAACCAGAGAGTCATAGAAGCACAGTCATAGAATCACAGAATCACAGAAGCACAGAATCACAGAAACATAGTCATAGAAGCACAGAATCATAGAAGCACAGTCACAGAAGCACAGAGTCATAGAAGCAGTCACAGAAGCACAGAATCACACAATCATAGGCGCACAGAGTCATAGAAGCACAGAATCACACAATCATAGAAGCAGTCACAGAAGCACAGAGTCATAGAAGCACAGAATCACACAATCATAGGCGCACAGAATCATAGCAGCAGTCACAGAAGCACAGAATCACACAATCATAGGCGCACAGCATCACAGAAGCACAGAAAAGTCTGGGTTGTAAGGGACCTCCAAAGGTCATTCAGTCCAACCTTCTCTGTATTCAGCAGGGATCTCTTCAGCTAGGTCAGGTTACCCAGAGACCTGTGGAGCCTCACCCCGAGTATCTCTAGGGTCCATCCCAGCATGGGTAGTGCTAGGAACTGCCTTTGTCCTGCTGCTTTCTCTGTGGACTTTTTCAAAGATGGTCTAAACAGCACCATTAGCATGAGGGAGTTGATTGTCCCTCTCTGCTCTCCTATGATGAAACCCTACCTGGAGCACTGTGTTATGTTCTGGTGCCCCAAAACAAGAAGGATGTGAAACTACTGGAGAGTAGTGCAGAGAAGGCCATGAAAGTCATCAGAGGGATGGAGAACCTCCCCTGTAGGGACAGGCTGAGAGAGCTGGGGCTGTTCAGCCTGGAAAAGGCTTCAGGGAGACCTTAGAGCAGCCTTCCAGTACCTGAAGGGGACTACAGGAGAGCTGGGGAGGGACTTTTTGCAAGGGCTTTGAGTGACAGGATGAGAGGGAATGGATTGAAGCCATAAGAGAGGAGATTTAGACTGGAGATTAGAACTACAGTGAAGGTAGAACAGGTAGCCCAGGAAGGTTGTGGATGCCTCTTCCCTGGAGGTGTTTGAGGCCAGGCTGGATGAGACCTTGAGCAACCTGCCCTGTTGAGCCTCATCTTGGAGCTCTCCAAGGATGGAGCCTCAAGTGCCTCTCTGGGCAACCTGTTCCAGTGTTCTACCTGTTCCTAAATCACCGCCTTGGGGAGCCTGCTCCAGTGGCTGAGAACTTTTTCAGGTAAGAAGGTTCTTCTATCTCCAGAGATTAAGAAGAGCCAGTGGGCTGACTGAGCTGAAATTCTTGTCAGCTGGTAAGGCTTTCCTCTGGATTTAGCAACAGACAGCTGCTTTGCCAGGCCAAATGCCACGGTACAGTATGGTGACAATATTGAGCTGCACGATGGCTACTGCCTGCAGCTCCTCATACTGCAATGGCTTACATGGCCTCAAGCAACTCAACAGAAGAGGAGCACTGATGACAGCTGTTGTAGCATGAGGTGATCTGTGAGAGCAGCAGAATGAACGTCCTTAGCTACTATACTTAGGGTGCTGTCATCCCACAAAGAGAGGGATTGGACTGCAGTGCACTCATCCATTTACTGCACTAAGCAGTTGATCAATCTTGGAGAGACTTAAGGAGTTGCCCTGGGCCCTGCAGAAAATTGATAGCAAAGGCAGGTAGTGAATGTGGAACGTGTGGGTTGCAGTTTGTAGCACTCTGACTCGGAGCCCACCTTTCGTGCCAAGCGTGCAATCAAAACCCAAGCTTTTTAAGCATTCTTAGAGCCATACCTTTATCAATCATCATGAAACAGTGAAGTGTAGCAGTGGCTTAACCTCAGGGTGTTAACAAACATGAAGGAACTGAGCCCGCAAATCCAGACAATCACACAGCAATACTGTGAAGAAGCTGTTCCTGAGAGAGGTGCAGAGATTCCCCTTAAGCCTCTGGAGAATCTTTCCAACTGTGCCTTCCCTTGTTCCCTCCCACACTCACTACCTGTAGGTCATTAATCATCTGTTCAAGAGTCTGCAGGAAAAAAGCTTGGGTTTGGAGAGCCATGGACCTGCAGTCTGAGAAGCAGTCCCTTGGCAGACTCACATTCCAGAGGTAAATGGAGGGGGAAAATCCAGTGGCTCTCCTGAGCTCACTGTAGGCTGTAGCCCTGTATGCTCAGCTGGCCTGAACGTGATGCCCTTCCTTTTTGCATGGTCATGCAAATAGAATGATGCAGCTTGCAGTCTAGAAATGGCATCTGTAATGGGTTGGAGGGCTGATGGAGAGTGAACTTTGATTTGTAGGTGCAGAATAGCCCAGCCCATGCAGCGAGAAAGGGCTTCTGCACTTTGGCTGCCCATAAAGGACAGCAAACACATGGAGGGCAGGCATTGCCAAATGGCTCGTAAGGTTCTCTTTTGTGGAGCATCTGGCAGACACTAGGAAGCTCCTGGATGAGAAACCACATCAGTGATGGTCCAAGGAGTGCTGTCGAAGAACAGTCGTGGGTGTAAGGATGGTCGAATGAGATTAATGTAGGACAGTAGTGTCACAAGCAGATAACAGAGACAGTAGTGAGGAGATAGGAGTTTGACCTGCCCAATGCAGTTGATTTGCCCAAAACCAGAATGTCCCAGCACTGGCACTGCCAGACTGTTTTATTACTCTAGAAAAGAACCTTGGAGTGGGATGAAAATTGCTTGATTCTTTGCTTACATAACTTGAAATGAGGCTGGTATACACTAGAATAGACTTCTGGGACATCAAATAGCATCTGTCTGAGCAGTACCTGCCTTTGTCTGTACACCAAGTCACTATAACTAACAAATACAGTACCCAGCTCCCAACCACAAGGTAGAAATGCACAGCCAGAAAGTCAGCTTTCAGTGCATCTCCTCTTCCTCCCCAGCTCAGGACTTCAGATTGAGATCATTTTTACAGAGAGGACTGCAAAACCCTGCAGTCTCTGGTGGCATCCCTGTGAGCAGGATAAAACCAACAGCTGGTTTGTGTTGTCACTGCATGTTTGCAGTTACCTAAATACTGCATTCTTTAAAAGTCATCAAGATTCTGGGATTCTGTATTCATTTTACAATCATAGGAACAATAATCAGCTGCCAGCAGATGGAGAGAGGAGATTCTGCCACTTTGTTCTGGTGAGACCTCAGCTGGAATACTGCATCCAGCTCTGCAGCCCTCAACACAGGAAGGACATGGACCTGAAGGAGCAGGTCCTGAGGAGGCCATGAAAATGCTCAGGGGGTTGGAGCAGCTCTGCTATGAGGACAGGCTGAGAGAGTTGGGGGTGTTCAGCCTGGAGAAGTGAAGGCTCCAGGGAGACCTAATAGCAACCTGCCAGCACCTGAAGGGGGCTACAAGAAGTCTGCAAAGAGACTGTTTGCAAAAGCCTGCAGGGACGGGATGAGGGCAGTGGCTTCAAACTAGAGCACAGCAGATAGAGACTTAACGTGAGGAACAAGTTCTGCACTAGGAGGATGCTGAAACACTGCAACAGGTTGATGATCTTGGGGGTCTTTTCCAGCCTCAGTGATGCTGTGTTATTTGGAAGAGGCTGTGTTCTCCTTTGCAAAGCTGTACGCTCCCATGAGACCTCGCCTCCAATCCTGCCTCCAGTTCTGGTGTCCCCAGTAGCAGGACACAGAGATGCTGGATCAAGTCCAGAGAAGGGGCACAAAGGTGATCCAAGAGCTAGAGCACTTCTGCTGAGGATAGGCTGAGGGAGCTGTGGGTGTGCAGCCTGGAGAAGACTCTAATGGCCTTAGAGCTGCCTTCCAATACCTAAAGAGAAGCAACAGGAAGGCTGCAGAGGGACTTGTCATAAGTCTGTCTTGTAAGAGGACACCCTTGCAAGAGGGAATGGTTTGAAGCTGAGGGAGAGCACCGGAACAGGCTCCTCAGAGAGGTTGTGGAGTCTCCTTCTCTAGATACCTTCAAGACCTGTCTGGATGTGTTCTTCTGTGACCTGAGCTGTGTCCTGCTCTGGCAGGAGTGTTGGACTTGATGAACTCTTTGGTTCCCTTCCAACCCTGACTTCCTGTGATCCTGTGAGAGCAGCGTTATACTGAATCCTAGGAAGAAGTTCTTCAGTACAAGGGTGGTGAGACTCTGGAACAGGTTGCCCAGAGAGGTTGTGGCTGCCTCCTCCCTGGAGGTGTTCAAAACCAGGTTGGATGAGACTTTGAGCAACCTAGCCTAGTTGAGAGGTGTCCCTGGGGGGCTGGAGTAAATGATCTCTGAGGTCCCTTCCAGCCTGAGCCAGTCCCTGATTCTATCATGACTGAAAATATCAGCGCAAATGAGATTAATTTGGTGGCCTTTACAGAGCAGTTCTGCTCTTTGTTGAGGTCCAGTGTTCTTTAATATGCAGAACACAACCTTCTGCTTTCCAGCCACAACACAGGAACAGTACAAATGGCTCCTTGACTTGCCAACTGGCCTGAAAATGGCTACAAGTGACAAAGTAGTTTATAAGGCACCAATGTGGCATTGAAGGGAAGAGTCGAAGAGTATGAAGCTGTCACGAAGGCAATTACGAGACAGACAAACTATGAGTCCTCTGCTCCTTCTGGGGAGCAGTTACTTCTCCCTTGGATGACTCAGACAACTAACTGCTCATCACTGGGAATGAATAGCCCAACCAAGAGCCTGTCCAATAAAGCAGGCTTGTCCTGATGGCCTTCCAAGTGCTTCATTTGCATTTGTTTGGTGCTTGGAAATAGATGTGCAACTATGAAATATTGCTAGAGCGCATGAACAGGAATTAAGGCAGGAGCTTGCACTCATTCATCCCTCCTCAGCTGAGAGTGAAGAGCTATTTAAGGAACTATTAATACTCTGCTGCCTGGAAACTAGAGGAACCTTTTTAGGGTCACCTTTTTCTCCTGTCTTCTCCATGCAGCCTGTGCTGTGTAGTGCTACAACTACTAGCAAGTGTTTTAAGTTCATTTTTGGGTGGGAACACCTTTGCAAGTAGATCTTCCACATCCTAGGCAGCTGCTCCTTTCTCTCACTGCAGTGTGAAAGGAAGGATGGCCTGGGAACTATCCCTGGATGCACTGTTAAGAAAATCAAACCCAAAGAAAAAAACACACAATACCCAAAAAACCCAACCCCACCTCAAAAAACCAAACAAGCCAAAAACCCCACCCAACCAACCAAAACCCAAAGGAAAATCAAAGAGAGCTGACAGTGGTTTCCTTTTTAAAAGATCCTACACATCTCTGTGAAATAAGCTGTAAGAAAGCTCAATTGATCCATTTTTAAGGTTTAGATAGGGAAAGGCCTGATTCTCGGATCCTCTTCATCCCCAAGCTCAAACTGGATGTTCACAGTTAGCACAAGTAGAACTGAAGCTTGAGTGTGAACAGGTAGTCATTAACTTTTCAGTGACAAGCAAGCGATCGCCGGGATTAGGCAGTGCCTGATGAGTGGAGGTGTATGCTTGCAATGTGCTCTTACATTCATTAATGCCTCCCACCTCCTGGAATCTTAGGAATCTTATCTCTTAGGATTTGGAGAACAGGACTGTTGAGGAGCAGCTGAGGGAACTGGGGTTTAGGCTGGAGAAAAGGAGGCTGAGGGGAGACCTCATTGCTCTCTACAGCTCCCTGAAAAGAGACTGGAGCAAGGTGGAGGGTTGATCTCTTCTCCATAGTAACAACTAGCACCAGAGGAAATGGCCTGCAGTTGCCCCAGAGGAAGTTTCAGTTGGAGATTAGAATGACCTTTGTGACTGAAAGGGCTTTCGACTACTGAAACAGCAGCCTTGGTGGAGTCAGAGCATGCTTGGACTGGATGACCTGAAAAGGCTTTGCCAGTCAAAGTGATTCTGCTATTTTGTGAGTATTTGGTTGTGGGAAAGAGAGGTGTAGCATCTTCTTCCTTCTTGGGCTGTGGAAAACAAATGTGTAAGACATAAAAAGCAAAGGCTGTGAAATGCAATGGTTAGACAGAGGTTCCTGTGCTCATGACTGTGCTGTCTGTGCAGCTTCCACAGACGACAGCGCGGCAGAGAAGAAAGGTGGAACGCTTCACGCTGGCTTGATCGTCGGCATCCTAGTGCTGGTCCTCATCGTGGCTGCAGCCATCCTCGTGACCATCTACATGTACCATCACCCAACCTCAGCAGCTAGTCTCTTCTTTATAGAGGTAAGACAGCACTGACAGGCTGTGCCACCAGGCCTGGCATTTGCTGAGGATCGTTGAGGTCTGCAGCTGGAAAGTGTTCCTGTGTTTGTAGAGTCAGCTTTGAAGGACCAGATCTCTCCTAGCAGGTGCTGCTGCTTTGGTCTTAGCTTGTGGGCCCCTGACAACCGTGGGAAGGTCAACAAAGCCAAGCACGAAGTCCTACACCTGGTCTGGGTCAACCCCAAGCACAAATCCAGGCTGTTTGCAGAGTGGCTCAAGAGCAGCCTGGAGGAGAAGGCCTCAGGGGTGTCAGTTGGTGCCAAACTGCCGAGGAGCCAGCACTGGTGGCTGGCAGCCCAGAGCCAGCTCTGTGCTGGCTGCAGCCAGAGCAGGTTGAGCAGCAGCATAGGGAGGCGATTTTGCCCCTCTGCTCTGCTGTGCTTAGACTCCACCTGCAGCACTGCAGCAGTTCTGGGGCCCCCAGCACAAGAAGGACCTGAAGCTACTGGAGAGAGTCCAGAGGACACCGTAAGGTTGTTCATAGGGCTGGAGAATCTGCCCTGTGGAGACAGACTGAGAGCTGAGGAGAAGAGCCTGAAGAAGAGAAGGCTCCAGGGAGACCTGAGAGTAGCCTTCCTGAAGGGAGCTACAAGAGGGAGGGGAGGGCTTTTTCACAAGGGCTTGGAGCAATAGGATGAGGGGAAATGGCTTTAAGGTGGAAGAGGGAAGACTGGAGATTAGGAAGAAACTCTTTGCAGTGAGGATGGTGAGACACTGGAACAGGTTGCCCAGGGAGGGATCTCTGAAGTCCCTTCCAACCTCAGCCACTCTGATTTTGCTGCACATAGAATGAAAGCTCTGTAACCAGTTAAGCTTCACAGGAAGTGCTCCCATCTATTGCTCCAAGGGAAAATTCTTTTGGGACATACATTTCTTTCTATTGTTTGTAGCTGGAAAACTGAAATGTGTACATTCTTAACTCTCCAGGGGAGCTGGCTCAAAGGAAGATTTTAGCTGGAAACCTGTGCTAGCTCTTCTCTGTATTCCTTTGTAGAACAGTTCAGCTTGGAGCCTGGGAAAGATTCTTCTCAGCTGATTTTAACATCTACATCTAACATCGTCTCCCTTTTGATGTTTTTTTATTGGTGTAGAGGGAAATAGATTCTGTTGTGCTATGATTCATCTGGCCTGTTTGAGACATCTCCTTTAGGGTTAGATAAATTAGCATTTGTCTCCCTCAAATGCAGGCAACTACCTTAGCTGCAGACATCTACACTGCAGATGCTGACGTGTAGTCAGCTCAGCTCCGCTGTACACAGAGTCACTGAAGGCAGGCTGAGGGAGTTGGGGCTGTTCAGCCTGGAGAAGAGAAGGCTCCAGGGAGACCTTAGAGCTGCATTTCAGTAGCTGAAGGGCACCTTCAGGAAGGCTGGGGAGAGACTGTTTGGAAGGGCCTGTGGGGAAACCAGAGTAGGGCAGATTTAGGTTGGACATCAGGAGAAAGTTCTGCACCCTGAAAGTGGTGAAATCCTGGAACAGGTTGCTCAGGGATGTGGCTGAGGCCCCATCCCTGGAAACATTCAAGATCAGACTTGCTGTGTTCCTGGGCAGCCTGCTCTAATTGGAAGTGTCCCTGCAGCAGAGAGGTTGGACAAGATGACCTTTGAGGGTACCTTCCAACCCTGTGAAGCTGTGAGTTCAGTCCCTATGTGTTTAGCAGCAGCTCTGCCTTAGTAGTAGTTGCTTTGTCACACAGACTGCAGAGCAGTGTGGGTGTTTGTGCTCAAGCTGTCATTCTGTTGAGCTAAGAACCCAGTTTGAAGCCCACAGCCCTTGCCTGCATGCTCCCACCCTCCTGGGAGATTTTCCTAGAGTGTTGTTGTGATACTTAGAAACATACATGTGCACTTAGACACACACACGGACATACTTAGGTGGTTCTAAGTTGTTTGGTTCCCTTCAGCTTGGACATCTAAGCCAGATAAGGTCACAAATCTCTTTTTTCCAGCTGGCCACACAGAGAGCTGACCTGGTGCTATGGGAGCCAAGGAGTGACCTTGGGGAGATGGAAGAGGAAGGAGGAAATGAGCAGCTGCAGGTCTTCAGCAAATAAAGTACCAGTGCATGGTCAGAGCCTGGGGGTGCAGCTCAGCTCCCTCATTTCACTTGAATGTTGTCTTTACCGGTAAAGTTAAACGAGCCTAGGACTGGTTTTTAGCACAACGACCAAGCAGCATGGAAGGATCTGCATTCCTGTCTGTAACTGTCAGTCTGGCAGCAAGGTGACTATCAGCATGGACTGAGGATGGTTCCTGCCTCCTGAGGACTAGCTGGGGTGGTCTGAGAGAGCAGTAGTTGTGTGCAGTTGAGCTGTACTGGGGGTTGTGTTCCAGTATCTGGAAGTATTCGCTGGCACACAGATCTAGCAGTAGATTGTCTTCAGATTTTGACCTTCTGCTCATCCCCTGCCTGCTTAGAGGAAGGAAATAAAAGGAGAAAATAGGCCAAAAGGCTGGATACAGTTGCTAGTGCTTCAGAACTCCGGGAATTAATGAGCATTGCTGGCTGGCTGTTGTACATCTTTGCTCACAGCAGCACTTCACAGCTGAGAGCCAGCGTTTAGCAGGCAGTCTCTGTGCACCAAGGTGCTGCACTGGTGCCACAAATGCAGTCTGTGCCTTCAAACAAGTGAGGGGAGGAGGCAGAGCAGGCAAGAAAGAAGGAATTGTAGTAAAAGAGATGGATCCTCAGCTGGCTTACGGGATGAAGCTCACACAGCTCTGCTGATTTCTTCAGGGACCTGGCCCCTTGCTCTTATTACATACACACATTTTACAAGGGATGTGGCTTCTGTTGTTTGAAAAAGGCTTGACAGAACCACAGAATGGTCTGGGGTGGAAGGGACCTCCAAAGCTCATCCAGTCCCACCCCCTCTGCACTCAGCAGAGACATCCTCAGCTAGATCAGATTGCCCACAGCCCTGTCCAGCCTCACCTGGAATATCCCCAGGGATGGGGCCTCAACCACCTCCCTGGGCAACCTGTTGCAGTGTTCCAGCACTGTCCCAGTGCAGAACTTGTTCCTCACATCGAATCTCAATCTGCTCTGCTCTAGTTTGATGCTATTGACCCTGTCCCATTCACTTCTTTCATACCCAACAGCTGCAGTCCTTGTTGAGCTGAAATAGGTTTGGTTGGGGAGAGTTTTCCTTGACATCCAATCTCAGACTGCTCTGCTCTAGTTTGCAGCCATTGCCCTCGTCGTGTCCCTGCAGGCCTTTGCAAGCAGTCTCTCTGCAGCCTTCTTGTAACCCCTTCAGGTACTGGAAGGCTGCTATTAGATCTCCCCAGAGCCTTCTCTTCTCCAGGCTGAATAACCTCAGCTCCCTCAGCTCGTCCTTGTAGCAGAGCTGCTCCAACCCCCTGAGCATTTTCATGGCATGGTCATCAGTTTAGTTTTCTCTGCAAGTCCAGGCTGAGTTGTGTTTGCTGCAGATGATGATTAAAAAGCAGAGAACAAGCATCATTCTTGACGATTAAAAAGCAGAGAACAAGTATCATTCTTCTCTTCTTCCAGAGTCCTGCAGGGTCCTGGCACCCGGGGGGTTGTCATTGCGCTCCCTGCCACTGCCTTCTACTGATAGCTAAGTTATTTTTTCCAAAGCTTGTCCAGCCCAGCAGGAACCCAGCAGCTCAGCAAGGGAAACCTGAATGGGCCACAGGGGAGAAGCAGTGAAATACATCATCAACACTGACAATAAAAGTCAAAGGTGGGGGCGGGGGGGAAGGGAGGAGGCATTCTGCTTCTCATCTGTCAGCAGCCAGACACTTAGATGAACCTAAGATGGCAGAAACGTTGTTGTAGCCAGAAGTGGCTTAAATCACAAAGAGAGGCTTTAAACAACCACTTCTATCACAGAGGAAAACACATGAAGCCAATAAATGATCCTACTGGCTCTGAAGCCAGAAGCAATCCTTATTTCAGAGCAGTTTCCTCAAAATATTAGATTAAGATAGTGTCAGGCAATTGATCTTTCCTTGTGCCTGGAAATACATCTCGAAGTGCAGCTTTGGATGTTTAAAGCCTCATCCACTCCTGGCTGTGGTTTGCACAGTAAGTTGGCTGTTTCTAGAAGGCTGATGCACAAATTCTAACTGCATAAACAATATCTCAGGTAATTTTGAGCACAAAAATGTGTGTTACAGGCAAGGTGAGCCAGCAATGTGCGCTTGTGAGCCAGAAGGCCAAGGGCTTCTTGGGGTGTATTAGCTGTGGTTAGTAGGTCCAGAGAGGTTCTCCTCCCCCTCTATTCTGCCCTGCTGAGGCCACATCTGGAATGTTGAGTACAGTTCTGGGCCCCTCAGGCCAAGAAGGACCTCAGGGAACTGCTTGCAGAGTCCAGCCCAGAGCCCCCAAGCTGCTGCAGGCAGTGGAACATCTCCTGTGAGGCCAGGCTGAGGGAGCTGGGGCTGGGAGCTGGCAGCAGAGGAGCCTGAGGGCTGCCCTGATTGCTGTGCTGAAGATGTGCAGGGCAGTGTTGGGAGGACGCAGCCAGGCTCGGCTCAGGGGTGGCCAAGGGCAGCACAAGGGGCACTGGGGGCAAGCTGGAGCAGAGGAAGCTCTGTAGAAACATAAGGAAAAGGTTCTTTTCTGTGAGGGTGCTGGAGCCTTGGTGCAGGCTGCCCAGAGAGGTTGTGGAGCCTCCTTCTCTGCAGACTTTCCAAACCCACCTGGATGTGTTCCTGTGTGACCTGCCTTAGGTAATTTTGTTCTGAACCCTCCTGGTGCAGAACTTGTTCCTCACATCCAATCTCAATCTGCTCTGCTCTAGTTTGCAGCCATTGCCCATCCTGTCCCTGCTGGCCTTTGCAACCAGTCTCTCTGCAGCCTTTTTTGCAGGCTCCCTTCAGGTACTGGCAGGTTACTATTAGGTCCCCCCAGAGCCTTCTCATCTCCAGGCTGAACACCCCCAGCTTCTTCAGCCTGTCCTTGTAGCAGAGCTGCTCCAGCTCCCTGACCATTTTCATCACATCACCATCATCAGTTTGGTTTTCTCCACAAGTCCAGGCTGAATTGTTTGCCCTCCTCTGGACCCAGATGGCATGGAAGGTCATGCAAGGTCCCAAGTGGGTTTTCTCTATCTTTAGTTGCTTAAAATAATGGTCCCAAGGAGGCTTTAGTCATATGAGAAGAATCCTAGTCCTGCTCTCCTGCTTTGGGATGCACTGGAAGGAAGCAGAAGTTACAACTCTCCAGACACAGCTCAGATGATTTCCTCGAGGAGTTCTAATTCCAGAGGAAGAAGCATATATATATATATATATTTTCCTTGTTAAATCAGATGACAGAGCTAAGGAATAGTCAATAGTCAGCTTTGCTTTCTCTCTGTTTTATTGCTGCTTGGTGCCTGGAGAGCTTAGGGGGGAGCAGGGGGTTTTGTCTTTTCTTTTTGCTCTGCTGCACAGAGAATAAGAGGAGGGGATGCATGCAGACATTCCCTGAGCTGCTTCACTAACTCTAGGAGCTTTGGATCTCCTGATATCAATGCACTTACTTTAGTTCTCTCAATTAAAAACTGTAGTGTCTCTAGACCTTTTTGGGGTCAACAGACAAGGCAAGGAATTGACAGCTCGTCAGGGCTCTCTTTTAAGGCTGAGAAGCAGTTGCATTACCCACAGCATACCCAGAAGCTGGAGTGAAGCTGTCAGTAGGAATGGAAGATCTCACCTCAGGCATGAAGGGAAACCACAGAAAGTTGCCTTTGTGATGTCTGGAGGTGACTTTCAAATCTGTTGGTTGATTTCTAGCAGCAGAGTTGGTGTTTAGGTTGTAGCACCTTGTGTCAGTAGAACCATCACACATCTGTTCCATATTTCATACTCTGCAAAGGTCACTTAAAAAGAGCAGTCCAAAATTTACATCTAGTTTCTAACAGCAATGTGGCAACATAGAAGCTAAGCATGGGTACACCTGAAAATTAAATTAGAGAGCTGCAGAAGAGATTCATCTGCTGTGCTGAGCCCCCACCTTGAATACTGCCTCCAGTTCTGCTGTCCCTAGCAGAAGGACACAGAGCTGCTGGAGGGAGTCCAGAGGAGGCCACAGAGATGATCTAAGGGCTGGAGCAGCTCTGCTGATAGGCTGAGGGAACTGAGGTTGCTCATCCGAGAGGAGAGGGAGGGGGCGAAGGGGAAGAGAGGGAAGGGGAAGAGAGGGAAGAGGAAGAGAGGGAAGAGGAAGAGAGGGGAGGGGAGACCTTCTATCTGCCTTTTAGTGCCTGAAGGGATCCTACAAGAAGGCTGCAGAAGAACTTTTCATAAGGGTGTCTAGAGAAAGGCCAAGGGGGAATGGTTTGAAGCAGAGGGAGAGCAGGGTTGGACGGGAGCTGAGGAAGTTCTCCAGTAGGAGGGTGGTGAGAGCCTGGAACAGATTGCCTAGAGTCTGTGGATGCCTCCTCCCTGCAGATGTTCAGGGCCAGGCTGGATGAGGCCTTGAGCAGCCAAGTCTAGTTGAGAGGTGACCCTGCCCTGTCAGGGAGGTTGGAGTTGATGATGTCTGAGGTCCCTTCCAACCTAAGCCCTTCCAGGATTCTCTGGAAGCTCAGCCCAGCTCATCCTTCCACGCTGCCCTTTGAAGACTGTTTCTGGTTATTTTTTCCTGGTAGTTTTGCAATGGTTTTTCATTTTTCTCTTTCCATTAGAGACCTCCTGGTCAAATTCTTCTCTTAGTTTCTGTTCTCACACTATTCCAGTTCCAATCTGGAGTAAGTGCTTTACCTTTAATTGAAGTACCCCTGATTTACTCCAGTAAGCCTGAGAGCAGACTTTTTCTTTAGCAGTAACCAAAATGTCTGTCTTAATTTTGAAACCACACTGAAGCAAGCTTAGGTAGAATTAAAAAAGGCCTCCAAAGTTTGAATAGGTAAAGTTTTCTTATTAGGAAAAGGCACTCCTTAAAGAGGACAGTGTTCCACCTTCCCACCTTGTAGGAAAGTGCTGCATTGAAAAGTCTGGGATTTTAAATTACCTGCCAAGCAGAATTTAGCTCCAAATGCCTCAGAAGTAGCCTGACCCTGCAAAGGGAGCAAAAGGAAATGATTGCTCCTCTGTTGTGTCATTTGAATGCTGATCACTGAGGAAGACCTCGCTCTGTACCTGCACACAGCTGCTTGCTCTGTGGTCTCCCCAAGATTCTTCAGTGGATGCTGCCCAACAGCACCATGAGTCTCAACATAGTATGGCTGTGGCTCGGCTCCTCTCCTTTCCCCTTCCCTTCCCTCCTTCCCCCTCTCCTTCCCCTTCACCTTCTTCCCCCTCTCCTTCCCTCTCTCCTCCTCCTCCTCTCCTCTCCTCAGCAGTGCATGCAGAGAAGGGCAATGAAGCTGGTGAAAGGGGTGGAGACTGGTGAGGAGCAGCTGAGGGAGCTGGGAGTGTTTAGTTGAGAAAAGGAGGCTGGAGAGTGACCTCATTGTGCTCTACAACTCCTTGCCAGGAGGTTGGAGTGAGGTGAGGGTCGGTGCCTTCTCCCTAGTATCAGGTGTTAGAACGAGAGGAAATGGCCTCAAGTTGCACAAGGGAGATCAGGAAAAAGTCCTTCCTGCCACAGAGGTCAGGTGTTGGAACAGGCTGCCTAGGGAGGTGGTGGAGTGACCATCCCAGCTAGACACTTGGGGCATGGTGATGTTGGCTAGAAGATTGTACTCAGTGATCTGAGAGGTCTTTTCCAACCTCAGTGATGGGGACAGGAAATCAAATGCAGTGTTTCTTTCCAGAGGTGAGGTGATAAAATCAAACTGTTTGCATTTTCAAACTGTCTCTGGAGCTGTGGACTGTCACTTACCTTCATCCTTTCTCCTGCAGTGTTTCTGTAGGTGCTCTGCTTTCCAGTTCTTCTTACAAACACATTGTTACTGTTGCCAGCACAGGAAAGAAACAGGGAGCAGCAGATGGACAGGGCTGGGTGCTAGGTTGGACTGGCTGATCTTGGAGGTCTCTTCCAACCTGGTTGATTCTAGGAGGCCAAAAATATAAATGAATTTCCACAGGGAATGATCATTCTAGGTGAGATTTTGCTACTAAAAGCTTTTTAGAGTTTCCTTACTTGCATGAAAACTCTTCCCTTTGACAGACCCCAGCTTAGTCACCTGAAGTCTGAGCCTTCCCAGAGATTAATTAGTTTGCAAGCACAGGAGTTTAAAATCACTTTTCCTTCCCAGAGGCATCACAATCACAGGGGAATTGTTTCTTCTGCCCCAGAGAGATCTCCTTCTTTCTTCATTAGCTGCTTTTAAAGCAGGCAGCAAAGATCCTGATGAAAATTGGGCAGCATCTCTTAAGACTCTTGCATCCAAGAGCTGTCAGAGTTCAGATGAAAAGGGTTCTTCTCTTTGATCCATCAAAGTGAATTGCTCGAGTGGAAATTATGTCACTTGAAATAGAAAGTCATTATTTTGTCAGCCCTGCACCAGGAAGGCAGAGTGGTGTTGGGAATCGTTTTTGAAGTGCAGTTTTGTTTGACTCTGCTCTAGAGTCTGTCAGCACACCCCTCTGCAGGAGCAGGAAGGAAGAGCAGTGGACTGATCCTTTCCAGGGGCAGAATCATAGAATCAGCCAGGGTGGGAAGGGACCTCAAGGACCATCTAGTTCCAGTGCAATGGGCAGGGACACCTCACACTAGATCAGGCTGGCCAGAGCCTCAGCCAGCCTGGCCTTGAAAACATCCAGGGAGGAGGCTTCCACCACCTCCCTGGGCAACCTGTTCCAGGGTCTCACCACCCTCATGCTGAAGAATTTCTTCCTAACATCCAATCTGAATCTCCCCATTTCCAGCTTTGTTCCATTCCCCCCAGTCCTATCACTACCTGACACCCTAAAAAGTCTCTCCCCAGCTTTTTTGTAGCCCCCTTCAGATACTGGAAGGTCACAATAAGGTCACCTCGGAGCCTTCTCCTCTCCAGACTATACAGCCCCAACTCCCTCAGTCTCTATTAATTAATTAAGTCTTTAATAAGAGCTATCACCCACAAATTCAGAAAGAAGGATTCATTCCTCTGACTTTTGCTGCTGCTGAGCTGTGCCTCCCTGTTCCTCTGCTAGCTACAATTTTAGCACAAGAGAGAGGCCAAAAGTGCAGAAGTGATTTGTTGTTAATTTCTTGTTACGTCCTTCACGTTGTGAGAGTTGATTTGTTTGTGCTGCTGCCGTTACAGCGACGTCCTAGCAGATGGGCAGCCATGAAGTTCAGAAGAGGCTCTGGACATCCTGCCTATGCTGAAGTGGAGCCAGTTGGAGAAAAAGAAGGCTTCATCGTCTCAGAGCAGTGCTGAGATCTCTAGGACAAAACACCACTACTGGCCTACAGGTGTAAGACATTCACTTTTCCTCTCTTGAAAGAAAAGGAGCCCTAAGCTGCTGTAGCCTGATAGAAAGAAGATTTTGGATAAGCTTTGTCCAAGAGGAAAAACTTGCCTAAGATACCAGATCACCACTGCACAGTAGTCGTTGTTAGCAGACTGGCACTTGCCAGTGGACACCCAGGGTATCAGAAGGATGGCACAAGTGCCATGCTGTTGGCTTTAGGTACGGGGATGCCCAGTAATCAAAACCATAATAAAGCTTTGGTGCACCAGGGTGTTACCCTTCGCTTCAAGTCTTCTTCTCTGGTGTCTCCAAGACCGAGGGACACATCCCTCTCCTTTCACTGCAGAGGGTTCAGAGGTGACCGAGAGCAGCATCTCAGTGCAGATCAAGAGGAATTAAGAAGGAATCTTTCCAAAGCACCTCCTTGTGAACATGGGATCCACTCTCTTCTCCATTCCAAATTAGCCTGCCCTCCTAAGTGAGTCCCAGTGTATGTGCTTGCCAGGAGCAGTGCAGCGCTTCCTGAGCATTGCTGGTGCTTGTCCTTCTGAGCAACTCATCTTACACAACCTGGTAAGAAAGGCAGGCAGCAGACAGCCTTCCACAACCAAATCATTTTGGTTTGTGGGAGTTCACAATGAAATTGGGCTGATTACAGAGTCACAGAATGTCAGAGGCTGGAAGGGACCTCAAAAGCTCATCTGGTCCAACCCCCCTGCCGGAGCAGGGTCCCCTAGAGCAGATTGCTGGGTTTCAGTGTTCACTAAGGTTTGCTCCAAGGGTTACCTTTCATTTCCCAGCAGTAGGCTAAATGAAGCAAAAGCAACTCTTAGCTACCAGAGATCTCATGGACCATTTCTCAGGCAATGTGACATGAAAAGTAAGATTTCAACAAGTGGGTTTCTATCCTTTGCCATTCCAGTGCTGAGTCCTAACTGAGAAGCAGCCCGGACGTGAATGTGCCCCTTGCAAGAGGTTCAGACCCAAGTGTGATTGAACCCTGCTGATTCATATGGTGATTTTGTTTAATGCACATAGTAGTTTGCATAAATATATATATATATATAAAAAAATATATATATATAATTTTTTTTCTTTTATAGCTAACACAAGGCAGGCTCTTGTGACTGGTAAGAGGGCGGTTTGGTCACCCAGACAAAGGAAATGGCTTTGCATTACTGCATACTTCCACTGAGTTGTAAAATAATCCTGACTCATAGAATATTTTTATGTTGCATAGGGAAGGTGGTCAGTGTAGTTGCAGTGCCATGAGCTGCCTGCCTCTTGGGACCAACCTTCCTTGTCATATCGACCCTTTCCCTCCCTGACTTGGGAAAGACACACCTAGAAATTGACACCATCAGAACCTTTCATGGAAGGGGTTAACATACACTGAGAACCAGGAGTGGGAGCTTAAGCACTTCCACGATCCAGGCCTGAGCTGTTGAACTATCCCATTCAGGTACTGTATGCACATTTCATGGCAGCCAGTGACTATCCAAGTTTTTATTACCTGCTGTACAAGGCACCTGAGGAGTTTTGGGGTCAGCTCTGCAGCACTTTCCGCTTCGGACCTCGAGCAGCTAAAACAAGTCATAGATACCACCTTGACAGCACAGCGATTTACAGTTCTTGTTGATGCTTGTATGGGCTGAATTTGGCTACTCAATGCTGTTTTCAACCAACCAACCAAGCAACCAACCATGATTTCTCCTTGTTCTTTTGTCCAGTAAATGATACAATCCTGTACTCCCTGTATTCTTTTGTTTCTTTTCATTTTGTCTAGCAAGCTTTGGTTTATTTTTTCACCTGCTTGAAACCATCTCAAGCCAGGCACTGGTTCAGCACCTGCCTGGCATTCACCTGCAGGTACTAACAGCCACGTCGTCCTGAAGGCTGCTGAAAAGCCTGCAGCAAGGAGTTGTTGCAGTCTGCGTGGGACTGGTGAGCCCTGCTCGGGATGAGGTTGCAGGCTGCTGATTCCCAGAGCAATAACTCAATGTATGCACATATTTACCTGGTGACACTCCTTTTGAGTCAATAAAGAGCTGTCAGTCCACATCACTTAGACATGTAGTTGGTGTGCACTACTTACCAACAGTTCTTCTAGGAGTCTCAGGAGGCATCAGCTAGGGTTCAGTGGCCAAATGGAGCTTCCAGGGGAAGGCTGTTGGCATCCTAAGTGAAATAATTTTTATGCCAGAGCATGTCTCAGCAGATTTCACTCAGAAACTTAGTACTGAATAGGTTCAAGAGATCGTTCCTTCACCTCAACTTCCACCATTGCCCCTTGCGCTGCCATTGGGCATCACCCAGCAGAGCCTGGCTCCAGCCTCCTGGCACTCACCTTTACATCTTTACAAACATTGATGAGGTCACTCCTCAGTCAAAATCTGTCCTCCAGCCTAAATATGTCCTCCCCAAGCTTCAATCCATTGCCTCAGGTCCTGTCACTCCAAGCTCTTGTGAAAATATCTCCCCAGCTCTCCTGGAGCCCCTTAAGGTACTGGAAAGCTGCTCTAAGGTCTCCCTGAAGCTGCCTGTTCTGCAGGCTGAACAGCCCCAAGTCTTTCAGCCTGTCCCCCATAGTGGGGGTGGTGCAGCCCTCTGATCATCTTCGTGGCCCCCCCCGGACCTGCTCCAGCAGGCTGTTGGCAGTAACAGCCTCCTCCCTTGTGCCACTGTAATTCAGGTTCAGCTGGAGCTGGTTTGTTAGCAGTAGTGTGTGTGTGATGGAATCCTGGGGGCAGACAGTGGTGCATCGCTGCCTTCTGAGGAGGGGTGGAAGCCAGAGGAGACTGTCACAAGCTGACCAGAACATTGGATTTCCTAACCTCTTGGCCAACAGCGTTCAAGGCACTGAACTCGCCACACAGGTGTCTGAGCCAGATGAGTAACTGAATCAGTGTCTGGCCAGCCAAATGTGGACAGCGGTGGAAGAGGAAGCAGTGAGGCAGTTTTGCCAGGGACCAGGGAATAACAGATCTCTCATTGCAGAAAAGAAGCCTTGCATGGAAAAGAGCAGAATGCTTCTGTATTCTGTTCAAGCACCTCTTGCATAAGCAAAAAACCCATAAATGACAAGATCCATCCTTTTTTATCTAGAGAGCACAGCTAAACAAGGCTCTGCAATCAGCTGGCATGAGCTGGCAGGGTTTCACTTGCTAGGTAGGTGGTTGGAGCATGCAGAGTACCCCATGCTGCTCCATGTTCCAGCTGACAGGCCATCAAAAGAACAGTTCTACTTTGAGCACTGAAGCAGTGGCTGTGGTGGCCATTTCTGATGCCAGCAATGAAGCTTTGGCTAAGGACAAGATTTGGCAGCTGCCTAGAAGACATCTCATCTGTGCAAAATCATGGTGCCATACTATTAGCCACTGGGAGAAGGACTGGAGTAGAGCATAAGGTCAGCTCAGATCAGTAGGCTGGCTCTTGGATAATCAGAGGATGTTAGTGGTTGGAAAGGATCTCCAGCAATCATCCAGTCCAACGCCCTGCCAGAGCAGGATCACCCAAGGCAAGTCACACAGGAACACATCTAGGTGGGTTTGGAACGTTCACGTGACATTGAGGAGAGCCTGGACCCCTCTTGTCTCCAGCCTCCTTGCAGGGAGCTATAGAGAGCTCAGCCTCCTCCTCTGCAGACTGAACACCCCCCACTCCCTTGGCTGCTTCGCCTGTGGTCTCCTGACTCTAGGTGCTCCCATGTGCACAGCTCATTTCAGCAGCTCTTGTGCCGACTCCAGGGCCATTGCTGGGCACATTTCATGCTTTTCAGTGCCCTTCTCTGTCTCTCACAAGATTGTCCAATACCTGTCCCTTAGCCTCACTGTTGGTGAGCCCTCATCTTAAGTACTGTGTTCAGTTTTGGGCTCTCCAGTTTTAAGAGGGACAGGGATCTGCTGGAGAGGGTCCAGTGAGGGCTACAAGGATGAGTAGGGAACTGGAGGGCATGGCTTATGAGGAGAGGCTGAGGGACCTGGGGCTGTTTAGTCTGGAGAAGAGAAGACTGAGAGGGGATTTAATCAGTGTTTATAACTTTCTGAGGGCTGGGGCTCAGGAGGAGGGGACAGGCTCTGCTCACTTGTTCCCTGGGATAGGCCAAGGAGCAATGGGTGTAAGCTGCAGCACAGGAGGTTCCAGCGTACCACAAGGGAGAACTTCTTTACTGTAAGGGTCCCAGAGCCTGGCACAGGCTGACCAGAGAGGCTGTGGAGTCTCCTTCTCTGGAGCCTTTCAAGGCCTGTCTGGATGTGTTCCTGTGTGACCTGAGCTAGATTGCATGGTCCTGCTCTGGCAGGGGAGTTGGATTTGGTGATCTCTTTGGGTCCTTTCCATCCTCTGACATCCTGTGATCCTTGTCTTTGGTTCTTCTGCAGCGCTGCTCTGACTCTGCTTTCTCACTTTGCTTTTGTGCAATCCTCTGAGCCCTGAATTACACAGTGAAATGTGTAACCTTAGTGTCACTCAAGACTTGAAGGCATTCATAGATTTGTGGAATGGTTTGGGTTAGAAGAGACCTTAAAGCTCATCTAATTCCAACCCCTTACCATGGGCAGGGACACTTTCCACCAGCCCAGGTTGTTCAAGGCCTCATCCAGCCTGGCTTTGAACACATCCAGACTTGCAAAGACTTCTACTCTCCAGAAGATGAAGGAGACCTGATGCCACCACCTGTCTTGTCAGCAGCCCCACAAGGAGCAAAGCATCTCAGGATGAGCAGGGAAGCAGGAGCACAGCCTTGCAAAAGCCCACTTGCAGCCCCTCACACTCACCCACGCCCAGCTGCTGGCCAGGATGCACTTTGGGTGTCAGATATTTCCTCCATGCAGGGCCCAGAGCAGTGAGCAATGCAGAGAATGCAGAACCCAGAGCACTCCACTAGCATGAAAGATGACACAAGGTCGTTTCACTCTGGATCTCCTGCAGCACTGATGTGCATCCTGCTGTGAGGACCTGACAGTTCCCCCAGTACTTTTCCCTCCATGCCTGAGCTGCTGCTGAGCACATCAGGGAAAGGTGGCAAGCACCTGGGGCTTGACGTGGCCTGCAAGCTGCTGCCTCAAGGGAGCCAGCCATGAGCAGAGCCTGGTGGGAGCTGACAGTCAAGCTTTTAGAGGAAACCAAACATGTAGAATTATAGCTAAGGGTGTAAATTTTCCTTCCTGGACACGAGCAGGCAGTGTGAGCTTGCAGTCCAGAAGGCCAATACCAGACCCAGAAAGCCAAAGCAGCAGCACATCTGAGCGTTCTCTAGTTCCATCCCTGCAGACATGCCAGAAACTAATGAGATCTCTGCACGGGCCAACAGTCTAGGGAGGCATCCTGGAGTACTGGCTACAAACACAGAGTGGCTTTCAGGACCCACAGGTGGTGTATTTTGTTGTTAATCACTCAAGCAGCTCTATAGAGTCACAGAATCATTAAGGCTGGAAAGGACCTCTAAGATCATCAAAGTCAGAACATGGCATATCCATGGCCACTAAACTGTTTCCCAGAGTGCCATGGCCACAGGTTTCTTGAACACCTCCAGGGATGGGGACTCCACCACCTCCCTGACCACTCTTGCAGCAAAGAAATCATTCCTAATCTCCGACCTAACCCTTCCCTGATACAACTTGAGACCACTTCCTCTCCTTCTACCACTTGATATTAGGGAGAAGAGGCCAATCCCCACCTCACTCATTTCAGAGAGTTGTAGTGAGGCTCTCCTCAGCCTCCTCTTCTCCATACTAATCAGCCCCAGCTCCCTCAGCTGTTTCTCCCCAGCCCTGTTCTCCAGACCCTTCCCCAGCTTTGTTGCCCTTCTCTAGACCTGCTCCAGCACCTCAATGTCCTTCTTGGAGTGAGGGGCCCAAATCTGGACCCAGTACTCAAGGTGTGGCCTCACCAGTGCTGAGTCCAAGGGGACAATCACTGTCCTGCTCCTGCTGGCCACACTATTCCTGATGCAGGCCAGGATGCTGGTGATCATTTTGGCCACCTAGGCACACCCTGGCTCAGCTTCAACTGCTGTTAAACAACACCCCTATCTCTTTCTCTACTGAGCAGTTTCCAGCCACTCTGTTTCAAGCTTGGAGCACTCATGAGGTTGTTGTGACCCAGGTGCAGAACCCAGCACTTGACTGTTGAACATCATACGACTGACCTCAGCCCATCAATCCGGCCTGTCCAGGTCCTTCTGCAGAGCCTTCCTACCCTCAAAGCAGCTCAATGCTCCCACCCAGCTTAGTGCCATCTGCAGCTTTACTGAGGGTGCACTCAATTCCTGTTTCCAAGTATTCTAACCCACTGTTTTAAAGCCCTTTTAAAAGGGTTTTTTCTCTCAACAGAACAAAAAAAGACTTTGTCTTTCCTTGCAAGTTCTTCCTGGTACTGAGCAGCAAAAGATCACTTTACCCCCACCAACTGGAACTGAAGACTCAATGCTGCCAATTTAATTCTATCAGAAGCACTGACTGGCTCCAAGATAGGCCAGTTAATACTTGAATGGGGACCCACATAGAATCATAGAATCAACCAGGTTGGAAGAGACCTCCAAGAGCACCCAGTCCAACCTAGCACCCAGCCCTGTCCAGTCAACCAGACCATGGCACTAAGTGCCTCATCCAGGCTTTTCTTGAACACCTCCAGGGACGGTGACTCCACCACCTCCCTGGGCAGCCCATTCCAATGCCAATCACTCTCTCTGGCAACAACTTCCTCCTAACATCCAGCCTAGGCCTCCCCTGGCACAACTTGAGACTGTGTCCCCTTCTTCTGTTGCTGGTTACAACCCTAGGTATTGCAGAAGATGTTTCCAAACAGTGGGCAGTAATCAGGCTACAAAAACTAAATGAGAGAAGGACTTCTAATGCCCCAGGACTGCTGCACTGCTGGCAAATAGGAATTAACAACAAGTAATGGTTTAGCCTGGAGAAGAGGATGCTCAGGGGTGACCTCATTGCTGTCTACAACTACCTGAAGGGAGGCTGTAGCCAGGTGAGGTTGGTCTCTTCTCCCAGGCAACCAGCAACATTCATGGGGTTGTCATGACCCAAGTAGGACCCAGCACCTTGCCTTGTTGGATCTCACCCAGCTTGACTTGGCACATCAATCCAGCCTGTCCAGGTCCTTCTGCAGCACCTTCCTATCCTCAAGCAGCTCAACACTGTCTCCCAGCTTAGTTCCATCTGCAGACTTAGTGAGGGTCCATTCAGTCTCCTTGTCCAGATCATTGCTAAAGGCATTAAAGAGATAAAGGTATTAAAGAGATAAAGATACATAAAGCTGCAGCTACTAATGTGTGGCAGTTTTCCTTGTTGCACTGATGGAATGAGGGCTGCCAGTAATTTGAGGTGGGTTTTCTACCCAGTTAACTATGCATTTACAATGGAACAGTGCTTCCCCTGGGGTTTTCTCTCTGGTTTTTAGTACTTCTTCTATTTCCTGCCTTCCTCTCTGCCATTTTCAGCATCCTACATGAACAGCAGGGCAGTGTAAAATCGTGCATCACCCTTCACCTTCTCTTTCAGAGGAAGATGGAGATTTCAGCTTATGGCCACTATAAAATGATGATTCATTGAAATTCAATCATGTGTGTTGTAAGACTGATTTTTCCCCCTCTCTCTCTCCCCTTCAGGTTTCTGCTAGAAGATTTATAGCATATGCTATGCTATATAGCTCAGTCCTTCAATGGCCTGATGTTTAAGAGTTTCTGACCTTTAAAGAGCCAAATTTGAGGGGTTTATTGACACTTTGTAATTCTAGCCCATCACTGCTCCCATACTCATCACTATTCTTCTAGAACTACCTCTCTCTAAGTTTGAAACTGGTAGCCAAGGTAACTTTATTCCCAAATGTCCTTCACACATATATTTATAACTCTTCCAGCACATCAGCAGACTTTCTTTGCACCACGATGCTGATGCTTTCTTCTTCCCCTCTACTCCACCCTGGTGAGACCACATCTTGAATACTGTGTTCAGTTGTGGGCTTCCCAGTTTTAAGAGGGACAGGGATCCGCTGGAGAGAGTCCAGTGGAGGGCTATGAGGATGAGTAGGGGACTGGAGGGCATGGCTTATGAGGAGAGGCTGAGGGACCTGGGACTTTTAAGTCTGGAAAAGAAAAGACTGAGAGGGGCTTGAATTAAGAATAAATATCTGAGGGCTGGGGGTGAGGAGCCGGGGGACAGGCTCTGCTCACTTGCTGCCTGAGGTAGGACAAGGAGCAATGGGTGTAAGCTGCAGCACAGGAGGTTCCAGCTCAACACAAGGGAGAACTTTTTACTGTCTTTACTGTCCCAGAGCACTGGCACAGGCTGCCCAAAGAGGTTGTGGAGTCTCCTTCTCTGGAGCCTTTCAAGGCCCCTCTGTGATCTGTGTTAGTATTGTCCTGCTCTGGCAGGGGGGTTGGACTCAATGGTCTCCTTGGGTCCCTTCCAACCCCTAACATCCTGTGATCCCTCAGGTACTCCACGCAGCCTGATGCATCCTGAGTTTCCAGAGAAGCCCAGGAAGTGCAATCAGTCCTTTCTGGTGCAGAAAGCAAAAGCAGAGTGTGTGGGTACTGATCTGCAATGTGCAGACACTTACCTCATGGAGCCTGGTTTGTAACCTGCCCACATTATACATGTGTGCACATTGGCCAAGAAGGCCAATGGGATCCTGAGGGGCATTAAGAGAAGTGTGGCCAGCAGATCCAGGGAGGTTCTCCTGCCCCTTATTCTGCCCTGCTGAGACCTCATCTGCAATACTGCTTTCAGTTTTGGGCTTCCCAGTTCACCTCATGCTGAGGTGAAACCTTCTAAGTTCCAGCTTGTGTCCATTGTTCCTTGTCTATTACTGCACACCTCTGAAAAGAGACCTCGCCTGCAATACTGCATCCAGTTCTGGGCTCCCAGTTCAAGAGGGACAGGGATCTGCTTCATACAGTCCAGGGGAGGGCTACAAGGATGCTGAAGGGACTGGAGCACTGCCTGAGGAGGAGAGGCTGAGAGCCCTGGGGCTGCTTAGTCTGCAGAGGAGAAGGCTGAGAGGGGATCTGAGCAATGTCTATCAATAGCTGAGGGTCAGGAAGGAAGCGACAGGGACAGCCTCTGCTCACTTGTGCCCTGCCATAGGACATGGGACGGAAACTGCAGCACAGGAAGTTGCACCTCAACATGAGGAAGAATTTCTTGACTGCAATGGTCACAGAGAGAGAAGACACAGAAATGTGCAGATCTTGATTCCATCCAGTCAGAAAATTCAATCTACAAAGATGCTGAAGGGGCTGGAGCACTGCCCTTGAGGAGAGGCTGGGGGACCTGGGGCTATTTGGGCTGGGGAAGAGAAGACTGAGAGGGGATCTGATCAATGTTTATAAATAGCTGAGGGCTGGGGGTCAAGAGGGAGGGGACAAACTCTTCTGAATTGTGCCCTGTGACAGGACAGGGGGTAATGGCTATAAACTACAGCACAGGAAGCTCCACCTCAACATGAAGAGAAACTTCTTTACAGTGAGGATGACAGAGTACCGGAGCAGGCTGCCAGAGAGGTTGTGAAGTCTCCCTCTCTAGACTCTTTCCAAACCCACCTGGATTTGTTCCTGTGTGAGCTACCATAGGTGATCCTGCTTGGCAGGGGGATTGGACTAGAGCTCTCTGGAGGTCCTTTTTAGCCCCTACCATTCTGTGGTTGCTGCCTGGCAAGGAGTTCTGATGGAGTAGCAGCTACTGCTGAAAGTATATGTTTCCCAGCTGCAGAAGCCATGAAGCATCCAGCTCTGTCTTTCCCTTTTCTACCTTCCCCTTCCTAAAGCAGGCATGGCTCAGATCAGCCCCAGTCATAGCTCCATCCCAACTTCTTTCTCATGAATTTTCTTACCTGTGTCCTGTTCTGGGCCCCTCAGTTTAAGAAAGATGTGCTTGAATGTGTCCAGAGAAGGGCACCAAGGCTAGCGAGGGAGCTGGAGCACAGCTCTGTGAGATGAAGAGGAGACTTAGGGCAGACCTCATTGCTCTCTACAGCTACCTGAAGGGACTTTGTAGCCAGGTGGGGTTGGTCTCTTCTCCCAGGCACCCAGGGACAGAACAAGAGCACACAGCCCTAAGCTGCACCAGGGCAGGTTCAGGCTGGGTGTTAGGAAGAAGTTCTTCACCACAAGAGTGATTGGCATTGGAATGGGCTGCCCAGGGAGGTGGTGGAGTCACCATCCCTGGAGGTGTTTAAAAGGAGGCTGTGAGAGGCAGTCAGTGCCATGGTTTAGTTGATTAGAAGGTGTTAGGTCAGAGTTGATGATCTCCAAGGTCTTTCCAACCTGCTTCATTCTGTGATTCTGTGAACTCCATCTATGCAACAACAAACTGTGATGAGCACACAGCTGGAATCTGCTTCCACAAGGAATCTGGAGAGAGACTAATGGAAGAGTGGAAGCATTAAGGTGCAGGCTGAAGGTGGTCATTAAGGCGGGACCCCCAGCCTAGGCAAACAGAGGAGAAGCAGGGTAGATGTTCAGAGCCTCTCACTTGTCCAAGGATCAGGCTGGCTACGGAAAGGAAAGGGATTCTTTGCCCTAACCACCCCAAAACACTGTTTGACCTTGAACTCTTTCCCTTAATCCTATGAGGTTCTACGGACCCTTCCCATCTCCTTTTCATCCTATGAAGTTCTACTGACTCATCCCATCTCCTGCTCATCCCACCAGAAGTGACAGTGACCTTTCACAGTCCACCATCCCTCACTTCTTGTATGCCACTTCCACCACCAAATTGAATTTTCCACTTTAAGCATGGGAACACAAGAAAATCACTCATGCTTGAGACAGAAGATTTTCTTTAGCCTGCAAAACTGAAGACTTTAAGCTGGCTCCAAGCTAATTCATCTCTGGTGTAAGCCAGCCCAAGCCTGTGGGTTGAACTGGGAATGAATTTGTTCTGCTGCATTCACCTCAGAGAATTTAGAGTATAGAAAGGAACATTTAATATTCTTTTTTTCAAAATTCTGAATCCTCTCCTCACATCTAAGGCTAAGTCATAATTTGTCAGGCATTCACCTGTTTTGTCAAAGAGTTCTTTCATTTTGCACTTACCTCCATCAGCCTCCTAGCAAAGCAATGAGTTCTGGAGTCTCAGTCAGTATTTCACCCAGTCCCAAGCAGCTCAGCTGGGGCAATGGCTTTAAACTAGAGAAGAAAAGGTTTAGATTGGATGTGAGGAACAAGTTCTGCACCAGAAGGGTGCTGGAACACTGCAACAGGTTGCCCAGGGATGTGGTTGAGGCCCCATCCCTGCAGATATTCAAGGTGAGGCTGGACAGGGTTCTGGGCAACCTGAGCTAGTGCAGGATGTCCCTGCTGAGTGCAGAAGGGGTTGGACTGGATGAGCTTTGGAGCTCTCTTCCAACCCAAACCACTTTATGACTCTCTGATCTATCTGCTAAAACCCACACAAGCTGCAGCAAGCTCCCAAATGTCAGTCCACAGTCCAGTATTAAACCCCAAACTTCCCTCTTGTTTTGGCAGCCTTGCAGCATCCTCAGTTCTTTCAGCAGTTGGAGCCTTTAACTTGAGCAAGTTTTGGTGTTTCATCCTAGTTCAGACATCACTCTTCCTATAAGCACAGGTGCCATGTGCCCTCTAACTCATCTATTTCATTTTCATCCTCTTTTTCATCCAGTGACAAATACCCAAGTCACTTCTTGCATCCCCAGGTTTTCTATAAGGGAAAAGAGATTGCCCAGATTCAGAAAGTGTGACACTGAGCACAGAGCAGTGGAAGTTTATATTCTGGTTCACTTTTGTACCGTTCACCACCTGCACCAAGGAAATCACAGAACAGGTTGGGTTGGAAGGGACCTTAAAGACCATCTAATTCCAACCCCACAGCCATAGGCAGGGACACCTCCTATCACATCAGCTTGCTCAAGGCTCCATTCCACCTGCTTTTCAATACTCTCAGGGTTCCAGCCTCCACAACCTCTCCTGGCAACCTCTTCCAGTGTCTCACCACCCCCATAGTGAAGAATGTTCTCCTAATGTCTGATCTCAGTCCAGCTTCTTTCATTCTGAAGCCATTAGCCCTCATCCATGCCTTTGACAAAAGCCCCTCCCCAGCTTTCCTGTAGCCCACTTGAAATACTGGAAGGCTGCCCTAAGGTCTCCCTGGAGCCTTCTGTTCTCCAGGCTGAACAACCCCAACTCTTTCAGCCTGTCTTCATAGCAAGGGTGCTCCAGGCCTCTAACCATCTTTGTGGCCTCCTCTGGACCTGCTCCAACAGTAGTTCTTTGTCTCTCTTGTCTTGGCAGCTCCAGAGGCCACAGGAGTGCAGGTGGGGCCCTGAGTAGATGGGATCTAAACTACCTGCACTAAACTTCTTGTTCTTTCAAGCATTCTTCCCTCGTGACCTTTGGGTTGCTAAGCAGAGTTCCCATCTGTCAAAGACTAACGTTCACTAGCTGCAGTCAGAGACACACATCCCACTTGTCATCATTTGCTGATGACAAAACTGAAAGATTTTCCAACAGCTTCCTCAAGTCAAAACTTTGTGCTGCGAACTGAAGTCTGGACCAGGCACTCAGCCTGTACACTCTCCAGCTTCATGCTCCTGTGCATTTCCAAAAGTGCTCACATGAAATGAACCCTTGCTCATTCCCAATTAAAACACACCTTTTCCTTCCCTCCATCATACTTAGATGACTAGGATTTTGTCAAGCCAAGTTAATTAATGTATTGTATTGCCTTTTTCTAAGCAGAAACAGATCTATTTGCTGCCAGCAGGTCTAGGAAGGTTCTCCTCACCCTACACTCTGCACCAGGAATACTGTGTCCAGTTCTGGGCTCCCCAGTTCAAGAGGAACAGGGAACTACTGGAGAGTGTCCAACAAAGGCTACAAGGATGATGAAGGGACTGGAACATCTGTCTGATGAGAAAGGGCTGAGAGCCCTGGGGCTGGTTAGACTGAGAGAAGATCTTAGAATCATAAAGTCATAGCATCAGTCAGGGCTGGACAGGACCACAAGGATCATCCACTTCCAAACCCGCTGTGTGACCTGCCCTGGGTGACCCAGCTTTGGTAGGGAGGCTGACCTGGATGATGTCTAGAGGTCCCTCCCAACCCTGCCATTTCGAGTTCCTGAGGTTCTATTTAGATACGAGAGCACTACGCAGCAGAATTGTTGTAAGACGTTCAACACAGGGTTTTACTTGTTCCCTCTACATTAAACTCTGCAGAATCATAGGATCATAGAATCAACCAGGTTGGAAGAGACCTCCAAGACCATCCAGTCCAACCTAGCACCCAGCCCTTGTGATTTGCTTTCAACTCTGAGGATGGTAATGCAGTTGAGAGCATTGATGCTCTCAAACAAAACCTGGAATTGCTGGAAGCGGAATGCTGACAGTTTGCTAAGAGAAGACCTTCAGTTTTAGCACTGCCTTAAGGTAGTGACTTTGAAAAAGTGCAGCCCTGCACTAATTAAAGCAATGTAATCAAAAGCAGGTTTCTAATGCTTTTGATTTTTCACAAAGTCAAACTCCAGGGGAGAACAAACTACAACACTCATCCCATTCTCTTCCAACAGCACCTAAGGAGTATTAGTAACTAGTGCAGAGCTTAGAAAAGCACTTGCAGCAATTTAGCAAACACCACTGCAGATGCAGAGAATGCTAAGTGCATTCTGGAATCAAGAAAAAGGAAAACTAAAGAAGAGAGGATAGCTGACCCAAGCTACAATGAAGGCATAAGGCAAGACTGACAGTGTGTTGGTAGGCAATTGGAATTCCCTGGATGCTAGGGTAAGGTGTGAGGACTCCAGGACAAGCAGCCTCAACCACCTGTGTACAGCAGTAACCTCTCTGCTAGTTCAGTCTTTAGTTTCTCCATCACAAGAGGGACACAGAGCTGCTGGAGAGAGTCCAGAGGAGGCCAAAAAGACAATCCAAGCCTGCAGCACCTCCGTTATAAGGACAGGCTGAGGGAACTGGGGTTGTTCAGCCTAGAGAGGAGAGGACTCCAGGAGAACCTTCTATCTGTGTTCCAATACCTGAAAGGATACCCCAGGAAGGCTGCAGAGGGACTTTTCATAAGGATGTCCAGCAACAGGACAAGGGGGAAGGGTTTGAAGCTGAGGGAGAGTAGGTTTAGACTGGATTCTAGGAAGTTGTTCTTCCATAAGGATGCTAAGACTCTGGGATAGGTTGCCATGGGAGGTTGTGGCTGCCTCCTCCCTGGATGTATTCAAGGCCAGGTTGGATGAAGCCTTGAGCAGTCAAGCCTATTTGACAGATGTCCCTGTCCAGCAGGAAGATTGGAGTAGATGATCTCTGATGTCCCTTTCAACCTGAGCCATTCTGGGACTCTTGCTATTACAACAGAGACTAATTTCCTCTGGCTAACACCTATAGAACAGAATCAGCCAACAATCCAAAGCAAGGATGGATCTTATCTCTCCTTTGCCCTTCTCCACCTCTTGCAACACTCACCCACCCTTTCCTCCCTCAGCATTTGTCACTACAAAGCTTTGCTTGGTTATTTGGTTGCCATTTGGAAGAAAGCTATTCACAAAGCAGTTTGTTCCCAGTTAATGCATCTGCTTTGCCCTCAAGCTGGTGGGTCGATTCTACCCTGTTTCATTAGCTCCTTCTGTTTCTCTTGTCCTGCTTCTTCCCCCAAAGGTTTCACACACCTACAGCCTGCCAAATTGCTACATCCTGATTGGGATCAGAGACTGCCCAAGAAAGTCAATGGGGTCCAAGAAAGCATCAACACAGCAATTAGGTTGTTGCTTTATGGTCTTCTTCACAGGCTGTGCTTCAGCACATGGCCAAAATCCCCATGCTGCACGGAAGGGAAGGCAGAGAGAACAATAGCAGTGACAGCAGATGTTGTAAGGAAGCCTTCAACTGACTTGCCAAGTAACTTCTGTAATTGCACTGTTTACCCAGATTCATGCTAGAAAAATAATCTAAACCAGCAGCTCACTGGGGGCTGCTTGCACACACTCCCATTTATCATTGCTGCACTGCATTTCTCAAGCAGGATTCTCAACAGCCACTGCAAAACGCTGGTTTGCCGTAGCTGCTGATCCAGAGGGTGTGTTTGCTGCTAGCTGAAATGGTCCCCTTTAAAAGAAGAGGAGGCTGGGGGATTGTAACTGGGGATGAGAGCAATTAGGTGATGATCACTGGCTTCTTTCTACCGGCAAAGGTATGACAACAGGCACTAAAAGTTAACTGGCCATCAGCCTTGGCAGATGCTGTCTGCTGGTGACTTCATTTACAGGCTCTCACAGGTGCAGCAAGTCAGACCTGCCATATGAGGAAAGGTTGAGAGAGCTGAGATTGTTCAGGCTTGGGAAGACAAGGCTTAGGGGAGACCTGATCACCATGCACCAGTACAGAAAAGGTGGCTGCCAGGAGGATGGAAACTCCCTTTTGACAAGGAGTCCATGGAAAAGACAAGGGCTGATGGGGACAAGTTACTGCTGGGGAGATTCCCATGGACTCTAGAAGGAAATATTTCCCCATGAGAACAGTGAGACACTGGAATAATATCCAAAGGAAGTGGTGGAAGCCCCTACATTAGGCAGTTGTAAGACTCAGCTTGCCAGGGTGCTGGGCCAGCTCTTTTCAACTCCACTATCACCTGGAAAGGTTGAACTAGACGGGCCTGGGGGTCCCTTCCAAGCTGACACTCTGTGATTCTGTGATATTGTCAGGGTGCACAAAACCTGAGTTGGTGCTCTGTTGGGCAGAAGAATTACACTGCAGCAGGAGTGATGTTCTGGTCCCAGCCTAGCCCTGGACTAAAAGGTGCCCAAGAAAGCAACTCCATAGCAGAAGAGGGTCCCAAATCCAGCTAAGGTAAACTAAAAGCTGTCACTTTCCATCAGAAAAACATTTGATCCAAGAGAAGGAAGAGGCTGTGGAGGGCTGGTTGTCAAGACTGAAGAAGTAACCTTCTTAGGAGAGCCACTGCCCATGAACAGACCTTTTCACAGAGCCACACAATCACAGAATGTCAGGGGCTGCAAGGGACATAAAAAGCTCATCCAGTCCACCCTCCAACCCCCTGGCAGAGCAGGGTCACCTAGAGCAGATCACACAGGAAGGTCTTGAATATCTCTGGAGGAGTAGACTCCACAACGCCCCTGGGCAGCCTGTTCCAAGCTTTGTCACTACTATTTACTGAACCTGTGACAGGTTCTTCAACCAAGGCAGTAGAACATGTTGACAGGAAAGTCAAGCAAAGACTTACATGCCCAGCTGAAGATTATTTCCATCAAGAAG